>VFFE01007179.1:2886772-2999660 GCA_008921705.1 Burhinus oedicnemus | reverse complement strand
GGTTTGGGTTTTGTTTTGGGGGGGGGGTTGGGTTGGTATTTTTTGCTATTTTTTTTTAACTAAGCATGTTTGGAGGAGAAGTCCTACCTTTTTACAGTAATGTAGAGGTTAGAGTCAAGATGCAGGGTCAAGGGCTGCAAATTAGATCCCCACTCCCATGCCTAAACATGATGATCCCCCCTTCTTGTCCAAGGGACTTGAGTCATACCTTTCAAGGGGCAGTGAGCTGAGCTCTGCAGCTGTGCTCCACAAACACGGGGCGAGTGCTGGGGGGAGCAGCTCATCCCCAAAAGCGCTGAAGCACTGGCCAGAGAGAAGGTCTGACCCCACAAGCCAACCAACCAAAATGCAGACTTCCAAGGGATAACCCGGTTAAAAACGTCGGCATGTACAGATTGTGAGTGCCTGGATGTTAGGAACTGGTTTAATGCGGAAGGAGCATGGAGGATCGGCATTTTGAACGTAGCCTCCCAAAACTTGCTCTTGTCTCACTTGAGGTGCCTCTATTCCTCTGCGTGTCTGGCTTATAGGCGCATCTCTTTGAGCTTGTCATGTTGATTGATGATTGCTGTTGTAACCTATCAGATTGGACCGGGTATGTTGATATAAAATATTCTTCTGAAAGCAAATTAGATGTCTTCTTAAGGTGCTACTCATTCAGAGATGTTTTAAAAGTTGCATAATTAAGTCACCTGCAATATACGGTGATTTTAAACATATTTAGCAGACATGGCTTTATGAACTCAGACCCATTGCATTGCATAGTGCATAATAATGGTCTACAAACCTGTAAAATTAAAGAGGCCTTGCAGTGCTAATTTTGTTAGAAACAATACAAATGGAATTCCATAAAAAGTTTGTCTGACTAATTTCAGGCTTGCTTAGAAACTGTGTAAGTAGATGAAAGAAGAAAAAGACATTTACCTCTTGAAAAACTGCCTTTGAACTAAGAAACATTAGGACGTAGTTGAAAGATATTTTTGAAATTTCCAGGACCTAACTACTAGTATCCTACTGTAACTAGTAATTATACCTCTGTTTAACTAAATACCCTTTTTCTTAAAAAAAAAAAAAAAAGGATTTTAAAAATCTGCAGCCCAAGATGTTTTGCATTCCACTAGCAAGTTTTATGCGTGGGGTTTGTCAGGCTCAAAATTTCTTGAGATTGGTTAGACGTTACCAAGATTCAGGTCTTATAAGCAAGGTAGCAGCGTGTATGGCCTTAGCTAGCGCCTATTGAATCTAATGCGAGCTGAGCTAATGGAAGTTGACTTAGCTCAATTTTTTCATCCTAACACCTAATGACTGCATTAGGAATCTGCCCAAGATAAAAAAGTGTGAAATATGCCTTCTAATTTATAATGCAGATTTTTGCATAGCAGGATCAAAACTGTTACCCTGTTGTGAATGTAACATCAGAGTAAAATAACAAGCATTTTACCGGTTAACATGCAAGCTAATGTGACAAAAGCATTTTTACATTCATTTACAAAGTGACTATCACCCTAAAAAACTCTTGGGAGATAAATGAAACAAAACAAAACAAAATAAAACTTTAATCATTTCCATAACAAAAATTTAACAACCGTGACATACATAAGGAGGTTTAGAACGAAGAAGAAAAGGAGAAGTGAAAAAGAAAGAAAGATGGAAAAAAAAAAACCCAAAAACCAACGCACTAAAATTCAACAAAGACTGTCATGTCAAGGAAACAATGGTGAAAAATTACTCATTTCTCAGGAGAACAATTGTAATGAGAATGGGAAACTGGTACTGAACCAATTCTCTTCTCAATCTTCAGATCTTAATCATGTGATCCTCTTAGGATGCCAGAATCTAGTTTTCCTAAAGGCCTGTATAAGCATGTTCAGTGGAAAATCTATCTACCAGCAGGTGTCTTTTAACTTTATTTTGTCTTCAACATCAAATAAAGATTAGAAGAATGGCATGAATTAGTTGATAAGTATTAGGAAAGCAGGTGAAAAGCAGGAGGATTGTGTCACAGTAAGGTTTCTAGCTTATCCACAGGCTTCAGCATTTAATTAGGGAGTTGGCCCAGTCCTTCTGTTAGGGAATATAGCTCATTCAAAGCTCATCTTAATAAAAAATGACCAAAGATTAAATTGTATATATAGAACTTTGAATTTGGGATGCAACATTAAGTCATAATGAGCTTAATGAATTAATTGCATGAAGGTCTGCGATGGGTAACTAAAAATAAAGCTGATGAGTTACAAAGCAAATAGTTTTGCTGGGAGCATCAGGTCATTCTGATTATTTCAGGAGAAGGCATATGGCTCTGCACAGATAATTCTGGGGCACTTTTCCCTTGATGAGGCAAATAGATGACAATTTTTTTGTCCGTGTATCCAGCAGAAGGAAAAAGGAGAACAGTGTTATTTTCCTTTTTCTGCAGACCTTGTGAATATTCTTCTCTGTCTCCCCATTACGTTGACAAGTTGGGTACATTCACTGAGAAAGTGAATCAATAAGGTGGATTTAAACACAATATTTGTTTTGGCTAATAACACAAAAAGCAACTATATTCCATGTAAAACTTGTAATGATTGTTATACCAGAAAACAGGCCTTGGAATATAAACAATATATATTAAAAGGAGATGGCAGGACATAAATATATAACTGGAACCATTACTGCCAAGTCTAACAGCGGGATATAGCAGCTTAGTGTACAAATTGTTTCAAACTATAGAAGCGTAATGGTAAGCCTGTTTTATTTTAGGAAGCAGAATATTTTCATTGGGTACTGGATATCTTTGGGTACTTGGATTTGGAAGGACTGAAGAGTTTCGAAACGAGAATAAAATCCATATGTTATCATGTCACTATAAAATAAAAGATGTAAATAACCACGTTGGAATAGCTGTGGTAGTAAACCCATGATCGTTACGGTTCAGTCGTAGAAGCAGGTGAAGGCAAAGGTTTTTTCCACCCACCGCACTTAGCAAAAAACTGGTCAGCAAACGTGGCATGCTGACCAATTTCCAAGTAAACTTGATCACAATTAGCATATGCAAAATAGCTGCAACCACGAATAACGGCAGAATGAAGCTTTTCCTTAAAAACACATATTCAATAGAGACATTTCTTCTCCAACTACCAATTTGCATAAACATCCTTTATCCTCTGGGGTGTTTCTTCTGCCGGAGAGTGGCCGGTGCCGGGGAGCTTCGTGGGTGGGGGTGGGTCTCCTCCTGAATGTGATCAATGAACTCAATTACGACCCCATTCCAGAGACTTTCAGCCTTAGTTTACAGTGATACATAGTTGCCGCCATCCCTGACACTTCTCCCAAAATCTCTTCAATAAATAAGAGGATACCAGAAAGCTCTGACTTTGTTTCTTCCCCCAACCCCCCCCCCTTTTTTTTTTTTTTAGCAGCTCTTCTGCGTCCCCAGTTGATTTTCTTCGCAAGGTTAGTTGCTAATACATTCCTAGCACCCATGCATTATTAATGCTCACCGCTCTCCAAGGTGGCAGTGACAAATAGGGAGCAAAATTCACTGACTAGTGGGGAATGTACTTTTTAGTCATGCTTGAATTTTTCAATCCATTCTGCTTGTTGAGGATTTTTCAGTGGAGGTACTGTAGCAAAATATGATTTTTTTTTTATTTTTTTTTTTTTCTCCTCTCCAAACCTAAGAAGCA
Organism: Burhinus oedicnemus; assembly: GCA_008921705.1. Lineage (NCBI taxonomy): Eukaryota > Metazoa > Chordata > Aves > Charadriiformes > Burhinidae > Burhinus > Burhinus oedicnemus. The sequence goes on along the minus strand of VFFE01007179.1, from coordinate 2,995,992 downwards.
CTCTAGTAACCAGTGGAAAGCTTATGAGTCAGGGTTTTTCCCAGGAGGCTTTGAGGGGGAGTAGTGCAAAAAGTACCTTTGATGTTTCCAGTAGCATGGAAGTCATTGTTTTTCCTCCCATGTAGTAAGTGGCAGTTTTGACTGCAAATCGACTATGCATGCAGTCAAGTAAATTATAATATTTTAACTAGGCTGTGCATGCCAGCTGTAGCATTCCCAGAAATAATACCAAGTGTGTATCATGAGAAACATTGATTTTTAATGTGCAGATTTGTTTCTTCAGATATAAAACTCTATTCATTTTGCAATATAAAGAAGCAATCTGTGAAATACATTCTTAGACCGTTATTGGTTACTATAAATCCCACTAGTAGTACTAGCACACTTGTTTAATTCAGAATTACTTCATTTAAAGTATGATTTTGTGCATGTGGTGGAGGTGCTGAAGATTTGGCAAATACCTCTTTAACATAACAAATAGCTGACTGTAAATATTAGGCTAATTCTTCCTAACGTTTAATAGGGGGATAACTCACTGGGCAGAATAATGAATTCTTTGCTAATGGCTGTACGTAGGGTATTAACACCTTCATGCAGCCATCCAGAAACGCACTAAAAATACGTATGTGTCTGTTTTGGTGATTCTTGATATTTGCCCAGCTCTGAACCATCCTCAATCAGGCAGCTTTGGAGCAAGATCTGCTTCCAGGCTCTGAAGGGCCCAGGTATAGAGTCAAGATCTTGCATGGAAGACACGATGTAGTGCAGAGGCCACAGCTCAACTTACTCCCTCTGCAGCCAACTGTGTGCCTTTTAAAGTCAGAAAAACTTGTAGTTGCCCCAAGCTGTTGGCCCCTTGCTCAAAATCACAAACGTGTTGGATGGGAAATCATATGAGCAGCTGCTCCCTTCGCGGGTCTTACCATCCCCTGCTCCCAGGTGATTACGAGAGGTCAGGACTGGGCTACAACAGCAACTCAGTAAAATCTGACGTGCTGCAGTGTGATGGTGATTTTTTGGCCAGATATGACATCCTTCAGATTAACATATTTTTCCCCCCCCTCTGTGGTAAATGGAGTATAAGGATTAGTTTACCAGTCTTATTGGTGCCTTCTTTTTCCTCCTCACCGGCAATCTGGTTTACAGATTGGCTTTCCTATCTTCTCTGCTGGCCTAAAACTGGTAGTAGATTTATACATGCAATTAGAATAAAGAGTAGCAGATTGGGAATGACAAACGTATCCAGAGCCCTCGTTGATAGGCTGGCACTTGAGGCTACCTTGGGTTTGAGTTCGTTATCTGATCCCCTGCACCTACACTGAGGTCTGCAACTGCGAGTTTATGCAAAGGAAAAAGCCGTTATGGTGTAAGTGGGAGCTGAAATTATGTCACTTAGGAGGATACATGGGGAACCGGAGACCAGTAATTTTGAAATAAGAGGAGGAAAGGGGTTATAATTTTTAACACTGATTCTCAAAGATGAAAATGAGTTTGGGATTTGAAAAAAAAATGGCATTCTGCTATTCTTGCACATCAACCTAAACACAAACACATCTTTATACTTGTCAGAAAAGCTTTACCCAGAGGAGGATTTTCTTGCCCGGCCCTCAGAAGAAGTCTCCCACATTTCTCAATATGCCCTTCACAAAGCTGTGTTTCTCCTGTGTTTCCCACTCTCCCAGTTTCCACGTTGCCTGTCATCCCCACTCAACCACTCTTTCCACCCCGCGACATCCTGCCAGTGCGGCAGTGAAATTGTGGGGAGCCACAGCACGTGGGTAAGACTGCGAGGATGCATCAGGAGACATCCAAGGATGGGAAAGAGTAACCATGAAGGAAGTACTCAATTTTTGTGTGGTCTTTAGAGTGAGGGGAAATTCCTGTACCTACATGAAAAGCAATGTGGCTTTAAGGTTTTCCCTAAGGCTGCTGACTCTTTTTCCTTCTGAGATACTTTCATGTATTCAGTGCAAAGCCACCAGCATATCGAAACTCAGTTTGGGGACAATGACAGTGCATCCTTTCCAATAATGATCCAATAAGAAACAATTAAGAACTGTAAAAGCAAAAGAGTCATCACGTCACAGGAGTTTATAAGGAACACAATTTAAGATAAGGAAACAGGAGGAAAATGCAAAGTAAGAGTAGAAAGTGAAGATGACAGAGAACAAGTGTGTGGAAATGAGGGGTGATAGCTCAGGGAACATTATATTAGAAAGGGATGGAAGTGTCAGAAAGGAACCAGAGAGCAGCAGATTGGCTTAAAAAAAAAAAAAAAAGTGTGTTCAGGAGATGTTGATGGAATCCATCCAACATCTGAACGACTCAATGAATAGCAGACTGTTGAAACTAGATGAGACGCTAACTAATTTAGTTCAGGCTGTCAATAATTTAAATCAGAATGTTGCTGTATTCAATGCTAATATGAAGACTGTGATTTCAGAAGCTTAAGGTTTTAAGAAGCTGAAATGAATCTGGGCCATTGTTTTCCAGTTGTTATTGTTCCAAAATTATTGAAAGAAATGTTATCGATTCAATATTATTGCTGTGCATAATTTTTAATATTTAAAGATGTTGTTTGCATTTTTAAGCTATGACCTATATTATCTACGTCGGAGGGTGTTGTGTACGGTGGGAAAGGGCACGGTTTCTTTAATCCTGCAATAGTCTGGCATTACATGCACAGTTGTTATAACTCCTCAATTCCATAGATTGCTGGTATGAGGGGAAAAAAAAAATAAAATTCAAAGTCCTGTCTTTGGCAAAGCCCCTAGCTGCTCCCTTCCAATCTGCAGTGTCAGAAAACTCAAATACTTAACGAATCCTCTCATGTCTGTTGGCTTCATTTAGCAAACGTCTGTTCAGTTATCATAGATTAAAGGAAAATATTTATTTTTAAAAAGCATTTTACTCATTTTGGAAATATAGCAAATACGAGTTAAAGAGAAATTCAAAGAGGAATTTTTTTTTTTAAATTGTAATTTATGTTACAGGGACATGAAGTAATGTAACAGCAGCAGAAAACAGTTTGTGGACGAGAGATTTTAGGGGGGGAAAACATTTCCCCCAGGATAAATGTCTACCAATAAAGAACAAAAACTACACAGAAAACTTATTTAGGCTCTGAGCTGTATGAGTAGTAAGCACAGAAAAATCTGTGTCCAGCAGTGAGCAGAAATTGGAACATTACCATGCCAGTTCAGCACAAATCACAGTGTAACTTTAAGGTATTGCTCTCAGTACCTTCATAATGTACGAATTTTCTCAGTAATTCTTCCAAGGCGTGAATCTGTTGAATTCCCTTTTAGTGTCCATCTAAGCTGGATTTAGAAGATGGCGGAAGATATTGCAGAGATATGGCCTGTGCCTTAAAAATTCAGAAAGTAAAAGACTGAAAGTAGAAAGCACCAAGGGAAAGCACGAAGAAGGTGTTAAGCCATGGATGCCTTGGAAAACTCTGTATTTTGTGCTCTTCGGGCCATAGCACATAGCCCGACCACCCGTTCTCCAGACCCACCCGGCTATGACAGAAGGGGTAGATCCCTGAGGCCCATTGGGAAATTCTGGTCTGATGAAGTCAGCCGGGGTCTGTCTTACCTCGTAGGGCAACGTTTGCCTGTCAGGTTGGCTCCCAGTCGGATGCCACGCTTCCCAGCGTAAAGTGAGGATGCGAATGTGCAGCAGGCTTCTCTTATTTATACAGAGCTCCACGGATGTGCATGGAGTTTATTAAAAGATCCGGAGAGCTAAAATATTTAAACGAGCCACAATGGAAGTTGGAAAACAAGAGTTATGTGGAAATGAAAAGCTGGAAGGCAAGAAAATAAACTATTTCTGTTCGCGTGTTTGCAGAGGCATGAGCTGCTGCTTTTGTCTTTCCCCTTTCCTCCGATGCATTCGGTCTCCACGTGCAAAGTAGTGGTTTATCTCCCTAGTACCTTATTGCGTTTGGCTATGCTAATGTGCCTATTTTTCCATATGCTTTCTGTATACCTGTGGGATCTCCTAGTGCCTACGTTGTTAAGTGTGTGCTGATCTTTTTCCGAGCCGTGTTACATGTACATCGGGTAGGGATGAAGCCTCCTTTGGAGCTGCAGCACTATATAACTCGTTCTTCAGGACATGTGCTATAGGCAGGGAAAAAAGTATTCTTTGGAAAACCGCATAATGCATTCAGTACTTCCACTTCTTTGTGTGTCTGCTGTGCGTACCGCTGGGACCTGGTGTTACCATCCATACGCCAGGACTACGGACGCCCTGCCTGGTGCCCGATGTCATTAGGGGTTCCTCACGTTTCGTGTCACTCACAGTTCACTTGTAAGGTCCAGAGTGCGGGTTTGGTTCTGAGGTTTTTTTGTGTTTTTTGTTTTGTTTTGTTTTTTGCCTTTCAGTGTATAAAAGCCTGATGTCTATTTTCTCACAGGTAAATAAATAAATAACGAGGTAAAACTATTTGCAGACGTGTCAAGGTTTAGCCCGTGAGTCAAGATCTCTGACAAAGCCTTGCTAAGAAATGTGGGTTTTGATGACAGGATGGGGAAAACCCCGAATCCAAACCACTCGTTGGCTGAGTCACTGGCCCAGGAACGCAAGAGCCCCTTTCCTATAAGACCTTATTTATACAAGAGGTGATAGTTTAGAGACACCAAAGTCACCCAGAAAGGCAAAACAAACAGACAGAGGACAGGCTGCTGAGAGCGCTTTGCAGAGTCCGTAAGTAGCAATGGTCAGCAGTAAATACATACTCTCACTTTCTAGATTGTTTGTTCTTTGTTTTTCCTTCTGCTGGCTATAATAAAGTTTTGCTGCTCTGGCCTAATCTCTTTTATGAAGAGCAATTTATCTTACTCCCTCTGTCTTCATCACATCAGGGGGACAGGTGAAGCAGCTGACTTTCCAAAGGCAGCAGCGATGCGCACCATGTATCATAGGGCATGACCTATTCCTAGCTCTGAATTTCTCATTTTTACCACCACGTACATAGCTGTAGCCTTATTTTTCAAAGGCACTTTGCTGTACACATACAATTATTTAAACAATTTATACTTAATTCAATTTTACACTGACAAATCTCTTGACGTTCTTTGTATCAATATATCAAAACAGTCTACCAAAGGGAAATCTATAATATCAGCCTAGCTTCCAGTAGAAGATAACGCTGTATCCTCCAGAAGAATTCCTATTTGAAAGACTGTTGTAAAAAAAAAAATTCAAATACTACTCTATTGATGATCAGATTAAAAACAAAAATGGTATAGCTTAATAATGGGATAGGTGAGATATGGACCAGATTTTTGCTAACACGAGTTTAGCAGTTAGAGGATTATTAAACCACCTTTAAAAATAAAAAAAGAAAAAAAGAAAAAAAAGCATTAGTATTTCTTACAAAACAATACAGATGTTTATTGAAAATTACCACTTCTTGGTCTTGTCTATTGGAGATTGCTCTTGGATTTTAGATCAGTCTGTATTTAGTCAAGTTCTCTTAAGCAGATATTGTATTGTTGATAGTTGAAGAAGTACCTAGTCAGACATCCCTTCCAAAAGTGAATTACTTGCATAAGGGGCAGCATCAGTTCTTCCCTGCCCCATCTTAACATTTTGTATTGAAGATATGTTGAACAGTTTTGAAAGAAATGTTGTCACAAAATACAAAGTATGTAACACTAAACTTTAATAGCTTGTCTATTGCTTTTACTAGAGGAGAAAAAAATAATTATTGAAGGCTTCTTCAAACTTCAGGTAACGCAAACCGGTGTGGCTCTATTGTACGTACGAGCTGAAACATCGTGAATCCAAAATAAATTTCCATTTATGTCTCGTGAAATTTAGTGGAGACCAAAGACATGTTAATACAGGCCAGAAATCTGGTATGCCAAGTTCCATTCTGGAGATATTTTTTTCAGATGTGGAATACACTCCTGTGAACCAGGATTTATAGCAGAAATGCTGACAGACAATATTGGTGATACTGTTCTAATTTATTTGTGTTGAATGGTTTTTTCATCTCTTTCCCTTTTAATGATCTAAGTCTTTTTGCATCTGGCAGTGTGTTTCCTCACTGTTTACCTTTCCTGCCAAAGCAGTATCATCCATCTATGACTATGCTTTTCTTGGTTTCTTGCTCTCTGTCTTTCATATTTGGAGCCAATTTTCCATTTATTCTAGGACTCCTGTACCTCTGATGTTGCCATTAACTTCTAAAGTGGAACCCTGTCAAAAATGCTTTCAAGATGCAATTTTTTTATTATGAAATATGCGGTTATGTTCTGGTATATTTTTATCATAAACACTGAAATATCCTACATCTACTCTAAGTTGGCATTCGCCGTAAAAAAAATAAACCCGATCTCTTAGATGCTGAATGAGTGTTTTGTGCTGCCTCTGCCGGGTAACACCATCAGGCATTTCTGCCACTTACGGGGTGCTCAGGACCTCTTTGTGCTCCCTTTACCAACCACAAGAGCACTGGAAAACACTGATAATCCAAAGGAGCACGTTAGGAATATGAATTTCATATTTATGTGTGTGTATATGTAGAGCTAAACTGACGATTATGTAATTCAGTGACATTTACATTTTTGGAACATAACCTCTGCCATCACGCTTTGCAGCAGCAGTAATAACTTTTAAATCTGTGATCAGATAAATGTGCTCCCATTGCAGCTGAAGAGATGGTGGATCTGTGGTTGTCCAGGTTTTTAAAAGATGGAGGCTACAGGCAGGGAACAGATTTGGCCAAACGTACTAAAATACAGCACCAGAATTTCACCTTACGAATCTTTGGGCCCCGGTGAAGAAGCAGTAGGGTTTTGGGGGCATCTCTTGTAAAGGGCTTTGGAGCAATAGGAAACGTCTTCCAGCCAAGGAGGGGACCAAGGACAAGACAAGGGTCTTCCTTTTTCTTCCTTCTGTCTCCCACAGTCTGCCTTTCTGGGACTCGTTCCTCCTGCCCTCAGCTTGGGACTCACAATGTACCTTCCCTTCGGTGTACCCCATGATTGCCTCTGGCCTTCCAAAAAGACATCTCGCACACCCACACCTCCCTGGTTGATTTTGCCGCCTCTCTAGTTGGACGGAGTAAGGGGTGGGGAACATGGGATGGACAACCCAAGTTGGAGACCTGCAACACCACATACACCCAATAAGGTCTGGCTTTGTAACTGCGTCGTCAGGTGGCACGCAGGTCTTCTCCAGCACAGCAGGGACAGTTTTTCCCAACAAATTCCTTTCATGCACCACAGGGACTTTATCCCCTTCTACAGTATGTAAAAGGTGTGATTGAGCAGGACTGGCTCGATTGATGGATCCCCTGGTGTTAACTAACCAGGTAGCTTGCTTGATTTCGGCGCATGTTTCACAGTCGTGGATAACCTGCGCAATAGCATTCATGGTTAAATCCACCCCTCGGTCACGGGCCCATTTATATGTAGGCCATACCCAGTTTCTGGTGTGCTCAGAAATTGCTTATGTTTATTCAAGTTTAATAAACAGCAATGTCCTGAAATAAAAGCACAAATTACAGGTAGTTAAGAGGGTGGGTAACCCACCTGGATAAGTCTCTGGTTTTGAGACTCCAGGACCAAAACTGAGATCAAGTATTTTAAATTGACTTTTTTTCTGCTTTTAGTTTGCATGAATCATGTTTTTTCCCTGTTATTTTCAAGTATTGGCCACTTCTAGTTGGACACAACTCTCATAGACAAGCCCTTCATTTAACAGCTCATTCACGCGACTTCATTTAAATAAAGATTATAAAGGAAACTATAATCCTACTGATTTGCAAATTGAACTGTTTTGTAGATGTTATTTAAACAGTGCCACTACGACTGTCTTTCATGAGAAACATGGTACAGTGAGAGAGATCAAAGATTCATAAGGAAGCTCTTTTTTTGAAAGCTGATGCTCCTGGCTTCTTTAACTAATTGAAAAATTTTCTTTACAAGAACAGACCTTCAAGCACTTTGGCTGCTGCCACGAGCCTTATCATTACAGAGTTGTTACTTCCTCCTTTAAGGGACTGAGCTGGAGATTAATGGAAGACTGTGCTGGCACTTTAGGATGAACTTTGTCTGTTTTCAGTACGCTATACAAATAACAAACCACAGGTGATTATCAATGGCCTCAGATCGAAAACAAATGAACGCCTACCCGTTCTTCCAGTTCAGAGGCAGTGCTTCGTAATTTCATGGGATGTCACAGTGCTGAACTGCATTTTCTCCTAACGGAGGATGAATTTAATGATGATGAAAGGAAAGAGTAGCAGTACTGGCTTGATTTTTGAGGTAAAAGCTCTGCATGGAGGAGTTGCTCCTGGGGCTGGCTTGTCTGCCAAGGGACCAAGGTAAGAGATATTCTAGCTCTGGCTTTGGCACAATTTGCCCATTAGAAAGATGTTCAAAAAAGCTCTCTTGTCTCATAGAGCTACAACTGAGGTGCTGGAGTGCTATGAAAGAAAGGTAGTGTCCCTCTAGCTCTGCCACTGTAGTCTTCACCTTAAGACAGTAAATATATTGAATTTCTTTAAGTATCTGGCTTAATTTTTTTTGCTGAATTAGAAGTCATACTTCAGCCGTGATGCTCCATGAGAGACATGTGTAGTTGAGCCAAGTCTATCAGTCACCCAGCATGTCTAGTGATTTCCTAAAATGAGAAAAAGGGCAGCAAATGACTGTCTTTTGAATAGAAAACCATCTTATGTATGTATTTTAAGGGTGCTATGGGACATTTACAAAGTAATGGATTTATAGACTTAGGTTATAACCATGGAAGCCTTTTGGCGTCAGCTGGCAGAATACAGCCTGTGAATACTAACTATCTATACTTCTACAGGTTAAACATAACTATAGAAACCCATCAATATTTACGGATCATACGCTGCCGTCTGAAGTCAGAAGGAGTCCACGGCCATGAGTGAGAGACTGATTTGGCGTTAAGTCGGACCAGCTATCACTATCACTTAGGCTTGATCATACAATAGCTATACATTTGAGTCACTGTTCTGCAAAGAACCGAGCACCAGCTTAGGTGCTAAAACCTGGCTGTTACGTTTGATAGCTTGTAAATAATCAAAACCTTTGCACTTAGGATTGCACTCCAGGATTTACCCTCTAAGGTGTTACATTCTCAGAACTTACTGAGAAATAACAAGAGTAGGATTCTGAGGGTAAAATGGAAACTTGCTATTATTATTATTAATTTTAACCTTAAATTTTCTATATCTGAACTGGAATTGAAAGCCAAAGCTGCTTTTGGAGAGAACTGCACACCGTACAGCTGTCCCAGGCTGCATTTTTCTGAATTCAGCTCTGCATCAGTGATGCACTTCAAATCTTTTGAAGTAGAACTGTGCCGGCTTGCTCAGTACCGCTCTGCGTGAGCCAATTCCTGACCTCTTCCCCCTGCTTTTAGGGGGGGGAGGGATTTAAGCTAAATTCACCTCCTTCATTACCATCAGGTGAACGGTCTTTGAATTCCAGGCAAGAGTGAGCTCCATCATTAGAAGTGTTCTAACTCTGCTCCCGCCAGTAGGGAGGCAGGTGTGAGAAAAGCCACTTTTAACCCTCCGTGGTTTGCTTAATTGCACTAGAGGACTTGACTAAGAAAGTACAGTGTTTACTTGAAGTTGCGTGTTGTGCAATAGAAACTTAAGCAGTTTTTTTCTGTAGCGGCACTTTTTTCCTGGGAACACAAGTTCAACAGAAAACTTATGAGTGGGCCTCTCTGGCAAGGAAGAATCGCATAGATTACATTATGTTGTGTGCCAGTGAGGAAGGTATATGTCGAAATAAACTTATATTCCATGAGCGAGGCTTTTATCTATTTATATCACCTCCTACATAAAGCTGCCCGGGCCAAACTCCCCTGCAGAGGCAGTCCTGGGCACCTCGCTATGCACATGGAGAGGCAGAACAGCCAGGAAAGGCAGAATATCTTTTTTAATTCAAGATATCCTTATTCTAGTCTGGTTAACAAAGTATCTCAGGAGCATGGTGTAGTAAATGAAAACAGACGTTTGAGTCAGGCAGAGTAGCTGGGATTTCCCCCCCCCTCCCCGTGATGTGACTGTAATTTTCCAGCCCAATTAAAGATTGGAAACTTAAGCAAGGAATCATAATTGCAGCAAAGGGGGAAAAACATAACAGGCAAATTCCTGTCCTTCCTCCTTTGGGGAGCGCAGGGTTGTGGGGATGATCACGTCAAACCTACCTTCTGCTGCAGCACCAGGAACCCCCATGAGGACCGGGACACCCCCTATGAGGACCAGACCCCCGGGGCTCAGCCTGATGGGACCCAGCTCCGTGGCTCCTCTGAGCTGTTTAACCTCGCGGTACCCAAAGCTGTAAGAGGGGACTGGCGTGAGGCTAAATTTGTTCTGCTCAGGAAGTGCTTTAAGATGCTCATTAGAAAGGTGTGATCATACACACCGACAGCGGAGGCCTGGACTGAGCAGATGTCTTTCCCCAGTTGCCAGAAGACCAGTCTGGATGGCAGTGAATCCAAACCCACCTTCTTCCTGGATTTATTAACTGAGTAATTAATAACACAGTGCTTATCTTGACTCAGTCGTTCCTCCTAAGCTTGTTTTCCTCTACATAACTTTACATGTTATGCACGGTGCTGATAAGATTACCACGTTAAACAAGTAGAAATAATACTGCTGCTGGAAATCTACCGATGACCTGAGATATCAAGGGATCTCCTTCCTGGCCCTTGTGTTCAGTGCTCATCAGTTCCTAACGGAAGGCCCCGGCTGTCTGGCGGTGCTGGTCCCCAAAGGTGGAGGCAGAGGTTGACCATATCCTCTGCCTCCCTGCCACCGCGGCGTGGTTATTTCCCCTAGCAGCACCCACAAGCCGGAATTTGCACTCAACCTTTCCTTTCTTAACAAGGGCAGGGAAGAAGGGTGAAGGAAGTCAGGTGCGTTGGTCTGTGATCTTCCTTCCCAAATGTCTTTGTCGGTCAATTAAAACGAGTTTCTGTGTGTCCGATGCTAATCCGTGTCCCTTCCTTCACCTCTAAGAGGTACCACTGCTCATGGGACTGTGCAATCGCAGCATTCCCCGTTAGTTACCTACGTGTGCCAAGACAGAAAACCTCCATAAGATTCTTATTTGCTTCCTAAGTTTTTGCCAGCAGAGGTTTGTTTTTCAGATAAATGGTTGCTATACAGCTCATTCTCACAAATTACAGCTCCTGACTTCCTAGTTGGCTGAAAATGGGTGGAGGATACTAACTAAACTGATAATAAGATGCCAGTGGGTGGATGCGGAGGCAACATCTGTACGTCTGATCTCATGTGCTGATCTCGTGTACTGGCAGGGACGTGCATGACACTTTGTTATTCCAGAAGTATCTCAAGGACATAAAATTCCGACAGCTGGAACCTGGTCTGGAGCGTCTGCGTTGTAAAAGTGCTCTCTCCTGCAGCTACACTGGGGCTTTTTGGCATTAACAGAAGAGGAAAAAAAACGCCCTTACTTTTTCTTCAATTAACTTAGCGTGCTGCATGGGTGCGTGCAATGCATAAGAAAGACATAAGCATGTCCGTATACAGGCATACGGTGTATATCTATGTGCCTATAGGTTCCATATTTGACTCCAACTGGATGGTCGTAGACCATTACCTGAGAGTGAGACAAACAAGAGTTTCCTTTATGTGGATGAAAGACTATTCCACCTGGAACAAAAGCACTGCCAAAAAGGAAAACACGCTATTGGCCATATGAGTTAGATGGCCCCCATCCATGAGTATGGTTCAACTGCTTTGCACTATTCCAGCACCTGGAAAAGCAGCTTGCCAGTCTTCCTCCAGCCTCCTCCTGCTGAAAGGGAAGAAAAAAACCCTTCAAGTGCATGGGCAGTAAGCAGCATGGATTTCTGAAACAGAAATCTTGACAAAAGCTCCTTGTACTTATGTAAAGCGCAGAGTGAAAACGCACTAACTGAAATACGTTTGTGTTTTATGTGCCTTTTTGTGCCTCATCGCTCAGTATTTACTTCAAGAATCACTTTGGTCGAAAGCTAGGAGATCGTGAGCACAAAAGTAGCAGTACAGGGCAGCGCGTGGACAGGAATGGTAACAGCAAAGTTAACACAGGGACCTGAGGTAGGTCTGATGGTATATAAGATTTTAATTATCTGGACGTTGCTGCAGTGACATTTTGCAAAAAAAACCCCCAAATCCGAGCACATAAAGGAATTGGGGAAATAAGGAAGACAGTCTAAAGAAACATCTTTTGCTTCTGACGTCCTTTAAAACCCTCACTGCCTTCAGCTCTTTCTCTTCAGCTTCCCTAACCAGTCTTCTGCACTTTGTAGTTTGGAAAACAATGATGTCATTGGAAGCATTAACAGCAATAGTCATAGTGCTGCAGTTCATGCAAGCTGTTATGCTTTTTGGTACAAATAGAGGCTTTAACCAGGAATTTCCACTTTTTTTTTTTTTTCTCCTTTTTTTAATTATTATTTTTCCATATTGTGGAGGGATGGCTCCACAGAGGCTGTCAGAAATGAAACCTTGCCAAGGTCCCCTTCGCCCCACTGTCACCCTGGAGAGCTGCGATAACAAGCGATGGGTGGGAAGGAGCTGGGAAATGGACCTCCAGGGGGGAAAAGCTGGGAGCGTTGCCGCTTCTCACCAGGGAAAAAAGGATTTTTCCAAGCTGCCCAGAGGAGAGGTGACCATGCTCATGGCACGAGCAGCTGGGAGGGATGTTTCTGGCCTTCCAACATGGGAATCGGAAAGCTGCCTTGACCCGAGCCCCCTGGTATCTTCCAGAGTGAGAGGGAAGAAGTTATTAATAGGAAAATACTGAGCTCTCTGCAAATACTTTGCTCCTCTGAGGTGGCAGTGACAGATACTATGTGGGATTTTGTGCGTGAGATGGTGGTTTTGTGATGGGAAAAAAAACGGAGAGTTATTTAAATATAGGTCACGCTGTGAAAAAAGTTTGAGGAGCCTGAGCTGAATCAGTTTTCCAAAGCTTTGCTATCCCCCTAGCTTGGGTTTTTTTGTGATAAACGCTCCCAGCCCGGGCTGGAAGGAGCACCTAATGGGTGACTCCTTTGTAAGTGTTGGTATTTTCCACCTTGCAGAAGGGATGCCTCTGCAGTGCTAATCAGATGCTGGCAGGTGGGGTCTGCTGCTGCCAAGGGTTAAAGCGGCAGAGAACCTGACCCCATCATTTCTAAATAGGCAATTATGATTGAAAATATACTTGCCCTTAATACCCCAAGAGCCCAAAAGTCTTTGTTCTTAGTTCACTGGGAATTTAACTCAAATAAAGAGCCCAATGTTAACACAGAGAGGTTTTGGCGTGGGGCAAGTTATTTAGGGTTTTTTTAGCACTCTTCAGTGCTAACATTCTCTTCCCATCAGCTGAATCACAGATGCTTTTTCTGCAGCAACCTCGTTTACCTCTATTCCTTATTCCTTCCCCATTTCTTTCAAATGTCAACAAAATTATAACCATTATAATCATAATAAACTGTGATCCTATGCACCAAATCAAAGAATGAAGTCTGGCTCTGTACACAAAGTAAAGGTCTAAGACCACATCGTGCTTTAGTTGCACAATCTAGGTTCTCATAAAATGCTTTAATATCCTTTTTGGTTTTTTCTCGTGTCGCTTTTTTCTTTCCTTTTTTCCACTTTTTTTTTTTTTTTTTTTTTTTTTTTTTTTTTTTTTTTTTTTTTTTTTTTTGCTTTCATATAATTAACATGGAAGTGACTGTTTTGTTTGAATAGTATTTGGCTTTTAGAAGAAAAAAACGGATACACTAGCCTGCTGTGACAGAAAAGAGTTGAATTGGTATTTAAACGAGGACAATTTCTGCAGATCTTTTTGACTGTTAGATGAGATGCAGTTTAATTTTCATTGCTCTAAATTAGTCCTGTAGGAGGAGGCCCTCCTTTAAAGGCAAGGTTGATAATGAAACTCGGGGACTGATTCTGGGCTGGTATTAACGTACACTAATTCTGTCACATAGAGCTCCCTCGGCTGAGGAGCTGCCCCCCGGTTTTTGAAAGACTCTTGTTTGGTTCTCTAAGCTATAATAGAAAAAGCAGAAAACCTCGTAAGCCAGGAGCGAGTCCAAAGAAATTATATAAATCATTAAGAGTGGAATGAATTGTTTCCTGTGATCTGCAGACAGCCAAGAGGCTGTTCCTGCCGGCGCGGCGCTGGGGCTCTGCCATCTCGGTGACGTCCCCACGCTTGACAGGTACCTGCTGTCCACGCAGAAGAAGCGCGGGGGAGCCGAGGCGAAGCAGAGGGAAACCCAGAAAGGAGGAGATGCAGATATCTGGTATCCATCCTGCTTTGAAGCAAAATTAGCCCCCTTGATTAAGTGGCGGTGTGAGCTTTTATTCCGCCTGTGCTGGAACGCAAGGTGGTCTGTGCTGCTTGCAACGGTTGGTGTCTCCTGTCGGAGACAGGGAGTGGGTATCCAAACCCGTTTCGTGGTGACATGATATTTCCTGAAAGGCACCGGGAAGGATTAGGATCTGGAAGTGGCCCACATTTGCAGCTGCGCTATTGTGATGTGCATTTATAGGTTCCTGCCGCCTTATGAATTCGTACATTTTATCACAGTGAACCAGCTTTTCCATTCCAGGTAGTAGATAATAAGTAACTCCTGCATCAAATAGTACAGGGAAATATTGAGTAGAAACGGCAAAAGAGTATCAGTTAAATCACAGAATCAAAGTTTTTAGATGTCAACAAACAACCAGAAAGTCTACATTATGTAGTGGTCAGAAAAAAAATTGCTGTAAGGAATGTATCAGTTCCTCTTGAGCTGTCCATCTACATCAGATCAATAGCCCTTCCAAGCATGGGACATTCAGGCTTTCAGCTTGAGAAATTGAAGTTCTCAAAATAAGTCAGGGTTGTAACACAAGTCCATCATTGTGTGTCAGAGAAATGAAATGAGTTGTCTCCTGTTCGATTGATGACTGACATAAAGCTGGGAGGAAGAAAGGGGAAAATAAACGAGACACGTTTTTTTTGAAAAGTTGTTACGAACACTTCTGTCAAAAAGTTTACACTAAGGGATCTGCTTTCATTTTCATGTACATGCCTAGTTCCCATTACCGATAATAGGAGTTAGATGGTGAGGGGTGGGAGGAGGGATGTGCCGGGCACTGCGGTACTCCTGCTGCTCAGAGAGAGCACATGGTATAAAGAAAAAATGTAGATCAAGCATTTCTTACAAGAAAAAGAAAAAGATGGCTAGAGACTATGTAACTAGTAGCTTATGATATTTTTAATTTAGCACTTGGTAATGACAAATGAGTAAATAGGCAGATTTTTGGCCCGTCGAAATATATAGACTTGAGTATAGCAGGAAGAAGCCCACATCTGAAGCTAATTGCGTGTTCAAGCCGTTAGTACGGGACCTAAGCTGCAACTCCGGGAAGTGATCGCACATTTACAGTCCCAGTAGGAACCAGGTACAAATTTGGCTGGAGATGTAAGTTCGGGCTTCAATCTATCTTAAAACGGGGAGGTTGCAGTTGACAGATCCAGGGCTGGTCCTACAGATGTTCCACTGACATTCAAAACAGCAATGCTGAAATTAATATAGCTCCTCCTGTCAGCTCAGCTCTGTGAAGTAATGCACGTGAAGAACGATCTGCAAATTTTTTAGTTTTATCAGTTAAAAAGGCCCCTACAGTGCCTACAAACAGGCTAACAAAATCAATGCCTGATGCAGTTACTAGCTGAGCAGCTTGTTGATGTTAAAGGAAATAACTTTGTTATCCAAAGTACAAGTGCTCCTCTATTATCCAGGCTTTCAAAGTGATTGAGCCTGAAATGTATTCTACTAGTGTATATAGATACCCCTGCTACCTTGGAGACCAGGCAGTTTCAATACATTAAATATAGAAACTACAGTTTCCATTGCCTAGAGTGATAAAAATGGAGACGGAGACAACGATTGTGCTTAGGTACATGCTGGGAAAGACTGCAGCTCTGTTTCTAAGCTTCTCAAAAAAGTGGCGATTCCTTGTTTTTATTGGGTTTTTTTATGAAAAAAAATGGGTTTGGGTTCTTGGAGGGTAGTAAGAGCAACCTGCTTGCTGGAGCAGGGCGCTGAAAGGGAAGGGCTGTGTTGCGTGGATTCTGCGTACTGGGGCTTTCAGGGATGTTGTCCAACTTCTTTAAGCCTCGTGTATAAAGTACCAGCAGATGTGTAGGCAGTACCTGTCATCGTTAGGGATTCATAAAAAAGGTATAGATTTTCTTGCGTTGAGAAGGTATGTTTGCAAACCATGAAGCGCACCTGGAAATTATAACATTCAAAATAAATTAAAAAAAATCAAGGTAATGCTAAAAAAACTGTTAAAAATAATGTTAAGTTCAATAGCGTCAATTTGTTCAGAGATTTGGTGGATCTCACACGTCCAAACAGGATTACACAGAAGTGAAATAATAACTTCACAATTTCTTTAAGAAGTGTATTTTTGATGATACTCCTGTCAGAGAGGGTGAGGTAGACATAGTTTACTACATTCACTTAATTAAATAAAATTAAAATAAATCTCACTGGAGTCAGATGAAAAGCTGCTGGATATTTTAATCTGTCTTGTAAAAAAGCAGAATTAGAACTTTCAACCAAGTAAATAGGAATTTTTCTGAAAACAGTTTCATGAAGTAAAACCCTGTTTCACATTGAATAAGTTGCTCACCGCATTCTTCAGTCATGAATATTTTTTTTACATTTTTTTTTTACAAATGTATTTGAATGACATTTTAGGTTTGAAGTATTTCAAATTAAGAAATCAAAAAGATTGGTTTTGGAAGCAGTCATACGTTATGCTTATATTTTTTCAATTGTTTTTCCTCTGGCTACCCCGTCTCCTCTTACAGAATAAACATGATGAACCATAGGTTGGCGAAGAATTTTACTGGTACCAAATCTGTGGTTTCTATTCGTATCATTTGAAAGAAAACTACCTATAACAGGTTAGACAAACTTCTCAGGAAGAGCAGGCAGTCCGGCCCCTTGGGAGAAATGACTTTTCTAGATCCTTTTCATCCCATTTTGTCTGCGATTCTGCTTTAACTTTCAAAACATATTGCACATTCCTGCAGAATTTCTTTCATCTCATGCGTGTATTTTTATAATATATTTTAAAAAAGGACTTTTTAACCGAGCAAAAGTGTGTTGTAGATATACTATCAACCATCATTGGGAAGACATAGTTTGTTCATTTGCTTGTGTTTTCCCCATGTGAAGTCATACAAGAAAGGATGCCTTCTGGGGCATTACGAAGAAAAAGATAAACAATTGGAAGGGCCTTCAATCTTGTCATTCCCTTGCATAACAGAGTGATAGTCCTCCACTGTCAGGGAAAACTCAGTGCTCCCGGGACGATTAACTCCTACCTAGGTCTAGCCTAAATTATACCTGGGAGACGCTCGCAGCTTTGCACACAGATACAAGTAACAATAAAACAGAATAAGTTTTCCTGTTGGGAAGCTTTCACCTTTTCGCAGTCCTTACGCCAGCTCTGACGTGGGATACTCAAGGTCTTATTTTCCCCCCGGTTGGTAGCTTGTAGAGTTATTTCTGCCTGCGGAGTATGGGTACGACCACTGCGCGTTGTGCCCCCAGCACGCAACAGAGAATCAAACCCTTATGTCTAAAGAGAAAGATGTATTCATGGTTTTCTCGTGCTTGCCATGATCAGCTGCTTATTTCTGAGCTGTTCAGCTGCAGATTTTCTGCATTCGACTTCAGACACCGCAGAAGCAGAACAGCTGGGAAATCAGCGAAGCAGCAGAGCAGAGTGGTTACAATAGGAAAAAAAAAACAACAAAAAACCAACAACCTTATTGAAAGAAAACTGTCCAAGGCAGCCCCATGGTGCCCTTTCACACTGAGACACTGTCCCAGGGAGCCCCCTGGGAAATTGCAAGACATATTTTTCCCTGATAACAATGTAAAAAAAGCACAAAAGTACCCATGGCATCTCGCTGTGTTGCGGTGCTTTAGGAAAGCGATACGGTGAGACCGTGCGCTTTGCCGTAGCTTTAATAACACCATGTTCGTTTCTAGATGTAAAAGAATAAATAAAAATAAAGGAGAGCCTCGTACAAAAAAAAAAAAACGGCTAGCGTGTCGTAGAGGGCTTGTTTGTTAAGTACTGATGAGATGCTGTGTACAGTCATGCTGCCCTGAGGAGTTTATAATACCAGAGCCGGAGCCTACAACATCTCCTAAGTACTGCTGCGAGTAGCCTTGTGGGACTACAGTAATTGAGGTAACTGTGTTACTTCTGGACTAGATCATGCAACTCTTACATCGGGCATTAAGCACTTACCAGAGTAGCCCCATTCACTTTGCTGATGGCTTTTAGACTGAAAAAAAATGTATTGTAATCACCAAGTTACTTACCCTTGAAAACTCGGGATACTCGGTTACTCAGGACAGAATGGAAAAACGCAAGGAGGTTAGCGTAGATAGCAGACAACAAATGAACTATATATAAAGCTAATCTCTCCTCTTCTGGTAATTTTGCTCCTGCCTCCGGACAATCAAGCCCAGTTTTGCAAGTGACTGCCAAAAGACAGCGCTACCGTGTGTGAGAGTAGGTTTAGCGCCAATAAATAGTTATGGGTTCCAGCTAAATCCAGCCCCCTATAATGTTACATTCCATTGTGGATGTGCCTCCAAAACACCTCCTGCTTTGACAAAAAACTTACACTGATGGCTGGACCCCTGAGGTCGGCCAGGACTGTTCCATCCTGAGCAGGGGTCTATTTCCCATATTAAAAGTCAGCTTCTTGGCAGAGGAGTGCTGAGCGTGGAAATCCATTAGACTTGCCTATGTGCTGATGAAATCCTAACCCCATGTAATATGCTATCTTGTACACTCCTTTGTAAAAAAAAAAGAATTCACGGCAATGGTGCCACCACTCTCGTAGCCTTGCTCGTTCTTGTAATAAACAATTAATCTCATTTATAAGATGTTTTTTATTAAGAACTGAGAAGATATTCTGGGCAGAATTCAGCTATAAATGCAGCTGTGTTTCGATTTAATCGAACTCCATAATGCTATTCCAGACGTGCAGCTGGGTAGTGCCTTGAGAAAGGTGTGTCACTGGACAGAGAAAAGGGCAACACCTGTGTGTTTGCAGAGGGACCCAGCAGAAGTGCCTTGAGCTCTTAGCTTTGAGAAGAGCCCTGAATTCAAGCCTTCTCCTTAGTGCCTTCAGCATTTGCTCAGTCTAGAATAACCTTTGGAAAGAGAGGGCAAATATTTGCCAATACTTTCAAGACATTTTTACAAATATATTCGTCACATTCCTAATTTGGAAATAAAAAATTCTATTTTTGAGCTGTATTTCTTCTTATTTGCCCTACAAGGTAATCACTTATTGAGGTCACAGTTCTGCACAGTTCTCTGTGTGTTTGGATTCCTGTATCTCTGTGGTGTGATGTTGAAGAAACATCCTTGGGGTTTTTGCGGAATCATGTGTATTTATTCCCATTGATCTCCTGATATAATCTGGTTTTAAATGAGTCGTTGCAACTTTTAGACAATGGCACCTTTATTGATAATTGCAATTCTATGTTCCTCCCAGACTATTATACTGACTAAAAGTAATTATGCACACTTTGGTCACATTTTTTTAGGAGACAAAAGATGATCATGTAGATCACTTGTAGGGTCAGTGGAGAGAGGGGAGAGCTTTCACCAAGTCGTTTATTCTATCACCTTTTTCAAGAATTTAGTAGTTTCTTTAGGAAGCCTGAGAGCTGTTCTTGAAAAACCGCCATGGTTTCACATCCAAGGTTCTGCTTGTTGTTTCTGAAGTTCCCACTATTGAGGACAGACTTGTTGATCTGGATGTCCTTTCACCTTTGCTAGTTGTACTGGCTTTGTCCTTGGAGGTTTGCAGGACCCGAGTGGACCTAGCTCTGAGCAACCAGGTCAGACCCCAGGGCTGACCCTGCTGGGGTGGGAGGTTTGACCAGAGACCTCCTGGAGCTCCTTCCCCCCTGGATTACTCTGCAATCTTACCATTTGTCCACTTGCCTAATTGAGAATTATTGCTCAGTTGAGCAGCTAAATTTTAATGCTTTGCTTACTGGGCAGAATACTAGTCAGCATTCACAAGAACGTGGACTTGTGGAACCTTAAATCTTGTAGCGCACTGCAAATTATTCATGTGAGGACCAAATATGGACTATGCTGGTGATACATCTCTGGCTGCTGTGTTTAAGGGTTCTTTGTATGTATGTCAGTGTAAAATACTTAATTCTTTTGTAGCAACCTCTTTTTCTGGAAGACCTATCGTCCTCCAGTGGATCAATTTGTCTAAAGGAATGTAATCTATATTTACTTTGCAGTAGGTACTGCAGCTCTCAACTCTGCTTTTAGCTGATTCAGCTCCTATTCAGCTTGCTTTGACCTCAGAAATATTCCCTGCTAACTGTCCTCCTGTTCACTCCAATTTGTACTGCCTAAATGCTTACTGCTGAGTGTCCCTCTGGCCATCTTGAAAGGTGTTTCATCACACTACAATAAACGTGAAATACTGATGCACTCAAAACCGCAAAAAAGGAGAAAAAAAAGAGGCAGCTGTATATCGACATGGGACCGGACAGGGGCATTTATTACACTTTACTTTCATACCATTGTCTACCTTTGGCAAAGGAAGACTCTAAGGGTCCCTGGTGGGCCAAGCCGATCAATACTACACAGGAGTTAAATTAGACCTCAAGTCAAGCACATATCTACCTTGGCTAGGATACCTCCAACCTAAAGTCCCTGGAAAATTTACATTTTTCCACTAAGTTAACCAATAACAGAGTGAAATGAGTGAGAAAAAAGCAGCTGTCTAGCCTGCATCTTGCTTCATGATCAAATGGATGTTGTCCAAACAGCAGCTAAGGTGCCTTACAAGAAAGAGAAAGAGGCTGATGTATAAGCAGGCCAGTAGTTATCAGGCACATTAAGTAAAAAAAAATGAAAAAAAAAGGTTAGTAGGCACATAATAACATTTTTGAAAGATATCTTCTGTGCCTCTTGTTGCTCTGAAGGTGCTTTTTCCCCCCCACCCCATTCCTATTCTCACCGTATGTAAACTGGCTTTATTGTTTACACACCCACACAGAGTTTTTACTAACATTAATGGGGGTTATGTTCATTTGTCAATTTAGAACACACTCATTCAATTTGGACCCCTAATTCAGAAGCCCAAAATAAACAGATCCCAGGTTGTCTCAGTGTCTTTATACTCAAAACACCGTGAGCGCTCGAGCCTTCAAGCACGTGGGGACCAGAGGTGTAACCCGATGGGATCAGGACAAGCATTTGCAAAACGACAGCCTCTTTGGTTGGAGGATAGATTAAGGCAATTCAGGGCCTTGATGGCTGGAGAGAGAGGTCATATGAAGCTCCTGGGTGGACAACCGCCCAAAAAAATACTCGGAAAAAAAATTTGTTCTACGCAGCAACCTCCAGTAAGTGATCTGCATTTGTTACTTTAGGAGTTAGGAATGCTGGTGTACATAGAACAAATTAAAAATTGTAACCATGTACTAATAAACTATTAAATGAACTGACCATAATAGCCTTGAATTGGAAAAAAAAAAAAACAAAAAAAAAAAACAAAAAACACCCTGAAACACAAACCAACAACCCCTCACCAAAAAAAAAGGAAGTCTTTCATGCAAAGAGGACTATATTTTTTGCTAGTGCTATTATATTATTTCACCCAGTGAGCCAGGTACTTTATCTAGCAGGAGTGAAGGCACAGTGCAGGTGCTTAATCAGTGCAAACTTTGTTGCTTTATTATTTTAATAATTTAAAATGTATTCCTCCGATGTTAACTCTACTTCAAGCTCTGGCATTGCAAACAAGCATGTCTGTATCTTTCTAAAAGCTTTGCTTGGTTTATTTCCAAAAGAGCTCTTTCCTACCTGTTTGCTGGCGGAGAAAATTATTTTGAAACGTGAAACAGGTAAACCTTAACCTGCCAGATGTCTTCTTCATGTAAGCAATTTAAATTCAATTTGTGGCAGAAAATACAGGCAACTTCTGGATCAATAGGCTGCATTCAGCAGAGCTGACGTACACCACCTGATACATCGCCAACCTGGCTGGGCTCTTATTACTCATACCTGAGGGACTTTCCCTGGCTTTTATCATCAGGTAAAATCTCCTAGGATTACAGGTACTTAAAGCTAATTAGGTCTGCTCTGTTACCCTCCATTTGAACGCCCTCTGTTTCCGCAACAGCCAGTTTATTTGCCTGTTTCAGGGAGATAATTGTGGCGGCACACGCCAGCCACCGAGGTAGACTGATGGCCTTGCACAAACACCCACCCTGCCAGGGGAAGAGGGGTGATGAGATCACAGCTGGGACAATGGCTGCTGCAGGTCTACTGCCTTCACTTTTGCCGGATGTCTGCCTTCAAAGATGTAATTGCCTGATTAGAAAGAAGAGGCTGTAAACGACCAGGACTTTGCTCCTCCCCAGGCGTGTGAAGTGAGGCGCGCCAACCCCCAGGTCTCCTCCGCGAATACCTGCACCTCGTTGGCATGTGGAAGGCGGTCTGAGATGTGTGACGCGCACACACATCACTCCTCCTCTGAATGCTAACGGCGCGCAAGTTATTAACACGAAAATCATTGTCCAAACTCATACGGTTAACGAGGGTTCCGAATGAAATTTAATCGCTGCTCAGATTTGTAATAATTATTATTCTATATAGGCTTAAGTGCTGGAAAAATTGTGTTCTTATTTGCCATTTAACAACTCCCACTTCTATCTGTGAGCTCTGATTCTCCCATTATTGTGTTTCCTACAAATATCCCAGATACTTATAAATATTCTATTGCAATGAATTTTATATGACCCTTCAGTTCTAACAGCGGAAGCTGCATTTTGAACTTAACCTAAAATCCAGTACAGTAGAGCCAATTTTTAAATGTAACCTTTCCACCAAGTGGTAAAGACAGTCATAAAGTCACTTACTATCGCTCAAGTCCCTCTTGACATATGATTAATCCATCTCAACCCCCCATCCAAAAATCCAGAGGCAGCAAATTTGCCCTTCCTGCATGCACAATGCATAGAGACAGAGTGTTACCCACCACTCCCCAACTGGGTGCAAACATGAAAATATGAATTGCAGGAAAGGGAGCACAGCTGAAAAACTGGGAGACACTCATCTCTCACTGTACATCAGCATGAGGGGAAAAATAACAAATTAATGACCGGGATCTTCTCTCTTTGCATCGTTATGAGAAGTCCCGATTGTCCAGACTTCACATACATCAGAGAGAAGTTGGTTAGATGGACCTTTGGAGATCGTCTAGTTCAGTCTCGCACTTCAGGCAGGAAAGCTTTACTTGTTTGAGTCTGGAAAACCTCCACATGTAAGACTACTGGAACTTCAGGAAATAAACCAATAAATCCTTTTGGAGACTGTCGTATTTTCAAATAAATGATGCCATCATCCTGAGGAAATGTAAAGTAATAGCTCTGAGTACAAAGAAGATGTCAAACTGGGCTAAAATAAAGTTATAAGCAAGATACAGTATTTAACCTGGGCTTTGACCTTTGTGCATTCAGAAGGAAACAGAAAAACTCTGAAAACCAGAAGTTATGCTGCTGTAGGCCAGTTCATTGCAGTCCTGAATGCAGCCCTATAAATGGCTGCTATATCTTCCAGAATGAACCAAAAATGTTAAGTGTCATGTTTGTATCCTGCGTCTTATAACTAGTCCAAACCAAGCCTGTGAATTTCCCAAAGCCCAAAGCAAAAGAGCTATGACTCTACGAATGGGTGAGGAAGAAGGTAAGGATTAGGAATAGTCTTTAGTATTTAAAAAAAACCCAAACAACTCTCCACCATTATAACCATATTTCCAGTCTCTCACCATATTTTTATGTGGTGTTGTCATCTTATAGTCATTACTTGTCCCTCTATATATCTTTAGAAACCACCAATCATTGTAGGAACTAGACGTTGCTATTACATGAAAATATGCTTGAAGAGACTGTAAGTTGAATGTGTTTCCTTTCACAATAATTCTTCAATATTATCCAAACTTATCCAAACTTCAATATTATCCTTGTTTCCACAAAGTTATGAATCTGCTATACAATATCCTTGTGATGAAACATCACTTCTCTTGTTTTATTGACCAGAAATGCTGAAGTATCGAAAGATTAAGATCAAAACTCTCCCATAAATCCTAGTGCCCAAATCAAGATATTTTCGGTGTATCTGGGATTTTTACAGATCTCAAAACGATCAAAGTGAAAGGCTCTCAACATCTCAGCACAGGAGGGTCCTTGGGGAAAAGGATACACACTGCTTTGTCATGGAAACTGGCCTAAATGACTTGCTGGTCTTCACTTATAAACTCTGCACAGGCAGAACCCGGTTTTCCAGGGTGTCATTCAGTCTCCTAAGTGGTGGTGAGTCTTTATGCCTCTTGTGGTTCCCTGGCACATTGACCGCACACCTTCCAAACTCTGCAACAAATGAGGCGGGGGCTCTGTACATAGAAGCTGTGTCAATTAGATAGACCTGAAAGCCCTGTGGAAATTAATATGTGATCTTGTAATAATTTGCCATATCATAACACATATGCCCCGACCCAATAAATCACTTATGGAAGTGCTTAAGTTCAGCCCGTCATTTCAAATCAAGCTTCAAGATCAACTTTGACTCTGGAATGACATAAATGAATTAGCCTGGAGCCTTAAGGTGGTCTTCTTTGTATGATTTACTTTATTTTTTATAAAATTAGCAGGGGGTAAGAATAATTTCAGAAGTTGTGTCGTGTGATACCATACCGAGCTGGCCACAGGTCTTGGGCAGAACTGGAAAATTTAGAGCCATGGCAGAGCTGAGTTACTGAAGTACCTGCAGTAGTTGTCCGTGAGGGTCAGCCACTGGTGGGGCTGAGACAGAGGCTTCACCAATGGTATTTTAAGATGTTTGCAAGAGGAGAGGCACAGACACTGTGTTTGCAAGCGTTGCTGTAAAAGGTGGTCTCCAGCATGCCATTTGTGCAGCACGTGGTGCCTCCTCCCTACTTCCAACACCCATTTTCTGGTGGAGCGCTGGCAGATCACCTACAGACAGCAGATAAGAGATAAGCAGTAGTGTCTGCCCAGGCTGACCTGGGACAAGTTCGACCTCGGAATAAGGCCGTGGTGGCTTTGCAGTCGTAATCTCGTGATGGTTTCCTTTGGGCTGACATTGGGAGGGAAATATTCCCTACTGGCTAGAAACCCCACCACCCTTTGCTCCTGCCTGTCTTGTCTTTGCTCCTGCCTGCCTGTGGCTACCCTGACTTTCTCAGTTTATTTCCAGTTCCTCAAGCCCTTCGCTATATCTCTACCATCACTTCTTTTTTTTTTTTTTCCTGTCTCCCCATCCCTCCCTGCGCAGGGCACTATGTCCCATAGGCATGGGCAGAGCACGAGGGTGTTCCAGAGGACCCCGATAATGGCACCGACCGCGGCAACATGTACTGCCCGGAGGTGAATGAGCCGTGCTCCCTACGTGTGAAATCTTCTGTGAATCTCATTGCAAATTCTGAGAGTATCTGGTGGCCTATGGCTTGCCTGTGTTTGGGTGAATTTTCAGGGGAACAGTAAAGCAGTGCAGGTCTTTGGCATTGCAAAGGTTGTCCCTGCAGGATCCAACATCTTGAGTCAAAGTAAGGGGGCACCAGGGCTTTTCAAAAAATAATTAAACTCATTTTTTAGCATAAGCAAAGATTTTAGGAAAAAAGAATTATTATTAGACCAATTAAAATGCATAATAAAATAAAGTAACAGGCTTTGGGCATGTAGTCCTTCATCACTTTTCAGCTTCTAACTGTATTATATACCTGACACAGTAAAAGCCCTATCGCTGCTTTAATGTTCTAACGTGTAAAAAAACCCTTATTTTCCCTACCATCAATCTGAAAAATAGCTAAATTGTTTATGCTGGGTTCTTCCAAAATTTAGCCCTGACATAAGCACTCAGGATTCAGCCAGCGCAATTACAAGTCTGCGGAAACGTAAGTGACAGAAAACAGGGATTTATACCGGAAGGCGTTAGGCATCCCGACGTACACACACGGGGAGAGAGAGGGAAAAAAATGAAAACGAGAGGCAGAGGGAACATATGTTGTAGACAATCCTGCCTCCCGTAAAACTGCTGTTGAGTCAAGTAACCTGTTTAAAAACAATGTATTCCTCTAACTACAGCCACCTGGCTTGTAATTATAGTCCTCATTAGAAACTGCTACAGGTCTTGAGTGATTAGTTATTGTTTATAAACTGTTCAACTGTAGACCACCTGTTTTCGTATACTACCCCACCTTCTTCTTGCCTTGCTGCATCGTATCTATTAATAGAAAAGCACCTGTTTCCTGACAGTGCAAAACCAGAGATAAACGCGTATATATAAGCAGCTGGGGGAAAGGTCTTTGTGAAGGACAACCAAATATATTTGTTGCTATTAAGCTGCCTCTAATCGCAGTCAGAGCGTTTGCTGAAGTTGCCCTGCCTCGCGTCGCTCCCGTACGCGTAGACTCCCCAGCAACTGACGCGGTGCTCTCGGAGAACATTTATAATGAGCCCTCAAGAGATTGGGAAATCCAGGGGAATAAAACAGGAGATGTGAGTCCTGGCACTAATTGCTAAAGAGTTAAACGCTCCTACGTGCAAAGCACCCGACGCAAAAGGGAAGGTGAGCGACATGACGTGCGGATGCGGGAGGTGAGGCATGAACGCCGCTTGCCTTAAATAAACGCAAGGATGGCTGCAGCCCCGCTGGCAAAGGCAAAGAGGAGGCACTGATTTTCTTAAGGCGATTCAGTCATGTAGACAACAAACTCATGCTACAGTTAAAATATTTAGAGCCAAATTCTGCTCTGAGTCACACTGACTTCAGCTGATTTATTCTCAAGTCCAAACAGTGTAACTGAGAGCAGGATTTGGCCCCTAGACCATTAAACTGTAAATAGTTATCCCATCATTAGTTTTCCTATATGTCCGTGAGTGGCATATGAGATTTTTAATTTTTTTTTTTTTTTTTTTTTTGTGCAAAGGACTGAGCTATCTACCTGGTTTGGAGCTAAAAGCCAGCTCTGTCTCCAGGACTGTCACTCCGGGAGAGTGGACGCATGGACGGAGAGGCAGAGCTGGAGGCAGCGAGCTGGAGCGAGCGGCCGCGCGGCAGCTCGGTGCAGTGGAGCCGGCGGTGCGCTGGCAGGCGGGAGGCGGCAGGCGGTGCGGGGCGAGGGGCACACCGAAACCAGGACACCTTCAGCCTGGCTTAGACAAGGGGAAGCGGGACCCTGTAGCAGAGGGATGAGGTCAATTTTAGGGACTGCATTGGGTGTTTACAGCATGTTAAACCCCAGGTGATGCCGCGGGCAGTGGGGGCTGCCATCCTCTAATGTAATGGTGGGAGATGCAACCTTCCTAGCTTCTCAGACACCCTTTCCCTGCTCTGTTTTAAGGGTTAACCCTTATCCAGTGTAATATTTGCCATGATGGTTTGCCTGTATGCGACACCACAGCCCACTGCAGTGGCCTCCTCCATCAGCCGGCGTTGTATTTAGCAATCCCCAGGCTCCCCGTGCGCCGGTTTCTTCTCCTTACAAACCAGACCAAAAGCTGCCTGTGCGCGTTACCTATAAGTGTTCCCCAGAAACAAAATAGTTTTCTGATGAAAGCTGTTGGGATTTTTTGATCATCCTTACGGGCACATTATTGCTCATAGGCAGTTGGGTTTGCTTACTCATTTATTGGGTAGCTGATAGTTTCCAATATGAGATGGCACATCATGAAAAATTAGGGGATAACAAAGTCTCGATAGAAAGCCAGGAAAGTTTTCTGTATTAAGACACAGTGGCATGATGAACAACCTAGTCATCACCCTGTGTTCCCACACAGCAAATGTTAGGCACCTGTGCATAGCAGTGAATCATCTTATCGGTTGTTTATTCATGACTGAATATGTTCCCAGACCTATTTCTCAGTATTTGACCATCTCTAATGCTCCTTTGCTCACTGCTCTTCCTCGGGAACAAAATAAAACTTCCACTTTATGTGAAAAAGGCACAACTAAACCCACCAAAATTATGAAACTAAACTGAGAAGAACGTGTTTCTCTGCTCAATATTGAAATGATAGCAACTATCCCCTTCAGGCAAGGATCCTGTATAACTTGACCTCCAGCAGACCCTCAGGATGTGCAGCATCAAACCTGTCCATCCAAAGTCCCTCAAGTACACTGAGCTGAAGCAGCTGGCAGGACACACCAAGGGCTTTGGAGAGCTGAGCTACCTACCAGGCTGACTCCACCTTGAGGGGGATTTCACTAGCGAAAGCCTTAGCACTTTCGAGGTTCCTATTTTTGAAGTGAATGGCTAGATTAGTCTAGGCTGAAAAATAGAAGGACAGATCATCTGCCTTTTTCAGAACAGTACTTATGGCCCTATGTAAAAATAATCACATTCCAACCCTTGCCTAAAAAAACCCACCCAAACAACCCTCCAAACATAGTCCCCAATCATAAATGCACTTTAGATTCTTAGGGGGTTTATCTATTTCCTCTTCCAAATACAGGAAACAACTGTTGCAATGACAACATCCTTGTGCTAGAACAGTAGTAAATAAATAAATAAATAAAAATAGTTACCTCTGTTGCCCTACCACAGCATTTCTGCTAGCATTTTTGGTAGATATTTATACAGTTCAGTATCTAGCAATAAGAGTGTGTCAAAACCAAAACCCAACAAAAGACTGAAGGGTTACAGAGCAGCACAAAGGGGGCTCTTTTTAAAGTGACTAACCCAGTTGATTTCAATATGAGTTTGGAAAATAATCAAAAGTTCTCAGTTGTGAAGAACTGGCAATAGGGTCTGCAGGAAGCACAGATCTTCCTTGCCCAGTGGGTTACCGCATGTTTGGAGAAATCAGAACTTTTCTGAGCTGGTGCAACCTCTCTCTTTGAAATCCTTTGCTTGCTGTTTCTTTTTTAAAGGTGTTAAAGAAATATGACTGTAATTAACAACTGACAAAAATATCTGGGCTTGAACTGAAGTGGGAAATCACAGAGGTTACTTATTTCCTCATGCTTTTACCATTTGTTCTCTTTTCTCGAGGAAGTTGAAAGACCTGAGGTTCAAACTTAATAAGGCCCCATGCCGTTTCTAAGAGTATTTACAACGCGCAAAAAATAAGCCAGCACATTTCTTATATTTAAATTTGTTTTCAGTCATCTAAGCTATTACACAGTATGCCATCCCTAAACCTTTTGTAACAAGCAGTAAATGTTTCTCAGACAAGGGAAAGAATGATGTGTTCAACTACTCTAGCTGCTTGAGCCTGGGAAAGCGACAAAACATTGGTGTGCGTGCAATCCCCGCATCCCAGTTTGTTTCAAGAGGATGAAAATGGAGCTGGCTCCAGCTCGTGGCTTGTGCTTCGGACGCCTGCGCTGGGAGGTAGCCCCTGGGGCACCCCACGGGTGGGTGGCAGCAGCTTCCTTTGACAGCCGAAGCTTCACGGTGCTGTGGAAGAGACAACGATGTGGGGTTTATTAACCACAATTACTTAAAATTTTCTAGGATCTGCCCTAAGCCCCTTCGGTTCAGTGGGAAGCTTTCCATTTCTAGCGGTGGGGAATGAGCCGAATTCCTCCGAGTGCTGGTTGTAGAACACCTGCTCTAGAAACCATCAGGGGTCCCGTTTTAGCATGATTAAATTCTGGCCTGTGCCTAAGAGCATAGTGTGTTGTGGAACAAACCAAAACCAGCTCAGATCTTGGAAACCCTCTGGATGCAGAAGCACAGAGCTCTGCAGAGCCGCAGACGCAAGGCAAATTCCTCAGCACGGTTTTTCGCGTGTGTGATAACCAAGCAAGCTGAAATGAGTTCTTGTAACGTGTCCTCACATATCCTAAATAAACAGCATTACAGAAGCCTTCCCAGTGAATCGGTGTTTTGGATCCCTTCTAATTGCAGAGAGACTTTATCTTTTTAAGCAATTACACATGGAAGGAACGCCCGAAGGTCTCGGTGACGCTCATTAGTGTTCTTTGGATGGGATATTGGGGAAAACTAGTTTTGTTTTGTCTAAATTCCTTTTGCAAACAAACCTTAGCACCTACAAACATCAAATATACCCGTGTCCATCAGAGAGCCACTGGAACGCAGATGAGACATTCGGTCCAGTGCTCTACTGAGTCACTGTAAAAATAACCCCACCAAGAACAGCTGACCAGCACTCAGTTTCATGTCAATCTTTTCTTCTTTTTTTTTCTTTTTCAAACAAAAATAACTAAAAAATACATTTTCATGGAAGCGCGCAGCTTGAGAAGGATTCTTAGATGGAAGATCCAAGTCATTATTAAAAAACCAAAAGGGTTATGTGGACGCATATTTGCCATGGAAACCTTGGAAACAACATAAACATGAATCATGTTTAAACTGAGTGGGCACAGAGTGGTGCGAAGGGTCCTGTTTGCCAGCCCGAGCTGGATGAGAGTCGCTCGCCATCCACACAGGACGCTCAACAGGGAACATGCCTCAGGGCTCGCCACGGCCAAGGTCGCATTACCATAGACACAGCATCTGGCTAATGCGCAATAGGGTGTTATGAAGCAAAATATGCCTGTCCTCAGCTCCAGTGCTGCCAACAGTGATTATTTTTTCTCATAATATCATGTTTTCTAATCAACCAAGTGAACCTCCAGCCACTGGGCAGTTACACAGCTGCGACTGGACTGCGTGTAAGTAAATTCCTTTGAGAAGCACAAAGAAAACAATCCCAAAATAGCTTCTAACAGGCATTTTTAATGTCTGCATGCATTTATCACTTCTTTTTCTGGATTTCTCTCTATTCTTCCCAGTATATTGGCCAAGATGGTTTCCAAACAAGTTTGACTGCTTCTTAGCTTTCATGGGTTGTCCCGATGAACGGAGCCGAGAACTGCTTGCAAGAAACTATTTGCATTTTCTTTAAACAACAAGTCTTTTTAATTTCTCTTTTTTTATTCTAGAAAAAAAGCAAATAAGCTCTTCACATTCTTGTTACGTCTTCCTCCAGTCACCCACCTTTATTCTTTTCTTCTTTGTATGTTCATTTAACTGTCGTAGTATCTAAGAGAGAACCATTCAGCTTGAGACTGCCATCCTGAAAGCCACCTGGCAAGATTTTCAGATCAAACAACTGTGGATTCAGATAACCATCCAAAATATTGTATCTTCTATCACTCATATGACTACTTGTGGGTACAGATTCTCCAGCCACGGTGTGATTCCAGACTGGAAACTGTTTTTTAAAGTAGCTCAATGTGCTTTGATATTTATCATCTCAGTTATTTCCAGCAACATACCATATTGGCCAGAACAACATGTGCACCGGGATCTGTGGAGCCGCAGGTATTAGACACTCAGAAGAAACAGTCCCTGCATGGCCTCAGAGTACAGCTACCAGATTGTTTATTCTTTCAGATATCCAACTCTACAAACTTGCTTGCAGGTTTTCTATCATTTGCTCAGTTGGTAAATAACAAGGGGTTATAGGGAGACAAAAAGTTGTCCTAATATCCAAGCATAGGTCAAAGGTACGAGGTCCCAGATCCCAACACTTAGACTGAATTACTGTCCTTGCTCACTCTGTGGTTCCAGATGACCTGAGACTGTGTTTAAATGTCAGAAATTCTGAAGCAGAAGGTTAAATATCCTGCACATTGTTAATGCTAATTTTTCCAGAGCTATATTCTGCTTAATTTACTCACTGAAATCACAAACACTTTTTAGATGTAGTGCATATTTGCCATTTTTCTAATTTAAAGTCTAATCCTCCACATCTGGAGGGCACGTTCTTTGGTTTAGAGTTTAGTGAGTGAACAAACTATTGCTTTTAAAAAAGGAAAATTAAAGTTTAAAAAATGAAAATTATGAGACAATAATTTCAAAAAAAAGCCGTAGCAAACTGTTCCTATAGATGTTCTGTAAGTGTTGAAAACATCCATAAAACTGGGTGTACCATCCTCTGTGTTCTAAGATGTCCCTCACTGAATACAATGGGAGGTGCAGTAGTTGATTAAAAGGAAACTTGGATCATACCAAGTGTAAAGAACAAGTAATTCTCTGTGCTGTGAAACCAATATTTTTTCTGTGCGTTTGTGATCTGAGTTTGGGTTTCTGGTTGTTTTCTGTGATGCTTCGTGGGGTTACACTCTCCCTGTAGCTTTTCCCTCAGTTAGGACAAAATGTCTCCTCTACTGTTGGCCTACTTTTATGAAACATAATATTATAGATGTTTTTCTATTCTGATTTGGCTAAAGTTGACCAAAGAGTGAAGTTGTTAAAAGGAAAGGAAAGAAATAATGACTAGTTTCCCTCTGATTAAGAAAATAGACTAAACAATTAAACAAAAAAGGAAGAAGAAGCATTAAGACTTTTCGGAAGCAATTGATGCAGTCAACACTGGATGGAAATTAATCATAATTTGTTCCTCACAGAAGTAAGGCCATGCTGGGTCAGGCCATTTAGCTCTGTCTCCTGTCTCTACCTGTGGCAAACGAGATCCTTGCAGGAAAGGTCTGACTTTGGGCAAGGCATCCAGGGACGTTTTCCAGAGGACTCCCCGCTCCCCCCCTCCTCCTTGAGCTAGAGGGTCTATTCATATCATTATGTTTAATAGTGTCTGATGGACGGTTCTTCCAAGTTGTTTTTTAAAACTATGAAACTTTTGGCTTCTACTACATGCCAGTGACTCCACAGTTTAACTACTCACCATTTAAAAAAATTATTTTGCTTTCTTGGTACCTTATACTGTGAGAACGCAAGTGGAAACAGCATGAAAACAAAGGCATTCTTAGTCTCTAATTACACTGTATCTGTCAGAGAAACTCCTGAAGGCAGGGAGCTGAACTAACAAAGACCCATGTCCCATACGTTCACTCTCATGATAAGTCTCACAAACAGTTTGGGGGTAAAATTATCATAATACCTCTTTGACTTTTTATGGTAGTGGAAAGGATGAGTGACTGAAAGTCTCGTGAACGAACTATGGATATAGTCTTAGAGAATGTCCTTTGGACTTCCATTTGGTTTTGATTTTTTTTTATCTATTTCAGAAATCTAGATTTGGGCTACACGTAACAGGAACAGTCTCTATTTTTCAGCTTCCCTGAGTTTGGGTCTGAACCATGGCATTGTGGTCTTCTCACCACTGAAGGTCATTCAATTAAATAATGGTTTTTAAGGACATTTTAGAGAGAAACAATAACCTCTACCATCAAACTAGGAGCTGAAAAAAACCCTCAGGTTATGAGGATGAGACATCTTAGTGAAGAAAGTAGTGCGAGTTCAGAACTCCTATAAGCTTCTCTACATGTGGGTAATTTGAAGTCCCTTTAGGCATATCCTAATAGGCATTAAAACTGGAAACGTCTCAATTTCGGCATTTATAGGTAAAGTCAGTGTTCATTTAGAACTCATAAACATGGTAACATAAGCATAAATCAGTTTTGGACATGCACTTTACCGCATCAGCTGCTTCAGACTCTCCTGATGATTAAAGCCAGAATATCTAACTTTGCATTTGTTCCAGCAGTTCCCCATGGGCGATAACTTGCAAAGCCTTGGTTGGTCACTGTGGTGACCTAAGTTCCCTATGAAAGTGCTCTTTATGCCCATCAAAATATATTTGTGCGAGGCAGCTTACTCTGTTTGAACAGCACTTACTAAGCATGGAGCAGACATTAAGGTAGTATATTTCACATGCTATGACATTTTTAGATGGGGAAAAGTTACTTTAGCTAATTTTTAAAAATATTGCTTCCTGCTGTTTCTCCAGAGATGCATCTGAATTCCTCTTCCATATTATCATTTGGAGTATTGCCAGCTGTTGCCAACAAAACATGTTCTTCTCCATCCCTTTCTGGAAGGTCTTGGAGCCCAAAAGTTGCTGACTCCATGCCCTATCTGTATGGGAGAATACCATTTCTTACAAATTATGTATGCGTTTTTACAGGCTGCAGTCTTTATGGAGACTTTTCCCAGTTATGCCCCAAATTATCTGGTCCATTAAAAAAAATTCACATTAGACATTCCTTACTTATCTCCATGAGATTATATGATGCATACTACAATTTTCCTGAAGGTGCTCACATTTCTGATTGGTTTATTAATTTGTGTTTATTATAGGTACTCTGGTATAATGTTTTATCTTAATTAGTATTTTTATGCCCACTATATTAAGTACGTATGTGGCCAGTTTTTTATGCTGCATGTCTTTCTAGTGCAACTAAGGTTTAGTGTTTTACTTCAAGAAGGAATATTTATAATCAAATTAAAAGTAATTACATACACATTTTGCTTCAAAAACAAACTATACTGAATTAACACGAGATGATACTTTAGGTTCAAATCCATAAGTTCTTAGTCTGGTAAGTCTCCTGTTGATATTAACTAGCCTTAAATTCTTAGGACAAAATCTGAACTTTATTTTTCCTTGCAGAAATAAAGCTTCTTTCTGGGCATTCATTGCACATAGAATTTCAGTCTCCTCTTTTTCATAAGGTATGTTTTGTTAGTAAATATGGAAAAATAATACCTAATTCCAGAGTAATTCTTTTGCGTTTTAGATGTGGGACAAGACTCTGTTAGCCATCGTCATACTCAAAGGAGTATTTAATTTTTTGAGTGAGCTGCTTAAAATCGCATCCGATAGGAGTAGCAAAGCACTAAAGCACTGCTTTTTTGTTGACACAAGAGAATCAGGCTTTGTGCTTGTTGGTTCTCCATGGTAGACACCCATATATTTAAATGGCTACTGGCTAATACTATTTTTCGCAAATTTATTCAGGGAATATTTTTCAGCTTCAACGTACAGTAGATTTTTTTTCTCTAGGATAGGTATTTCTGTGCTGGGTAGAGGTAAGATTTGCTTTAATATGATATTGTCACTCTTAAAAAGCTTAGAAAATCGCGATGCTTTTCACTATATGTTTTTCACCTTCTGCTCTGCAAACGAAGCTGCTGGTTGACTCTGCCTGCTTGGAGCAATGTCTTAATCTTGCATAAATCCAATCACTTAAATGGAGTTACTTTTTATCGGCCAAAAGAGAACAAGTATTTCAATGGTTCGCCCTTGGTTTTACACTTCTAGTTTTGACACGGGCTGCTTGAGCTGGGCACGCTGCATTTGCATTCAGCAAAGGTTGATGCAGAAGCACTTTAGTTTGTAAGCCAGCAGTTTGGCTCGCAATGAGGAGCGAGTTGTAAATTACCCACCACAGAGTTGCTGAGTCACTTGAATACTTCAGACTGCTCTAAATGCAAGATCCAGTGGGGCTGCTGAATTATCCCAGGCTGTTTTTCAGAAGATCCTTGTGTCACGATCTCATTCTAAATATGATTTTTTTTTCTTGATAAGTATTTAATTTGAGATTTCAGTAGTGAAGAGAATTGAGTAGAGACATTTTAAGTGCTGCTTCGTCTATCATTAGAGACACCAAGTGACACAGGAAAAGATAATGAACATAGAAAGAGCCCCCAAAGCACTTTTAGATCGTTTCTTGAGAGTCAGCAGGCCAATATTGACTTTGATGAAACACTCACTTTGGTCCCATTAGTTTGGCAAACTGTGAAACAAAAGTGAGCGTCCTCTCCAAGTTGATTTTGCATAAACTCTTTTACAACTTCAGTTCTGAACTTCTTTAGAACATCTCTAGTCTGGGGGTTTTTCTTTTTCTTTTTTTTTTTATCCTCAAGAAAGATGTCCTTTTAAGTCTTTTAAAGAATCCATAATCTGAAACTAACAGAAGCTTTTATGGTATCAAGAAATGACACTTAACAATTTTGGTTTCTGTCTCAAAACCGCAGAGGAAAACGATGGTACGTGTTTCCTTCTCATGAGTTTGTGTTGCTGTGGTTTGATTACCAGATTTTAAATCAAAGGACTAAGTTTCAACATGATTTTCTGGGGTTGCCGAATATTATAGTTATATACACCTCTGAAATTATCCGCCAGTTGTCAGGAGCAGGCTCTTTCCCTTGTGCCCCTTTGGTGTGAGTTTGAGTCCTGGCCATTGGTGTGTAGCTGTCATGAGAGGCCACGGGAAACTTGACAGATCCTATGTAGGTATTTTATTATAAGACCAAAAAATGCATATTTAACTTTTTTTTTCTGCCAACAATGAGTTAAGAAAAACAGCGGGCTCTTGTCCCTTTAGAGTGTTATTCGGCTGTGTGTAGGGTTGGAGAGATATCATGACAAGCCTTGAGCTTCTGGTGGTTGGTTGGTGTTGATAAATGAGGAGCTCACTACAGCTGGGATCATCATTGAGGAGCACTGAAGAAATCCAGTGAATGCAGAGCCTGTTTATTGTCTAAAAGCAGGTGCTTCAAGTTGGGGAGAGGTCATTATAGAGATGAGGGATCTTGAAAATGTTTCCTTTACACCAGAGGGAACTCTTCCCCAGACTACTTTGACTAGACTCTCTTCATTAACTTGCTATTTAGGTACTCTGTAAATCTCTTTGGGCCATAAAGTGGTCTAGAAGGTACCCAGATATTTTTCTGTTGTAACTTCCCATCCTTTATAGTTCCTTCCAGGTTGAGCAAATGATCATACTTACCTTTTATTATTTTTATTTCCAGCACATGAGAATAAAATGTGTAAAACATAAATGAACAAAAAGGGTAAAAAAGGATTAATTCACTATTTCTTAACATCCTTCAAGCCAATTAGCAATAGGTCTCAAGAACAGACAACTGAGAGATTGGCTACAATTGGCAGCATTTTTTGTGGCAGTTTCCTACCACTCTTCTGCTTCACCTGGAAAGTCCCTGAAGAGGTTACGTTGCCAAACTGACGTTTCAGCAGTCCGAGATCATGTCCATCACAGTATCTGTTTAAACTAATTCCTTTCAAGAAATACCGTATATATTATTTTACACATGCTTGGCACCATATGCTGCCAGAAATATGTATTAATGCATTGCTAAGTATTTTATAATCAAACAATGTACTAGCTTAAATAAAAGTGGAAAGTAGGTTGTTTCTTGTCCCAGTATTAAAACCAGAAACGCTCAGATCATTGTAAGGGTGGATTAATTAGCTCAGCCGAGGCGCTGAGTCCACGGTATTGTCAGGCATTTTTTATCTCGGTATCTTGTTTTCAAGCCTTAAAGGAGATCCACGTTAAGTTTTATATCTCCATGCATCTGCTAATGTAGAGCACATACAGACACAAACACCCTTACGTGCACACACATGTACAGTCACATACGTGCAGGGCCGCGGGAGCACAGCGACACACACCGAGGGTAGGCACACAGAGCGTATAGATTTCTACGTGAATTTGACATTGATTTCTGGGGTAAACAAATGGTTTTAAGTCTTTGCTTGCCCAAAGCTAGATCATAATATTCTGCATTTCAAAGTGTCCAAGTACCTTTAAAGTGATAGCTGCAGAGTCCCTCAAGGCATAAAGCAGATAAAACCTTCTTTTAAAAGTATTTTGCTCACCTTTGTAAAAAAAGGAACTTGGGGTTTATTGAGTGCAGGAAAGCCTCATTCCCATAGTAACCAATGCCCGGCTGATATTGATCAGCGGAGTCAAAGGCAAAACCTACTGACAGGAATAAAGAGCGACTATTTCTTATCCTCATATGTATTCTTCCTGGAGTTCCTGTAGGTAACCGATACCACAGGCATGGAGCGCTCTCTGGGAGCGGTCGTGCTTCCCGTTGTGTCATTAACACACAACAGGGTTCCTTATCCAGAAGAAACGCTCCGAGCGTGCCTGATTTTTTCACTAGACCCTGCAGTCTTTTCTCTGGCAAAACTCCCCGTGATTTCCGAAGGGTTTCCCTTGAGCACGGTGTATGCAGAACGGGGCCCTTTGTCTTGAAGGAGCTCGGCTAGCCTTTGAAATCTCTTCGCCGTTATATTTTCTACCTCAATTATTGAGACCTTATAGGTTTTTAAAGTTCCCCTTCTTTGTTCACCATACTTGTGGCATGTGTGAGATCTGATAAATGAACATTTGCAATCATGCCTGATCTCTCTTTAATGATTTCATTAGGTGTTAAATATGAGGCTTAGCATCCTTTTTATGTTAAGGCATTCCTTTTTGAACTGCAGAGCTTCAGAGAGAAGATCTTTGAAACCAAGAGCTCATGAATTATTAGCATTCAGTACAATGCATATACATACCTTAAATCCTCACCGTGATTAGATCATTCCCAGAACTGACAAGTTATAAAAATGAAGAAAGGGGACCTGTGAGAGCTGTGCAAGGAAAGATATTTTGTCGGACATGATATCACGTAATAAAGAATAAATTCTCTCAAGTCTGATAGTTTTACAAGGTTTTACATACTCCTAGGCAGGTAATAATCTTCCTTAGTTTTTCTGGACTTGCAAGGAGCTTTAACATTTTTTCCTGACAAAACTGTTAGATAACAACCGAGCCAAAATTAAATAACCCCAAAAGTCTTCCTCTCTAATCCCTTCTGTGCATGCTTAATGTTCCGTTCTCCCACTTCAATTATGCCATCTGCATTATGGCTTTCGCTCCCCACTCGAAAAGTTGTTAAAACGAAAAACCTCTTCCAGAGTGTCACAGCTCCATTATGCAGGCCCATACCTGTGCTGGCAGCATGCTCTTCTTCTCACCTCATATTGCCTTTTGCCTGGGAAAGAGATCCCCGCGGAGCATATCAAACTGGAAACTGAAATGAAATTAAGCTGGTATGCAGGAGGTGGAGTAGGTTATGATAAAGGAGCAGAGAAGATTCTGGGAAGACTTTTTAACTCAGTTTTTTGGGCCAAAAAGACAGCAGGCTTGGACGGCTAGCACTAGTCGCGGAGGCTGAAATTCTAGGCCTGCGAAAATCAATGGCATGATTTGACTCTAAATCCTTAATAACCAAGGTAGCCGGGTTTCCACAGGTGCGAGGAACACACAGCTGTCACCAGCTCCAGACGCGCATTCGGATGTCAAATTACAGGCACCGGTTTTAAACCGTTGGGTTTAGACCTCTTCATTTCCTGCAGCAATCCATCCCTGTACAAGGTGTCATCAAGACTTTTTCTAAGGTCTCAGTTGAGAAGCAGATCCTCTAGACATTTTTGAGAGAACATATTGGATTTCCACTGGAATCAATTCTTCAAACTGATAATGAGTAACACTCACCAGGCTTTTATAAATTCTGGAAAAGTTCTTGACTTGCGGAGGACCCGCTCGGAAAGATTCACTCTGATGAATTTGTGATTATTTGAAGAAGGACACAGTATATTAATTCAGAAATAATGTAAGGCAACTTTTGGAAAGATGTTTTAATTTGCACCTTTTAAAACCACCAATGTAGGCAGTAGTTTGGTCCTCTGTTTCATATTTTTTCATTAGAACCTGTTTTCAGTTTATTTCTAGCTTACAACTGTAACACATAATATGCCAGCCTGACGCCCCATATAATTTGAAAATTTTAGGAAAAAAACCCATGCATAATATATATTTATAAACATACATATACTTCTGGCTAAATCGTGCACCAAAATGCAGAACCATTTTTCTCTGACTGACTTACAGAGCTGTACTCTGGAGACCATTTTATGTTTAATTTAAAATGGCTGCAACATTCAACAAGAAAACTGACTGTCGTTTACAGCATTTGCAGTCACCATCTTTCTGACAAAATTTGTCATCCGGAGTTTAGTTTTTCAGGATTTCTGGATGTTTTTGAAACCTTGGCTGGACTTTTCCCTTCCACGATATTATCACGATAGAGGCGTTACCCGCTGAGCAGTGATCTGTGCATAACAGGACCATCTTGAGCATTTGCACGACAATCTGAAAGGTTCTGGAGAAGGATGTGCTGGCACAAAGTACTGTTCTGGGGACCTTCACTGCCATTATCTTTAAATGATCCGTAGTCATTAGGAAGGTCTCCTGGCACTACTAGGATGAGTTTCTTAGAGGAAAAGAAGTCTCCTGTGTAATTCAGTGCTGTCATTTAAAGCTCACTTTCACTTCTGGTGCCCTGAGAAGTTTTAAGTTAGCATGGCTTCATTCGAAGCATGCTGCAGTAGTAGCTGTCAGCTCCCCCCACCCCCCTTTTTGGGAATGGTTTGAGAAAATATCAAAATGGTTCTTGCAATTCGAAAAAGTGTTAACTGAGCGATAGGAGGTTAATATTTTACCATAGGCAGATCAGAAGTAAAATTAGAGAAAAATCTCGGTATTACTTTTCTGTTATGTACAATTTAAACATTTTCCATCATATTATGTCAAAACCTGTCTCGATACAGAAGCAAAAAGAAAATGTGAAGCCGAATATCCAGAGGAAGGTCCAGAAGAACAGCAAAAGCATAGTTTTTAGAGCACTGGCACTTGGTATAAAATAGCAATCTAGTGGCCTATGATTTCCTGGCGGACACTAAAGGCCTTCCAGTGCTCCCAGAGACGCAGCCAATGAAGCACAAATTCCACCGATAACTCTGTCAGAGCTGCGGATGGCAGAGACCCTTACTGCAGCCAAAGGTGGATTTGCAGAGCCAGGCTGGAAATTCTGCAGGGGGGAAAGAAGGGCAACAGGGGACTCTGGGGACTACAGCTGTCCAGCTCCCAAACTGATCAAATTTGATGGCACGGCATTGGGAGTCGGAGCATGAGGCATCTTGCAAGAGGCAACGTGGTGATCGGACTGAGTACATTCAGGCTACCAACATTAAGTGGGAGAGAAGTGTCCTTACGCACCAGCAAGGAGGTAAGGCCACGGTGAGAAATAATTGTGGTACTATTTACGGTTCAACACTTTTGCTTGTTGGGAGAAACTTATTTCTCCCAACATCCATGGTGGTTAGCCCATGTACGGCCTCCTTTTCCTTTGCATTCCTCAGAGGTCTTGAGTGTCCTACAGCAACTTGTCAGCTAGTGGGTTCAACTGGGTTTTTAGGAAACCTCATAGGAAACATTATACAAGATCACGGCAAAGAAAGGCAAATTATTTTCTCTTCTCTTGTACACTCTGCTTGAAAGCTAATTTTCAAGTCCATCCTTTCGTGTGCTTTACGGGAGATTAAAAAGAAATTAGTTCAGGAAGGATACTGCTCAAGATCATTTTAAGATTTTCCAAAGCTCACCAGCTTGTTGACCTGTAAACCACCTTTAGCTGGACAGATGGTAAGTAACAAATTGATCTCAGCCAATAAAAATCTGTCAGAACAATCTGCTGTTGGCAGGTGTCAGATAATTATCTCAATGAATAGATAAGCAAAGTAATAAGCAAATTAGAAGCTTCCATTGTAAATAACAGGAGGAATTTTATTTATTTATTGCAGCCAGGCCCTTGATCATTTTCTTGGAAAAAAAAAAAGAAAAGAAAACCCTTCCTGATATCAAGGGAAACTCGTTGAAAAGTTGTATGGGTTATGGGTGGTGATACCAACGCTAAGATTTTTGCTTTTCAGCACTGTGATTTCTCTATACCGTTTCAAGATTCTGAAAAAAAACTTGGCTGAAATGTGACAGAAGTCCATGTCTGAGCAGTTGTGCGATATATTGTTGTAGTTGCAGTTAATTTTTGTATGAACAAGCTGTCAGAAGCCTATTTGCAAAGCCAGACCTCACTGCCCTGGGCACACTAATACAAAGATGGTCCCTGTCCCAAAACTCTCACCCTGAAATACAAGACAAGAAAATATAAATTGGGTGTCGATGGGCCAAGGAGAAAAGTGCTGTGCTTAGAGAGGCAGCCTTGGAGGACATTGCAGAAGGATTGTGGATGGACACAAGCAAGACCATCAAGACCAGAGTATACAGGATCTTGAGAAGGTTTGGTTGGAGTTGGTGATTCCAGTTTGGCTGGGGATTGGTAGATAGGTAGAAGCAGTGTGGTGTGGGTGCTGCGGTTCAGGAGACCACGGAGAAGACATTTGGGAATGTTTGCATTGACATTCAGGAATATTTAACATCTTTCCGAGGTGTTCAGTTCATTTTATTATTGGCATCAAGGTGGATGTGTATGTAGTACAAATAATTGGATAGAAAAGAGGATAGTTTCTTTTTGCCTTTGTAAATGTCCCTGTGTTACCTCCTGGGGCTGGGTGTGATGGTCTCAGACACAGAAAGTCTCCAAAGAGAGCTGCAAATATTCACTCCAGGTGACAAGAGGTGTGTTACAAGTTGGGGACTCTTCAACCTACACATGCTGGAATTATTTCCTGTTTTGTTAAACTTGCTTAGAAGGTATTTTCAAAGCTCAGTGTATTTGTGTAAGTCCTCACACTGCCAAGTCTAGCGAGAGGATGGGCAGAAGAAGTAGTAGCCACAAGCGATGAGGCTGTGAGCTTAAATATTTGCCTGCATGTGCACTGCACTCAGCTCTTTAAGTCCTGCTGGACTGAATGTGTGTCTTGGCGCTTGAGGGAAAATTAGGGTTGGGTTTCAAAAATCCATTAAAAAAGCCCAAAACAAATTACCTCAGAGTCAAACTCCTGGATGGTCTCTCTGAGACCTGGAAGCACGTGCAGGAGGAATATGGCTCCTTTGTGGCTCCTGCCACATGGAGCACGTGCAGGTCTAGCACGTGCTGGAGGCAAATGATGACCTGGGATGGCCGCTTCCCGCATCCTGAGCCACATGCACGCTTTGCGCAGCCTGTGCTCGCCTGAACGCTGTGTTGTAAGAGCTCTTAATTGATCTGTGACACCCAAATGTAAATTTCTGTTGCCCTATAGTTATCGAGAGGAGACTAGAATTTTAAATATTTGTCTTAATTATGCTCATTAATGAGGTTAACTTCTTGTACGCGCTCCTGTAAGAGAAGTTTGACAGTAGCATAACTTGTATTACTGAGTTCTGCCAAGAGAAAAGGCCAGATCCATTCCTCTTCTCTTTGTTTTCCCGCTGGAGTTACACCACGCATAAACACGGAGCATTAAATCATTGCTTTCACAGCATCGGCCCCCAACGACTGCTGGGTTTTAGGGTGGGAGAGGCCTTGCAGGAAAGGGAGCTGAGGTTGTCTACCCCGCGATAAGACGCTGCACGTCGTGAGCAGCAGCCAGCAGGGAACAGCTTCCAGAGGCGTCAGCAGTTGCTGTTACCATAATTTATCCTGGCAGGTAACTTTCTAAAACAACATAGGACACCAGGCTTTCATGTAGAACTTATTGCTGAGCAGGAGATGAAAGTCTGCGAAATCAAAGCGGCAAGGAGTGTTTCAGATCAAACCCCAACTTAAATGGTGCTGTGAGTTTACCTTTCAGTTGTGTTTTATCCGACTTTGCAAGCGCGTACCCACCCGCCACTGCTCTGTGCCTGCAGCTCAGGTTTTGTCCGCTCCTTGGCATTCCCTGAGGGTTTGGTTTACTTTCCCGGGGTTGGGTCAGGACCAGCAATGCATCTTTTTGTGAGCAACCGGGGGCTAAGCCAGGATGAGATCCTTCTGCAGGCTCCCTGGCCTCAGCACGGACAGGGGAAGCGATGGACAGCATGGATTTTGTGTTGTCCGTACCCAAAGGATATTTTAACAAGAAGCATGTAGGGGCAGATTACGGCTCTTCCCAACACTTCGTAAAAAAGTAGGGAAAAGGAGGCTTCCCCGTCAGCCTTTACACCCCCAGGGAGAGGATTTGCTGTTGCCTGTTAACATGAGCCCAGGAAGACGTGGCCAAGCGTACGATACCTATACACGAGGGAAAGTACGTTTGCTGCTACCCATCCCCATCTCCTGCTCACCATGGAGAACCTCCGTCCACACCGTTGAGGCTTCAGCCAGGGGTTTTAACTGCATGAGAATTATCCTACGTAAATGAGAATTAATTACTCTATTAGCTCAGGCATTTAGTTCTTATTATTCATGAATCCTGCAAGGCAAGATCGGAAGGACTGCCACTTCAGCTCGAGCCCAAGCGGCCCGGGGTTCAGGTGGCCATGGAAAATACCGGTTTGAATGTTCTGGTTTCCCATGAGTTAACCTCTCAAAATGAATGCTAAATTCTCTGCACCTAGGTTTTTTCCTCTTATAAGTACAAGCCTATAACCACTTAGACATCCCTGGTTTCAAGGGGGCTTGGAAGTCTATCCTACCTCAATATTTTTGAATATCCTACTAGTGGCTGGGGCTTTCAAGGGGATCGTGTGTCTTGATGT
Organism: Burhinus oedicnemus; assembly: GCA_008921705.1. Taxonomy (NCBI): domain Eukaryota; kingdom Metazoa; phylum Chordata; class Aves; order Charadriiformes; family Burhinidae; genus Burhinus; species Burhinus oedicnemus. The sequence goes on along the minus strand of VFFE01007179.1, from coordinate 2,951,819 downwards.
CTTCTTTACAGTGAGATGCCAGGGCCAGACTTTACAAAAGTGTCTGTAATGAGAGCCATCACGTCTTGGTATTTTTCATGCTGGCAAGCTATTTTTCAAGGCACAGTTTTCTGGATAAATGGTGGAAAGAACATTTTGTGACTCCTGCTTTAGGAAAAAAAAAAAAAAGGAGATCAGAACAGTTGCTTAAAAATAATAAATGGAGAGCCACAACTGGGTATAGGCACATTTTTGTTTCAGTATTGAGCCTGTTTCTTCTTTCTCAAAAGACCAGAAGAAGAAGAGTAATTCAGAAATAAGTACTTTATACTGCCTAGTTTTCAGATGTGGATCTGGCCCATGCTATGTAATAGGAATACTTTATTTGGAAAAGCTGGACTATTCTATCCCCATATTTTTAGTCTCAAAGAACAAGCATTTTCACAGCTCCTAATTGACAACCTTTTGTAAACAAAAATCAAATTGTAACTTATTTTATTGACTATCCCTTCAGTGTTTGGAATAATCTGTCTGTGACCCTAATTTGTTTTTTTTTTTTTCTGAACTGAGTTCTTAGATAAGGTCACTTCAGCAAAAATGATAACAAAAATTGACACACAAAATCCAAATATTCTGATATGTGTTTCTATTTAGTCAGGGCAATGCCATCTCACTGGCAATTCCAAAATAATGTTTAAACAAAAAGTTCAAAGCTCCTTTCAACTTGCTGCAGATTTTACTACATATTCTTAATAAACCCTCTTCATCTGCTACTGTTGAAATGTAAGCTTTCAGGCAATGTAAACCTAGCGAAAGCCTTTATGTTTTTTACTTCCTCCTTCCCTTACCAGCACTGCTATTATCACATGGTGTGTTCCACATGATAAGCCATTCATTAAAGCATCACCTACTGTTTTTTTCCTCCTCAGTACCAGCTAGAACATGATCTGTCTCTGCAGGAAGACATTGGACCTCTGACCTCTTTTGTAGCTATTCCAGGCAAATATAATAAACAGGGTTCACTGAGTTTGTGTAAATCTCTGATTATGTTTACTCTGAAATCCAAGTGTTCATCTCAGGCAGAAAAATTAAGGCTGATTTTCAAATATTATGTACAAACTCTAGCTACTAAGCATTCCATAATGAGCACTTTGGCAATTTAAAGCAAATTAAGGTTCCCACTAGGCAGGGAAGATATACAGTATAGTCAAGTAAAGATTGTATGTTGTTTGATGAAAAATAGGCATGCAGAAAAACATGATACAGACTTCTGGCTCCAGATGAATTAGGAGATCGTGTGTTAGTGTACTTCATTACTGAAACTTTGCATCGTTCCTCACTTCTGAAAGCTCACTTTCAGTTTGCTAATGATTTCTGCTGTAGTTTGAGTAAACACCACCCCGGAGAACCACCTGTTGTGGCAATACGTGCCCTACTGCTATGATGGAATATTTAGGATACAAGGGCAATTGAGATATTGGTGAATCCTCCTTACGTAGTGAAATTCAACTCTGTTTGGGTGATCTGGCAACCCTCGTTTGAAGTGACCTGGCGGAAAACATTGAAAATGCCAAATTTCACTCAGTAGGAACTGCTGTATGATGGATCTCTGCTCAGACCACAACGTATCTCAGTACAAAGCAGTGTATTACACCCTTCCAGGTGACAATATTTCACGGAGACGTCATCTGGGGGAATGAGGGAAGATATCCGTGCCATTAATCTCAGCAGCAACTAGGTGTTCAGCGCAGCCCAGTCAAACATGTGGGGTCTGAATTCAGCTTTCGAAGAGCAGAAGAGACTTGTGTTTGTGCCTGGGAACCCACAAAGGGGATGGAAATGGGCAGTGCTGCTGACAAGGTTGGCACCTGACTTGTTTTGTGCAATCAAAACCTACGGAGGTGGGACATTTCTCAATTCCGTTTTACTGGTTCTGGACTTACTAGCTTAAACTTACCTCATTTTGGATTTAATTCTTCGCGGTTTGGGTAGTAGGCTTATATCTACTGACTACGAGGGAATTATGTTGCCTTACAGAAAGAAAAGGTCTGGTCTACCAGCGCTGTTCTTGGGTAAGGTGGAAATAAAAACAAAAGAAAATAAAAAAGAGCCCAAATGAGTTAGGTCTCTGGAAGAAAACAATAGACCTCATTATGCATTCTTTAAAAGCAGTGAAGTTAGAGATCATCTGGCTTCTCTTGGTTATTATTTTTACCTAAGAAAATGTGTTTTCTCTTGAAATTCAGCAAAGCTGAACGTGTAAAAAATATAAAATTACCATTTTTGCTGAAGAAAAAGCAATTTGGAACATTCTGCAAATGCTATTGGAATGGTAATCTGTACATGCAGATTTTAAGTTTTACATTACTATTTTACTTGAACAGGACTCACAGAACAGTGAGGTTCTGCCATTATCTTACATGGTGGCAGAATAAAATTTTTAAAATATTACCTCTCTTTTCACTGTGGTTAAAAACTGATCCTCACTGGTGAATAAAACTGCAATTTAGCAGGTTGTTCTCTAAGTTCCGAAATTCCCATTTAGTTTGATTTAATTTCTCCAGTCGTCTTCCTTCAAGGGTGACCAAACAAGCAGAACACCCAAATTCATGCAATTCCTTGTTTTCTTTTTCCCAATGGGGTTATTATACAGTATTACCGATTTAAAGTTTTAAGTGGCTTTATAAAATTTACTTTAGAAAAGCTGAAAGTAAAAGTGTGAGCTTAGAACCTGAGCAAAAGAACCTGATAAATTGGCCAATTTAATTTCCTTGAATTTCCAGAGGAAACGCTGGTCAGAATATCGTCAGGGTTGAAATTCTTTGTGCTGCAGAAGGCCAGAGGAAAGGAGGAAAAATGGGATTTGAACAGTTTTGTGTGGCATATAGGGGAACTATCTGATTTTCTAAACTACTGTGGTAAGAGAAGAGAGTTATCATTACCTCATTAAGTCATTTCAACAGGTTTGGGCGTTTTTTTGGTTTGTTTTTGCATAGCTCAGCGAAAGATTTTTTGACATTTCCACAGAGCATTGCTGAGAAAAGAAGATGAATCAATTATTCATTGCAGCGTAGGACCACCGTGTGCTTCTGTCCCCTTTAAGGAGTTTATTCAGTAGAGGGGTGAGCCCCGTAACAGTGTTATTTTGTGTGAGTATGGGTGGGAGAAGCTGAATCATTATTAATTGCAAATTGATCGGTTGCTTTTTTTTAATGAATTATTCATGAACAGATCCAAACTTCTGTGAATATATTCAGTATTCACCTAACAGTTGGGATGAACAACTTTCAGAAACTAGTGATTGACAGTGAACCTTCTGGTACACTATTTAAACAATATTGATTCATAGGCATGCTAATATATTTTTCTTTATCGTAAAACTCGACCAGACCCTATCAGTTGGCAAACGCACATAAATAGCTGGTTGTGTGACCTCCCCACCCTGGATAAAACACATTGTACTTCATCTTACTGTAACATCTGCCCTTAAAAATTATACTAAAGTTCATAAACATAAGATCTTAATGCTTGATCAAGTTAGCACCTCACATAAAATTTACACCTATGCTTTGCCATACAGTGGATGGCAAAATTGGCCTCTTTCTGTTTTACAGTAAAGCAGGAGCATTAAACACTAAATTACTTGGTTCCTGCTTTTTAGACTTTTCAAATCTTTATGTACTTTACGAATGCTTCTCCCTTCATCAGGAAATACCAGTTCAGTCAGCACAGAAAACTCACTAACTTACTCCAGGAATGAAACGCTGACTCAAATTGTTATCTACTACAGTGGCTGGCTGTAAGGCAATTTTGTCTCGACATTAAATTTTGAAGAACTGTTTGCAGGTTTTCGATGTAAGGTTGTTTTTTTTTTCATCCCACCAACTTTCAGATCCTAATACTGATTCAGAAACAAAAAGTGAAAAAAGTGAAAAAGTGAATCAGAGTCCCCACAACTCAGGCAAAACTTCCACCCCTTGGTGTTGTCTCAAGCCATGCTGGAATGGATGTCAGAGCCATGGACAGAAAACGTCCACAGAAAATGGGAATGTCAACACAAAAGGAGGGTTATAACCTGTAGACCACCACTTTTTGCTAAAAAAGAGGAAAATAAAAACCCCAGCAACTGGACTCTATCTCTATACAGAGCTCATAACTAACTGAGAGCCCAATAGCTATTGATTTTATGGAAAGATAATATGTGAGTAAGAATACAGAGTACGGCTCCTCCAGAGTGGACTGAGGTGCCACACGCTACTGCAACATGGTGGGAAACTGCTCCCACCCTGTTCATGGGAGTGACTTGCTGCATATACAACTTTAAACCTGCCTTCTGTTTCCCAGATAATTACAAAAATAATGAATAGCGTTTAATAATGTTGATTGAATAGGATGTTCTACCCATGTCTTACGAATTAGGAAGCTATTAGAGGGAAAACAGCCTGATGGTTTGAGGCGATTTGCTTATGAAAATATGACTTCTCCTTCAGCTTATGAATATCACAGTGCTCTTCAGCCTTCTCGCTGTGCGAGACCGTTAATTCACTGTCTGTCATGAATTTGACATCTGATGGAGGGAGATGTGTGGGAAGCTTTGACAGAACAGTTGAAGCCTATAAAAAGCAAATGCCTCTCACGCAGAAGGTGGACATGCCACCAGCGTGGTCATTGTCCTGCAGAAGCCCTCTGCCCAAAAGCTTCGAGTGGACATGGAGCAAGGGAGCAGTGGCAGAGACCATTTGCAGAGAAATGGCCTGTAATAAAAGCTTTCCTGTTACACTTCCGGAGACAAGACAACCGAGAAGGTTATGAGATAAAAGCATCGCTTGGGTAACATGCAGAGCAAGGCCAGCCTTAGAAGGATGGTGAGGACACAGAAGGGCACCGTGTTCAGAAATTTGTTTTCTACAAATTAACTAAGTACTCTTTTGCATTTTTGAAAGGAAAATGAATATGCATAAAATGCTCTTTAACTAAGCCTGTATTTCCTCACTTTAATCTTAAAATTTATTTGAAATATTTACCCTTTCTCCTCCTAAAAAACCCAAGGTTTTCCCAGTGAGGTGGATCCTGGGGAAGACCACACCGAAGCAACTGGGAGCCAGAGGGGGATGCTGCAAGTTTTCCTCCCCAGTTGCTGGATCGTGCAGCCCAAAGAGGCTGTTAGTCACTGGGCATGCACAGATGATGCAAATTTAAGTTTTCTTTCAAATGTTATTATTATTTTTCCATTTCTATCTGCAAATACTGCCTTATAGCAATAGGGAACGTAACCTGCTTTCTATGAGTAACTCATTTTGATGCACTGGGGGTCTCAGGCAGTTTCCATTACGTGTGGATGGGGTGGGTTTACCAGGTGAAGAGGGCAAACCAAGAAGTGGTGTTGCAGAGCCTTGGAAAGCACTGTACTCCACAAAACCATGTAAAACATAAGCAATGTGTTTTACCATGGAGAGGTGGAAAAGGTGAAATCATGTAAAACCTTACAACTTCCTTGACATTCCCAACTTTGCAAGTTTGGAGAGGCAACAAGCTCCAGCCAGGGGCTGTTGGGGACACAGCAGTGGTGTCATGGAAAATCTGATCAGCACGTGGCCATGTCATTGGCGGTGACCAGCAAAGCAGCAGGAATAGCTTAAGCTTACATTAGGTGAATACTCTGATGGTGGAGACATAAAGGAGAGTCTGAAATAAAACGGGAAAAGGCATCGGACAAGGCGAGGGAGGTAGACTTCAAGGCCTCACCCTACCTTTGGCCATGCTTGACTCAAAGTCTGGGATGTCAGTCTCTACAAGATAGGTCGTAAAAACATGCAGCTTTCTGCAGCAGATCCCATCTCAGCAAAGATCAGCACAAGTGGTGATGGGAAGTGCAGTCTGACTGAGACACCAGATTTGATGCATCTTCTTTCTTTTTTTGTTTCTTTTTTTCTTCTTCTTTTTTTTTTTTTTTTTTTCCCCTGAAGCAGGTGGGGCATAATCTACAGCAAACCAGAGAAAGACCACAACATTCCTTTTTTCCGGACACCGTACTGCCCATGCCTAGAGCATCTGGTGCAGAGAAGATGATCAAAAACACATACCTGGACAGGCATTTTTAAAAACACTTAAATGATTTAGGATCATAAAGCCCAACACGAACAGAGAATAACATAGCAATAAAGCTTAATAGGTACATGCTGGTAAAAAAGAACCTAATTTGGAAAAATAAAAAAATCAAATTCTGCTGATATTATTTTATTAAGGCTAGTGACAGGTAATTACTGGGAGTGAAATTTTCTTATCTTAACCATCCAAGATGAATCTTTGGCCAAAAGACTAATCTTCCAAGAGCTTTCCTTTCTGGAAGCAGCATTGTCCTCTCCCTCTCCACGTACCTCCACGTCCACAAATCTACGACATTCTTCTATAAAGGCACAAACATGGAGACTTGATTATAAACGCATCTGGAAAATTATCAGGAGGTGGAATACGGCAAAGGACAAACCCCAGGGCTGCAATACAAGTTATCTGGCAACAAAAGAACATTACAGTTGCATGAATGAAATTAGGAGCACCTATCTGCTCTCTTTGTACAAAAAATTGGAAAAGCAGGATAATTTTCTAGGGAAGAAAGGGGGAACCCCACAAACCCTTGTGCCTCTCTACAGTGTTTGCTATTTACGTGCTGTCTACCGATTCTTTTGAAATGATTTTATTAGAATTAAAATAACCAATATTTTCTCATTTCATCAAATCCCATTTTCAGTGTTCCGCTAATGTCATACGCTAAAGCCATAGCACCTTTGATCTCGTTCTAAGCCTTGAAATAACTAGGAGACAGCAGTCAGCATGGCTTTGGTTTAAAAGAGATGGCGTACAGTACCTGTGCTCAGTGTCATAACGCTAACAAAATATGAATGAAAAATCATTTACCTCTTCCCCATTATTATTTGTCAAAAGATTGCATGCATAGTAAAGCTTTAGGAAAATGTCTTTAATTGTATTTTGCACTGAGCACTTTTTATTTTGAACCTCTGGCTTTTTAAAGTTCTCATTCACCATATATTATAATAATAATAATCATAATCATAATAATAATAAATACAAATGGAAAATATCTTTGAATAGTAAATTTTAGCCTACTGGGACTGTCAATTGTGGATGGGCTCTTGATTGATCAGAATATTACACAATGGCATGGTGTAATTCTTTAGCGTGATGTTGTAAAATGGAGTATTGCTTCTGTTATTTTATCCAGTTTGCTTTTATATGACAGGGTTTATTGTGCGTTATGTTGTAGCTCATTCCTCTGTTCACAATGCCTACTGATGTGTAATTATGACTTGTCTGAACTGTAAGAAGGAGCCGTAAGTGAAAGAAAATCTGCAAGCACACTTGATTTATGAGCCCTGATACTATATTACAGTCCTAATCTGCCTGCTTAACTTAGCTTCAGGCAAACTTACTGTATAACATGCTTACGATTAGCACTGCAGCAAGTTGTAGAAGATTTACTCTGTTGGAGCTATGAGACTTTTTTTAAAATGATTTAGTCATTATTTCAGTTACAGGTACGGCAATAAATTATTTCACATATAAAGACTCTGTGTCAAGGAACAGCCACTGCAAAAAGGCTTTTTATACTGTAACAAAGAACAGTGCTTGGAGTGTTTTCCTCATACAAAACATCTTAATGTTATTGGTCATTTTTTTATGATGAAACTTCTTACACATTCTTCTCACATTCATACAATTTGTTTTATTATACTGCAGCTTTTGTAGCTCAGTACAATCTGCTTATTATAAGAATGTCTATTTGGATCCAGTGAATCTCATATTTTCAATAGTGTCCCAAAATAGAAATTACTATGGATGTGCAAATGAAAAGAAGGCCATAAAGCAATGACCTAATGTCAGGAAGAAAAGATGTAAGAAGATTTGCATTTTTTTTTAATCACCATTCATGAAGACAGATGCATTCGTTCACTCGTCTTGAAACTATAGCATATTCAGAGCCGCTACTTTTGGTAAACTAGAGTGGGACATTATTACCCTCGAATAATAAAGATCAGTGTTGATCATTCAGGGCCTAGTTTTGGTCTCCTGGAAATCACTGCGCGGCTTGCCATTTGACTTCACCGGAATCCCTATTATACAGTATTCACTAGGGCAAATAAGCAAGGGATCTAAAGCTTGATCCAGGGAAAGACTCCCGTCAGTTAAATGGGCGGTAATCATTCATTTTTTGCTGAGCAGGACTGCTTGCCTGAGTAAAGACAGGCATTCGTATCAAGATTTTATAATTGGTCCTTAGAATGATATTTTTTTCCTGGGTTTATTAGCAGTAGGTTTTTTTAAAAAAACTGGAAAATCATCTGTACTTCATGTCGTAGTAAATGAGAACCGTATCAGAGGAACAAATACAAAATATATATATCTACAATGGATGAAATGTTAATAAAATAGCCCTATGGAAACAATTTCTAAGCAGATTTTCCTTTGTTTTTAAATGCTTTTTTTTCATTTTTTCTTCATCAACACTGACACTGTGAATTCTAAATGTTATTTTCTCCTTTAAAAACAGCTACTTACACCTATCTGAAAGACAGCTATGACTACCAGTGAAACAAGGACTTCTCGAGAGAGACTGAACGTAAGTTATCTCTTGGTTTGTGCATTGCAATAGCAAAGCAAAAAGGTTTCTGAAGGGTGCAACGGAACTGAAATCATATATGAACAGCGGACAATAGCATCCTTTAATTACGAACAGCAGTATTTTCAAGCTTACACTGCTTCTGTGTAGTTACCATAAACAATGAGCGTTTTATAGCGTAACAATAAAGCCTCTTAATTTCTTGTTTTCTATCTTCTCCTAAAAAAATCGCTTCTGCTACACATTATAGAGTCACCCTCTTCTGAGGAATTGGCTTTCCTACAGCTGGGCTTACAAATGTGATCCGGAGCATGAACGCAAAGCTGGATGTGGAGATCTGGGGTGTCCACCCACCCACTTCCATCATTTACCATAATACCATTTGGTAACATATGCCATTTGCAAGGGCAAAATGCACAGTCCGAGTTTTCAAGTAGTGGTCATCATATTACAGTCATCATCTGCAAGTATTTGTTGATGCTATTGACTGAACAAAAGGTTTATGAGGCAGAAGATATATTTTTCTAAATGCTGCTGTGCTACCTATAACCTAATTAACTTTACTTTAGCCAGCTGAGTATACCTGGAAACCAAATATATCATGTGGCAATTAGCTTTCCTCCTTCTGGCTTAGTACACTTAAGTTGTTTATTGAAAAGGTTAAATATTGATTGAAAATGGATAATAGAACCATATTACAGTTGTATGCTAAATGGCAGAACTTGCCTGTAAAACATTTCCAGTTACCCCACAGTAATGCAGTTACAGAACGGCAATCTGCTGCTAAGCACCCAGGCAAAAAATCAGAAACAAATATAAATCACCCACTATGCAGCCATTCTTATCAGTACACTGGATTCACACAAACATGTTTGGAAGTTCAGTCATTAATTATCATGATGTTGAAATAATATAATAAAAATAATAATTGCTTGTGAAGCGATCTGTTGACTCCCTCCTCTTTCGACGGAGGCTCCTCTCTGTCTCTCTGCCTTTCTCTCTTGCCATGGGAAGCCATGTAGACAAAGTATCAAGTGATCACATAGCATGAACTACAGCCTGAGGCAAGGCTTGTTATTTTACTTGAAACGGTGATGCATTTAGGACCCAGAAACTGTCAATAATTTTTTCTGACTTCCAGGGGATAAAAATCCCAATTACAGTAACTTTCCTGTGAAGCTGTATAGTCTAGTGCCACGTATTAGTATTATGATACATCCTTAACGCTTATCGGCTCGGTTTTATCTGTAGTTTGGACCAAAACTCTGTGGATCTGTGAGATTAAGCTGATATAGCCTAATTGTTGCTTTTTTTGAAAAATTGGAAAGTATATCTTCAAAAAAGGGTTGTTGAAGTAAGGTCCGTGGACAATAACTCAATTTGACTCGGCATCCTTCAGCCAGTTGGCTTCAATCAGACCGTTAATGTAGATTCAAGGGCCTTCAGTCGTTTTTCTCCCTATATTTTTTCTATAAAATATGGACTTAGTTTCCCAAGCCACCACGGCAAAGATCTTTTCCAAAGGAACGGGTTGAGAAAGTGTTTTTTTAGGCTTGGCCCCTTCATTTTAGCCGCTTCTGGGATGTGGGAGATGAAACCAACCCTGTAGAGAACTGTGCGGAAAAAAATATCGGTTCTTATGCTCTACCCCTGGGAGAAATCACACTGGAGGTTAACGAATATACAGAGGAAGCATGAAAAAAATTAACCTTGCAGAGTACGTCCTCAGTGAGGGGCCATGGAGAGACTCAGCGGTTGGGTGGTGTCAGAGGGGAAACCACAGTGGAAATCCTTGGGAAAAGGCGGTTGAAGGTGCTGCTTTCCATCCCTTCGGTGAGTTTCTCTCTTCTGCTCACCTGCGAGGAGCTTGGTCCTCTTCCCTCACCTCTCACCAGCAGCACACGCCAACATTATTCCTGGTACACTCCCACCACGTTTTCCCATCTGTCCCGCTCCTGGGTAGTGAGAAAGTGATGATATAACGAGATTTAATAACACAATAATATAAACACACCAAAAAGAGTGCCACCCACTCTGCACTTCTTCACTTTCTCCTCCTTCAACTGGTGAATACATCTCTGGCTCTCATCTCTATATATATGAGGTCTGGTCTTTTTTTTTTCTTTATTTCTTTTTTTTTTTTTCTCCCTATAATAACAATACTGGCCTCACGTAGAATTATTGGTTGTTAATAGCCCAGTGCCAATATATCTTTTAGAAATGGACAGATGCATGTACAAGACTGCAGAAGGCTTAGCTAACAAATGTGTTTATTATTGACAGAATAAGAACTGCCACGCTGGAAGATTAAAAGTTGAATGCCTGAGGTTTCCCCCTCCGGTTAACAGTTCATAGCTTTGTTATTTCAGGTCAGAGACAAACCAAGTATAAAGATGTAAAGCAGAGTCCGAACGGCCACAGAGGTGAGTCTAAAGCAATAGCAATACAGGATTAGGTCTGCTCACCGTGGTGGTAGTTTTCTAAAGCCACCCTGGGATGAAATTACTATAAAAATGGTTTTCACAATATAGTATTTTCTGAAAATCTCATAGTTGTTACTCAGTGGTTTCCAGGTATAAATATTAAATACAAAATTGCACAGTGTTTCCTTCCTTTTAGTGACTGTATTCTTATAGCTGTGTAGGTCTAACAGTGTATAGGAGACATAGTTTATAGGGGCAAACAGTATCTCAGCACTACGTTTGCCTATTAACCTTGCTTCTTTATTTTAGCACGAGGTGGTTTTGTTTGTTTCTTTGTTTTTTTGTGGTTTCCTAATTTGTCTTTGGATCCAATTTACCCGATGCCTTAGGATTATATACAAATAACTCCATACGATTTGTGCAACATCATCTGTGCATCCAGCTCCGTGGCAGTGGGTATTGTGTATTTACAAAAGGTTACCAACTTGGACACTCTGATTACCTTTGGAGGCAAGATTAAAGTGGCTTGTCTTATTTAATATTTCTTTTTCCTGTGCTTCCAAATCAAAGTTTAATAGCAATAATAATCAGGCATCTCTGCCAGTGTTACAAAAAAACAATAAAAATCTTCGTTATGTGAGACATATGCAAAAAATGCACCGGTTGTACAGTCAGGTGCTGAAATCCTAATATAAATAAGAAGAGACAAGAGAACATGTAAGATGTATGAGCTTTGATATACGGGTTGAGCTTTTTGTTTGTTCAGGAAATTATTTTAGCAATTTCTTGTACCTATTTTGAAAGCTTGGCATTTGGGGAGGTACTTAGTTCTATGCATTTTAATTTTTCACAAGAAGCATAACAGCTTCAGAAATATTAGAATTGCTGTGTATTTTATATTTCATATGACTGTAAAAGAGGTGTCTTCACTGTGGTTAATTATTAATCTTTCCTTGTGTATAACGGCATTATCTTTAAAAAAAGAAAAGAAAAGGGAATGGCATGTTTTTCTATGTTATCTCCTTGGTTGGTTGGTTTTGGTAATGAGGATCCAAAATGAACCTTTGCAATTTATATATTATCGTGCCTAAACCTCTACATTGTGCAAAATATTTCGAAAGCTTTCCTTGATCGAACTATAATGCCGTTAAAATATGTTGGGCGACACGCACCCTACCTACTTGCATGATGTCAAATGAACTGCATCATTCCAATATGGTGCCACATGTGCATGGAAGCCCGTAGCGCTTCTAACAGGTGCTGCCGAAACGCGCTCGACAGAGATATCGGCAGTAAGGTCATCTGTGAAAATGAACACCCAAAAATATCAGCGGAAGGTTACCTTAGCACGGCCGGGGTGTTACAGCCCCAAAAAGGCGCTGTATTATTTTTTTTCCTGGGATAAATCAAGGGGAAAATGCTTTGGGAATAAGGTTGAGGATGAAGTCAGTGAAGACGTGCGAAGGAGAGCTTGAAAAGCTAAAAAGCGATGAAAGAGGTGAGGACACCTTCAGAAAGGCATCTCTCTATATTTGACAAAACGTACGTTGAATTAGCTGCTGCTCTGCATCTTCTTGCATGAAAATTTGTTTGTTCCAAGATAACAGGGTTAGAAACTTAAAATACAGATCACAGCCTAACAATAAAGAGTGGCGGAGCTTAGGCTCTTTTGTGAGGGCAAAGGAATTTTGTATGATTAGTATTGCATTTTACACTTGCTACAGTGTTTTCAGAGGGGGGAAGAAAAAAAAAAAAAACAACAAAAAACCCCACAAACAAAACCCAACAAACATTCCTTACGTTTAGGCTGGGTCTCCAGCAATCTGTCCTCTGCAACGTTCTTGGCCTTTGTCTGACATTTATGGTCCTCTGTTTATCATTGTAAGCAGAGACCCAGTTTGCTCCCTCTCGTCTCCCCCCCCACCTCCCCGGCTCCTAAAATGGCATCTGAAGCTGTTAAAATTATAATTAATGGGACTGCGTTTGTCTGGGACTGATTCCCATGAAGGGGCTTTAGCAGATTTTCCTACAAACTGCTACTGTGCAGCACAGCAATGCATCGCGACGCTTTATATCTTATTTGTATTTAAAAGTCAGATATTTGGTTCTGGATAAACTTCAGAAATGCTCTTCAATTCTCAGTGAGGCAAGCATTTCAATTTTCTGCAATATTAGCAGGGGTAACTAATGATGGCTAATTTTTGCCTGTAGTATTTCCCTCAATCTGCTTGTGCACTTTCGGTTACTCTGGCAGCAGCAGCATTTGTACATTTTCTGGTCACTAAACACTCAAGTACAATTGTAAGTGATCAGTTTACAGTTGGCCAACAAAAGAGCTGCAGGAATGTCTGAAAGAAAAAGAAATTTGAATAAATATGCATGCGTATAGCCCATATTCTGGGGGCGAGCACGCAGCTCCTGCAAGAGAGAAGGACAAACTTAAATATATTTTAGCTATCAGAATGTATTTTACAAAATAGCATCACATATTTATCCTACCATAAGAAGGTCCGGTATAAATCCAGACCACATGGATTTTGAAAATATATTATTATGCTTCTTGGCGTTGAAGGTAAATCCCCCTCTTCACCTTTTTTTGTCTTTGATTATTATTTCCTTAATATTTTTTTTAAAATGTGTTCAATCAATAGGTTTGAGACAGAGGCTGGCTTCGGTTATCCTTCAAAATAGCACCATCTTATTAACAAATTTGAAAGCTATCTAGTTCAAAGAGAATATTTTAGATAGGAAGATAAGGTTTTCATGATGGATTTTAAAAATACACAATTGTAAAACTGTGCGAGAGTCCTCTCACTGATAATACCTCTAAAGTGGGAGACTTCAATATAATTTGTTAATCTTCACAACTCATGGGCTATTCAGATGAACCAAACATAAATGGCAAAGAAATATTTTTTTAAATGAAGAGGCAGCTCACTTGTGCCTTTATTAATTATTATTTCCCAGGGAAATTTAATTATTGCCTAGCATTTTGGATGGTGTTGTTTATGATGGAGTGGCAAGAATAGTTCAAATTAAATCAGAACTCTATGGAGACAGTTCAACAGCTCGTGTCACAGGGAAGCTTTCCTTAGAAATCTCGCATCCTGCAAAAGATATTTCTCTGTTTTTCTGTGAAGAGGTGTCATCGTTCGTGACACCGTTCTGCAGACATAATGCCAGAGAAACAGGGGGATGCACTGTGGGGATTTGCATGTTTTATACTAAAAATCGTCTGAAACGCAGGAAACCTGCACGGCTTCATGCCTCGATCAGAGCAAATCAATGTGCACTAAAAGGGAAATCCGTCACATTAAGTATCAAAAATATTAAAGGCTAAATTATGGCTTTTGCGGCGACAGGCTCCCGGGGGCATGGAGGGAGACGGCGAGGAGAGGTGCAATGCTCGAGCGGCCGCTGCTGAAGGCACTGCAAAGTGCCGGGGTAGTCAGATATCCTCCGGGGGCGCTGGGAAATGCACTTAGGAGCCGCATCTCTCTAACACGGAGATGCCGAAAAAAGATACTCCTGCTGAGCACCACCTTGCCGGTACTGGATACCACTGGCAGAATTTGACCTCCGCGTATTTCATCATTCGCTTATTGCCAGGGGGAGTGATTTAAATAGTCGTTATTACTCCTTTTTGTAAGGGTAGAGAATATTCTTCTGCCGTCCCCTCCTATTCCTGTCCCTAGACATTAGGAGACACAGAAACAGGCTCCTGCCCCTGCTCTCGCCAACCAGGATCCCGCGAGTCGTGAAACGGCTCTGCTCTCCCCCTCTGCCACCTCCCGTAGCTCCTGAGTGCAGGAGAGACGCCCCGACGGCATGGATTCGTAAAGGCAGGAGGCAGAATATTTCGCTTTCATCATCTGTTGGTTTTGAACAAAAGCCACCGCATCCAATCCTTAGTGTCAAGCCCATAACCTCAACTGGTAAATTCGCGTTGGTTCACTGAATTAGGACTGCAGCCCTGTCTGGAGGTGGTCCTGCTTTCCTTTCCCACCTCTTGATGCCGATGGCTGCACTTTACCGCTGAGGTTGCAGACAAAGGTGAAAATTCCGTTGCTTTAAACACTACACACGCGCACATAAGCACATAAGGGATGCCAGAAATGAAGCATCAGTAGTTTCAACCTACTTGTAAAGCAGTGGGATATTACAGATGACACTAAACGTGTCAATAACATTTGGAGGCAAATTTTTGTCCAAGCTTAGAAGGCAACTTGCTCTGGGTACTTTGAGAGCTCTTGCCTATCGTGACACAAAAACTGGCAAAGCTGGGAGATCAACCCAGACGTCCTGACTCCCGGCCCACTGCCTTCACCCGCAACATCAGGATTCTTGCTAAAGCTCAGTTTCACAAATGAACTGTTCATTTTGGATATAACGTGGCATCTATCTTTGGGTGTATTTACATGCATTGTTCAAAGAGTTCCAGTCCAGTCAGCATGTTTTGAGTGGAACAAAAAGTTGCTCCTAATCTGATGACAGAATTTCTCTGTTGAAGTCCAGGCCAGAGACTTCAGTGAGTCACCAGAAAGATAGTCCTTCTCTCAGCAGCAATAATTCACCCTTAACCATTGTGTTGGAACACGTGGCACTACAACAAAATGAGAACCTTTTTTTTTTTAACACAAGTGAATGTATTTTTACTGAGTCAAATTCTGTTACGTGTTTTCAGTCACGCCTCTTGGAAATGCGTGCAAGTGCTGTGTTGGTGCCAATTCTGTGTAATCTACAAATCATAACCCATGTCTCAGTCAACCTAGAACTACGATGCTCTTCTGGATGAAAAAAAACCCCAAACAAATCTGTGAAACCCTAACTAAGATCAGCGTTCAGATTTATTTTGGAGAAACAGTCAGCAACCTGTGTGCTTGTCTAGAGCTTTTGAATCCGAAAACCCATCAGAGTAGGCTTTCTTCTGACTTTGTCAGCATTTCACTACAGTTTAGGGGATAAGCATTTTTGGTGGAGAATAGATGAATGCATTTTATCATGTTGAATTCTCGGATTTGGTTGGCAACACAAAATTACCAGAAAAAAAGAAAAAAAAGCACAAAAATGTCAGCACCTCAACCTAGCTGGACTGTAAAAATAGCTGAAGTTCAAGAGGTTGCCTGCATTTTACAGCTCAGTTGAAAATTCGAGCTCAGTTGGGAAGGATGAGAATATTTGCAGATGAATTTGTGGTTGAGATGAACTCAAGAATTCCTTGGCCGAAAGGCTGGAGCAACTTCCCGTGAGAAAACCTAAGGGAAGGAAAGCCCTGTGCAGGTCCAAGGTCAGATTTCCTTCTTTGCCTCCAACCCAAGAAGGAAAAAGATCTTCTTTCCTATGTCATAGCAGATGACAGGTTGTCTACTCCCCTATTTCCACTCGACCCAATGGATAGAAACAGGTCAGATCCACAAAAAGCTTGTAGCACCAAGGTCTCCCCCATACTGCGTACAGTACATCATGCTGGGACCTGGATCAATTAACAGATGAAATCTGTGATGAAGAAAAGATCCACAGCTGGCAAGTTACAAATTTGACTTGTCACACTGATGCGTCTTCTAGTGTACTTCGTAGCAAGTAAATGATAAGTAATGAAATAGTAACGATATCATGATATAATGGTACTATTGGAAGTTGACTCAAATTTGAAATTCCCACAGTACTCTTTCACTGTCCCTGGGCTCAGAGAACACCACAATACATATAAGATATAAATCCACTTCTTAAGGAAACAAAATTAATTATAAACAAACTTTTAAAATTAGAACAAGTATTTAAAAAGAAATTAAAATCTCCTTTTCTCTGTTTCCTGATTATAGGTTAACACTTCTAAATCAGTTAAACATCACTGTACATTGAATATAGCATAATATATGTAAATAGATTGACAACTCAGATAAAGAGAAATGCTAATACTTGGTGGTCTTACAAATGAGGTCATGGCTATTTTTTATGGTTTCTCCTAATACAAGTGTAGTACATTCGCCTTTTAAAAATTTCAGTAAAAGGACCATAGGAAAAGATAGCTCTTTATTGTAGTCATTCTTATATTCTTTTTTTTTAATTTTTAGCTCTAATAATTAAACATTTTTGCCTTTTATTTATTTGTTTGGGGTTTTTTTCCACTTGTCTCTATTGTTGTTTTATGCATGATGGTTGATTTGCACATAAATTCCTTCTGCTATGTTGAAAGTCACACAGGATCTGGCCCTTAGGGGAAATATTCACAAGATACTTGGTAAAATATTGGTTTATATTTAACTGATTTTTCCACATTGGAAAAAAATATTATGTTGTTATGGTCATTTTAGTTCTCTCTATTACATAACCGAAAAATGTAGGGGAAAAAATGAGATCTTCAAATATAACTCATCTTAGCTGATAAATGTTTTTAAAAATACTGCAAGACATGAAATGTATTTCATTTTTTTATACATAAATTAATCAAAACAGCATTCTGAGAATAATGAAAAAAAATATATAGATTAATGTCTACCCAGATGTACCTTGTGCTGCCTGAATATTTTTTCCTTCGTTGATAGAACACAATTTAATTATTGATGGAAGGCAGAACAAGGTAAGTAAGACCAATGCTAAAATTTCCTTTCATAGAATTTTTGGTGCGTTTGAGTGTGGAAGGCCCTATGCTCTCCTTTGAAACCGCGTGCAAGCCATAGTATCTAACACAAAAGTATTATTTAAAGGTAAATATACAGAAAATATAATACTTTTTGTTGTGATTACTGCTCTGAAAGTAGGGATTCAGATGACTGTCAGAAAATATGAGGTATCTAATATAGGTACTTTGGTTCACCAAAGACCTCAGCCAAACAGACTAAGATTTTTCGGAAGCTGAAGGCTTATTCAGAAGGATAGAAAGGGCTTTCCAAATGTTTCATATCCAAATGAACTTCTTTAAGTAGCAAAAAATGGCACACAGTTAATGAAAATTAAATCCTTCTTTCACAATAGTGTCTCTTTCTTGGGGGGAAGTTGTAAAGAAAAATCTTTAGGCAAAAAAAAACCCCAAACAAACAACAACCAACCCACAAAAATCAGCACTCCCTGTTAAATTCAGGCGGCAAACATATTTGCATTGACTTTTAGTTTGAAAGGAATCTGGCATATAGAAACCAATAAATGTTCGGTTTCCAGTGGCTTCCACCTGTTAAGGAGTTGCAAGACAGCAGTACCCTTTTCAAAGCCATTAATAATGCAGAAGGTCAATATCTAAACAGATATATTGAATTACACACTGTATCATTATAATAGCCAGACTTTATGTATTGCAGGTGATTTTTTTTTCTGCCATTTGACCCTTTTAAGCTAATTAAAATATATATAGTTTATTTTTGGATAATGTTAGGACTAATATTGTGCTGTATATCCAGGTGGTTAGGCTCCTCAGAACAGGTAAAAAAGATACTATCCACTGCAGCAAAATGTATATTGATTTTTGTTAACTTTGCAGCTCCAGTCCCTCGACTCCCCCAAACCCAGAAAACCAAAAAAGTAAACCCAAAGCCTTTCTCAAACAGAACAGTATTATTTTTTTTCAGATAATTATCAATCTGTGTGCTTTTAGGGGTATACAACGTATAGCAACATTAGGAATTCAGTGTTTGTACTCTGCAGTAATCTGCAATATTTCAATATTACAAGCATAACAAGATGCAGTTACTGAAAAGGTAAAGAAAAAGGTAGTGCGTTCATTTGATGGTATGCATTTTTCTCTTGTGTTTTTAAAAAACATGGTAATATCAAATTCCGAATCTCTGAAATCCACTGTCGGTGTCTTTCATTGACATTTTGTGTTTGTGTAAAGTAAAATCAGGTCAAACCAAGCCAGTAACGGCATCTCAGCCCTGTTTCTGCAAAATATTTTGTCACTACAGAATGTGGTGATTTCATCGCATGTGTGCTAGTTTTCTGAAATTAGTGGTTGATCTCAGGGTGTTATAGAGCTGAATCTTTGTTGTTTGAGACCTTAAGAAACACTTACTGTAAAGGTTTAATGCAAACCCCATTGCCTTCAATGGTAATTGGATCAGGTCCTAAACACAGATCACATAAAGTTGACTTACTTATACCACCAGGGACTCATTCCCTAATAGTCTTCAAAATAATAGAGATGCATAAAACCTGAAATTTAAGAAAAAATCAAATTAGATTCAATCCTCTTCTTATACTCAAAACTGTAATTTTTGTATGAAGGTCCTTCAAAATTAACACATTTTCCTTTTCAGCTAACTGGTTTGGTTTAATTAGCAGCAAACACTCCATTGATTCTTGTCCAACAAAGGAAAATTCCATAGTTCAAATCTCTCTGAAGGAAAATCCCATTTATTTAAATATAGGAATTATGGTTGCAAAACGAAGCGATTTTCCTTACTAATCTCTGAGCCAAAAAGTCCTTATTTGAAGTTCAACTACCTTTGAGTGGAAGATTATTTTTCCCAAACTAGTATGCCTGCTAGCCAGGAATAGACATAGAAATTTCCTTTGGAAACTACCCTCTAAAGGGGTAACGAAAAATCCATTATGATTATTATTATTATTCGTAATATTAATAGTAGCAATAATAAGAAGCAGTAATTCTGATCTTGCTAAACAGGAAAAATACGAATGGACCTAAAAATAGACAAGGACATCTCCTCTCTGCTTTTACAAGGCAGAGAGAATTGGCAACAGAAAGGTGAAGTGAGGTGCTGCAACTTCAGGAGACTTCTGTAATTCAGCTCCTGGATCAAAGCAGGTACTAAAGGCAGATTCCTCACGCAAAAGGCTGAATGCAAGAAATTTCCCTGTTTCTCTTGATCTGCTCCGCTCCACCCATGGTGTATGTGACGTGTAAATTCAAAGCCACGGCTTTCACCGAACGGCCAGCTCCAGTACAGTACGTGACACTTTCTCAGATTCCTACTGACATTCAGATATTGCCAAAAATATCATGTCCAACTTTGCGCAAAGCTCCACAGGCGCAAAAATATTTATTGTAAAACATTTGTCTTCAGAGAAGAATACGGGGCTCCAAGAGAGAGGGGGTTTTATGTTCCAGATTTCGCTGTCAAAGATTATGCAGTCTCACAGAACGCGTGCTGGACCTCTTTGGCAAAATCTTTTTCCTTAATATTTGATGTTTGCTTAGTTTTGTTTGTTTGCTCGGTTTTATTGCTGTCAGTGTTATTTCTGGTGACTACATGACTCAGAGGGACTAGAAATAAAATTAGAGACTTTCACCTCTAGGTCAACAGTTTCATTCTGGCCCAACATACAGGGACCTACGTAAAATAACTCATTGATCTCACTCCAGTTCCCAGTTGGCAAGTATGCATATCGCAAACTGTATCATTAAAAAGGGCAATAAATTGTCATCCTTTGCGGCGGTCCCAGAAGTGAGCTCAGTGTTTGAATTGGCGTTGCTGCTGAATCACTCTTTCGCCAGGAGATGGGTTTCTCCTGGGCTGGAGTGCATTAGGAGCTGGGGGGTCCTGGAGGTGGTTTTTCCTTTCCTCTTCCCCCGCTCTCTGGTTGAAGGCTGAACGGAGGACTCCACGTTGCGTCTCCCCCGATCGATAAGAAGTCCTTTAGCCAGGTAATCGGATGTAATTTCATAAGCATACGCGGCTCTTCTAGCCAAGGCTTTGTTTGCCAAAGGATGCGGTCTTGATGCGCGGCGAGTTCTGTCTCTCCCCAGTAAACACCATTTGCATTTCTCCCCAGTCGCGGGGGTTCCAAATGAATTGCCTAGTTCATGGAGACAAAGGTGCCGAGACACAAAGAATCGAGTAGCTCCATCTTTAAAATTACCTGTTTGACCTGCTGCTTCCAGACCACAGCTCCGAGATAACGGCTCTCTCCCCCACCGAGATCAGAGCCTGCATCTCTTTGCTCAAATGAAACACAGACACAAAAATTACATTGCTGTGATCTACAGCAGCAACAAACACTCCTGTTTCTGCAGAAGGGGGCGGGGGGAGCTATTATATTTCCTTTTGGCATTATTATTGATCATAACAGGTGTTTTGAACTGAAGACCCCCATGGTTTACAGGCGCCTGTACGAGCCATCAGTTTAAACTACGACAGAGACGTCACTGGTGTTCACTAAAAAGCTATCTAACCTTTTTGTAGATCCCCAGATACTTGTAATCCTCCGTTCTTCAGCCCATCGCAAAAGCAGGAGCGCTTAGCTTCCCATCTCAGCGGCCCAACTCGTTGCTGGATTAATTTATTTCTCTTCCCTATCAATTCTGTAGGTTCACAACCACTTTCCCGTTGTATTCGGAGCCGGCGCACGCCGCATCTGCCATGGAACAGGTATGACTAAGTACTGTCTGCTCCCGTGGAATATGGGATCATTCGTCTTACGCGATCCGGGCTGGCTGCACTACGCGACGGCACACGGTGACAGTAATTTGCACTGATCTGCCCCCACTGCTAGTCCTGCTGCTACAAATAGCAATTGATTATAATGCTGTAGTGTTATTGACTGTCACTACGAACGCAAGCTTTATTTCATTTTTAAAGTAACACGCCACGGATTCGCTTAGCAGACGCGGAGCAATAACAACACAAAAAAGAACAAAACTGAAACAATTCGAGGCAGGGAGGAGGCGGAGGCAGCACTGCATGAAACACAGAAAAAATTAATTAACATCACTAGATTATTATGATACTGCGGATGGGCAGAAAAGCTGTGGCGGATGGGAAGGGATGAATCTGTCCATATTTCAGAGAAGCAATCCTGTTTTACATCACCTGAGGATCTTGCCTGAAGCATTCAGGTCACGGAAATCGTTCAAATTCACCAGAACGCAGGAAAAAAGAAAAAAAGTCAACCTTTAAAAATCATCATTATTGTTAAAATCTGAATCTGCTGAGGCAGCAAAATGAGCTAATGCTACACTGGATTTGCCCTTTCCTCCGATTCTCCCTCCCCTCGGTTCGGGATACAGTTTTTGATCCAGGTTGTTAAAAGAGATCCTATTTCATACATCCCTACGTTCTCTTTCTGAATCTTATGTTCTTAGAGCATTAATCTTCAGGATTGTCCCTGGAGTCCATTTGAGATGGGCGCAGAAATTTAGTTCAGGTAATTATCCTTTCTTTCCAAGTGAATTAAGGAACCAAGAATTCCTGCTTATCTGACAGAAGTGTAGATTTTCCTCCTTAATGCTTGTCACCTGCGAGACAAGTCACACAGGTAAATCTCGAACCGTGCCTTTGTGCCCCATCTGAAGTGGATTTTGGATGTCTCTGTGGAGTAATACTCCAAGGACGTTATAGTTCAGAGAAAATGGTAATGTCTGTGTATAAAATGTGAATTACTTTAATAGGCTTTGGCAGCACAACTCTCAACAAGACGATCCACCCCTGCTAATCTAGCGCGTACGGTTTCTCTCTCTCTCTTTTTTTTTTTTTTTAAGTCTGAATATAATTTCTCTAAGCTGCAATTTATAATGTTAACGTTTTACCTTCATTAAGGAGGGGAAGAAAGCTTCTAACCGACTGTATTGAGCTGTTGAAGAACGTCTTACATTGAAATTCTGATTTAGAGATAGTTACAATACATCTGCTTTGCATATCTTTGCCCTTTAGAGCGATATTTGTGATATAATGAAGCACGCAGCTTGCAGAGTGGCTGGTAAGTCTCCTGTCCACGTTTTTTTTGCATGTATGTACAAAGTCAGATTTATTTCCTTTCCTCCTTTAGGCAAGACAGTCTCTGTATCCTCAAAAAACTGTCTTTATGGGAAATTACTAGGGTGGCGGCAGTGGTGTTGCTTGTAACAGAACTGAATGTGGAAGATTTATCCTATTTTGTATTTTAGGTTCTATTTATTTTGTTTATGGGTCCTTATTTATGACGAACAACCTACAGGTTGTCTTTCTTATTGAAAAATGAGGGAGTAGGGCTGGACTGGCACCTCCAACTGTTCACAAATCCTGCTTTCACTCACTTTGGGTTTTGTTTCATTGCGGGGGGAGTTGTTGTTTTGTTTTAGTTTGCTTTTTACTTTGCAATGCTTTGGTTCTGATTAAGATAACACAGGGATTTTGCGGTACACTGCAGGGAACAGAAAATCCACTCTTTGCTCCTTGAATGCCTCTTGCTTCCTATGGCCCATGGGGTTCATATATGAGTGGATCAGAGGATACTTAAGATATATAAATAAGAATTACTTATTGCGACAGTAATGTCCAATGGCAAGTGGTGCAAATGGGAGGAGGGATGGAGAAAAGATGCGTTTAAGGGTTTTTCCTTATATATGCATTTCAAGCAGAGTGATCTTTTTAAAAAGGAAATTACAGGTATCACTCGTTTTACAACTATTCCACAGCTCAAATTAAAGCTTAAGCAGCCACGTATTTATCAATTAGCATTATTTCTCTATCCCTGTCTGACTCTCTGTATTGTTGTAACTCCATCAAATAGTCATTTGCTTTTTTATGGTAATAATCCCTTCAAATTCACTCCTTTCATCTGGATCCCTGTATGTTATTTGTTGTTCTGCTAAATCCCTATTACAGAGGCCTAGGAGTTCCAACGTCCTGATGAATAATTAGAAATGTTTTATCCCTAAGCTTCAAAAGGGTGCTAGAAATAATTATAAAGAAACATTTTATGTAGCATTCCATATCAATCCAATCCCGGCTTTACGTTGTTTGTACTTTAGATAGTGCGGGAGAGAAGGAGATCTTGGTTGCCAGCTCTGTCGGCGTAAAGAGGACAGATGTTGAAGTTGCTGTAGCTTTCGTCTTCCTTCTCCTCTCCGCTCCTGGTGGTGAGATGCTCAGTGTGTCCCAGGGCTCGTGACACCTCTCATCTCGTAAGGGTATGGTTAATTACTGGTCAGTCAAAATGAACTTCATTATCCTATTGACAACCTGTACCGTACTCTCTTGCCTGCAAAGTGACCTACAAGTCTGCACTATGTGTAAATAACGCCACATCAAACCAGAGAAGAAAGTTCGGGTTTTGAAAAGTGAAAGTTGCTTATTTAGTCAAGATTAGATATGTCAGTGCAGTCTTATTCCCTAGAAAATTTTGGGAGCTGTAGCAGTTATAGCTGTCCTTCAGCGGAGTAGACTCACAACGCAAAGTTTTTACACATAAGGCAAGGAGAGAGAGCTGTACCGTGAAAGCCTACAAAACTAATTGGAACACACCCAATGTCATTACATTTGACAGCATTTTGAGAAATACCCAATCACTTTGTCATCAATTTTCAATTTTGTCAAGAGAAAGTAGCTTTTCATTGGCAAACAACCTGCTGTCCCCACACTATTTGTGAAAGTGTCCTGGCAGAGACTAGTGTCATCTCCAAGAACATTTTTCAGGCTCACTTTGTCTACAAAACTTTTATTGAGGAGTTTTTTTAAAAAAATCTTAGAAAACTGTGTTAAGATGAAGGGTTTTCATCCTGAAGATACCAAACGTTTATGGCCCAGTACAACAAAGGACATAAATATATGATTAACTTTAAACTTGTGAACAGTCCTAGTTTTCCACTTAAACCGGCACAAGTTTTGGTGATAAAGAGTTTTATCTATTAGCTTCAAATGGACTGTGAAAGTTTAATGTTGAAAAGGAATGAATTAATGTTAAAAAAGGGAGAAAATAAGATATGTTTACCAATCAATATGATGAGGATTGGTGTGTGAAAAGCATTGAACCATCTCGAGCTAAGGGGTAGCACAGCAGCACTTTTCTACCAATCTACTGCTGCTTTTGTCTGCCTTCCCTCTGCAGTGAGTTCATTTATCCTGTCTCTTACTTTCCAAGAGCAAAAGACAGCCTGGTGTCAGTGCCCGTTTTGCTGGAGATCCGTATTTTTAACCCATTTCTATATTTTTATGAATTTTTTGCTTTTGCTAGTAGATGTCTAATATTCTTTTGGTTTCCCATCTGCACGTCATGAAGTCATGCTATGAAGAAAAACGTCAGAAGGAAACCAGACTTATTAGATATGATTTCCAGTGGTTGCAACACGTGGACTCTGTCAGAACATTTTGAGTGGCACAGCAGAGAGGTAGAAGGAGTTTACCAAAAGGCATCGTTCTCAGCTGATGGACTCTCCCTAGCCCAGGGAGAGCACCACAGCGTGTTTCTGAAGGCAAGCTCACCAGGGAATTCAACAATGGAAAAACTTCCTTTGCTGGGCCCTCTGTCAACCCTAACAGCCACTGGGAGATCTGAAAACCTCAAATGTCACATGTGTTTGGTATCTGCTTTGATACAGCCACTGCCCTTGATGGGACTGACTTGTGGGATGACATGTTTTTCTTTCCCCAAGACCTTCTTTGTTTCATACCTAAAAGGACTTTTACTTTGCTGTCTTCCTCAGATCAGCTTTATAACAGAAAGCATAACAGCAGAAACAACGCAGGAGGTCAACATTTTCTTCACTCAATGAAAAGACGAAGATGGTTGCCAGTGGCTGTGAAGCTGGTGCACTCAAGTCAAGCAGAGTTTGCTCTGCCGCTGCAACCCTCAGCTTTGGAAGTGGCGGCTCAGGTCCAGCTGAGGCTATGCGAGCCTGGAGCTGGGATTTAACAGGTCCTACCAAGGGCTGTGCCAAGCCAACGTGACTGTCCCACATTGGGACCCACGCTGCCAATCCTGCATGGTAAAGCACTGCACCGTGCCTGGCGGACTTGCTGCTCTGCCTCTTGGCTACCTTGTCCTGCCTTTCAGCACGGGTGCGGCTAAGTGTTTGTGTTACCGAACAAAACCATCCAAATACTGCGTGTTTGCTCATGGTAGGAAATTGCAACGCTTCCTGGAAGGCTCTTGCCCACCTCTGGAGGCAGAACCCAGACTCAATTTGCAGTAAATTACCGCAAGCCCCATATTCCACTGCATGGGCAATAGGGAAACAATTTGAACTTCTGAATAAGCCTTATAAAAACCAAATTACTTGTTAAAATCACAGATTGTAGAACCTACAGTTTTTCATTTTGGAGTCAACTCCCTTCTCGCTTTGTTCC
Organism: Burhinus oedicnemus; assembly: GCA_008921705.1. NCBI lineage: Eukaryota > Metazoa > Chordata > Aves > Charadriiformes > Burhinidae > Burhinus > Burhinus oedicnemus. Next base: position 2,925,786 of record VFFE01007179.1, on the reverse strand, counting down.
TCCAAAAAATAACTTAAAAAAAGTTATTGTTTGGAAACATTGCAAACCCACCAAACTATATTTTATGTGCTTTGAAAAGCTTATTTGCTTTTTTGATTAATATGCAAATGACACGTTTCCAACTTTCATCACTGCTTAAATACTGTACAGGCATCGTAAATAACCTGCCTATTCAAGTTTTATCTTGTCCACTTTACATTGCACCGCTCTTGTACAGGAAATAGACTGTATTTAATATTGATGGCTCTGTATGTGTCATTTAATCGTCCCTATTGATTGGATTTCATCAGAGTGCGGAGCTTGGACAGAAGCTTTGATTATACTGTAAGGAGTCTTTGCAGTTTTCTGTTACTCAACACCATATCAATGCACCTTCTGGTGTGATATCACTTTCACAATCAATACCTGGAAAGAAAATAAAAAAGAGGCCTCTAGGAAAGGAAAGGAAAAAAACCCTGAATCGCCCTCAAATTCCCTTTCTGCTCATAGATTAAACCTCTCCAACTCAAAGAATGTTTATTGTGTGGTTTAACGCAAGAAACGGGGGGAAAGAGAAAACCTGAAAGATTCTCCATGGGTTGTTTGTTTAATTTCTACATCATTTTTTATTTATAAACGTCAACTCTTCCTTTCAGTGTCCCTAGCTGACGTTTGATAGTGGATAATTTTTAAGTTACATGTCATGTTTCACTTAGCTGTTTCTCTTGATCTAATAATAGTGCCACAAACATATTATTTGACCAAACTGATATCGTAAGGGGACTCTGCTTATCAAAATACTTTCTGCGCAGAATGGGCCACCTCCGAGCTTTCAAAGAACATCCCTAATTTGACACTGTCCCACAGTGGCTCGACGTAATCCTCACTCCAGTGCCACACTGGTAAGCACTCCTACGTCCCAGCTACCAAACGCCAACCGTAACAGCCAGGCAGCATGAAACAATAATCCCTTGAAGAGTATTAATAGGCAGCAGATGGGTATTTCATTCTGCTGGTGAGAGGGTTTCCCCATCTGGGCATCCTCAGTTTAAACGTATGCGCTGCTGTGCTCATAAATTCAGATTCTCAGTGGATGACAGAAAACATCACTCGGAGTTGTGTCAAAGCACAGAGAACATACATAGTTCCTCCAAATGGTTGTTTGTGCTCTGGTTCTCTGCATTCATTGTCCTGCGATGAAAGGAAATTCATGGGCAATTTATGCTCTCTGCCGGTGCTTCTCATCTTTTCCAGGCTGGTGATCTTTTTTTCAGAGATAGTACCAATATTTAAGAATAATGATAATGTTAGTACCTTATTTTTCTGGGAAAGTGGCATTAGAACACGTTTCAAGAGTAACAAGGGTCTCACCAATAAAACCTCTATGGGTGTGGGTGGGTTTGCTCTGGGAGAATGGGAAAATACAGGCTGGACCTTGACATAGGGAATAGTGGATGGGAGAAATGAGTTAATACTGGTCTAGGTTGCAGTGACAATTTCATTCCTCTGGCACAGACCTTGACTAGGTTTCCTTGGTCCCTCTAGATTAGTGTGCGATGGTTGCTTAAGAATATATGCTTTTTAAAATTTATTTCCCTGCAGAAATTAGTGCATTTCTGTTGACTGTTGACGAGGCTAAGCTGAAGCTCTAGCTTTGTCTAAAAGTACTTGCTGTTTGACTCCTTAAAATATATTGAAGTAGAAAGAATTGCAACAACCTCAAATGCTGTGTACCGCTAAAAATGGATGCCTCGTGTGCATAATGTTGTTCATCGGAGAGGGTTACAAAGCCAGGTCTCTACAAGAGTTGCTACTTTTACTAATTATATACATCCAAACACACCCACCAAAGAGATAGGCACAGAAACTAATCGAAGAGACAAAAAATCTAGTTGAAGAGAGACTGAATGAGTAGTCCATGTTCCTTTGCTCCATCAAATGATCTCAGAAATCCTTTCAGTTTTATAAGCAAGAGAAGGCAGAAACTGTTGGAGTCAAAGTGTTATTTCCTCTACCGGAGGAAAGCCTAAGGTCTTGGGTTGGTGGCACTTGACCACGTGCCAGAGGAGATAAAGCAGTGTGTTAGTGGGGCGATCTGAATCTCACTGTGGAGGAGTTAATCAGAGAAGACTGCCTAAAGCGACAGGTATTTACCCAGAAGGGTACAGACGGATGCAAGCATCTGAGCTGCTAGACTTGAAGGATCTTCACTCTAAAAAACAAAAGTATGGTGTTAGCAAAGTACAGTGCCTGAACAGATGTAACTTACTCACAAAAAGAAGTGCCTGTAGGCTTTCTTCCTACCAAAGCCAGAAGTGACTTCTAGCCCTGAACAGCTCTCCACTGTGACTATTGGAATTTTTAAATGAATTTTGTCTGCTTCTCTTTTGTTGTTTTTCCCTATTTGAATAGTTGCGTAAACTTATTTCTGACAAGATCTGTAGAGATCAATACTTTTAATGTAGATATTGCCAAACATTAATGGAACATTAATTTCCTTGATTTCATATAGGTGAGTACTTGCATGAAAACACAGATTTGAAGACTTACACCAATTAGGGAATGGGACCGTACCATGTTTGCCCTGTCCAGTAACATCTGGGTGAGGTAGCTTGAGTTGTCAGTGTTGGATTTTGACAACTTACCTTCTTGGGAACAAACCCCAATAATTTATTAAAAGTAATCTGATAATATCTGGCCACACTCTTCCTATGCAGACATCTAGAAAAAAAAAGTAGGAATATTTGAGTCCTTTCTCTAGTATTTACTCCTAATGGACTCAGAGGAGACACACAATCTCCTGAACAAACCATTATGGCTCCTCTGATATTGAGGACCAGTGCCTAAGATAAGTAAATGGGACCTAGTAAAGCCAGAACGTTCTGTGACAGAAGTTGTACACAAATCTGAATGGATTTAGAGCGCTCCAAAAGAAGGGTTCAGAGGATATATTACCGCACTTCTGACATATAAATACAATGCAAAAACATGCGAGGGTGAAAACTCTCCCTTCTTTTCTTAGAGGCTTGTGAAAAGTATCCACCTTTAGGGATAAATTCAGCTTTTGTGATCTTCTCATAGTGATACCACAATGTTGATGAGTCAGAGCTTCCTTGTAACTTGGAGTGTAATCAGTTGCAGCAAGTGCTCTCCAAATACACGCTTGGTCACCTTCATTCTTAAGAAAGCAGGTAAAAACTCAATAAAATTAATCACGATGAAACTAAAGCTCAGTGTTTCAATACAAAAGTGAAGCAATCAGAACTACATTACTGAACTAGAACTATATTTATTTAAATGTGGTCTTAATATTGGAAGATTCCTGATAAAGCTCAAATAACGGTTGCATCATGAAGACCCAAAGGTCTTTGGGACAGTAGGAAGTAAGAATATGCTTTATGATGTTCAGTATATGCGATTCTCCTTTAACTTAATTTTTCAAAGTTAATTTCATGATTGTGACAGTTATATGGATTGGATCAGTCCATCCAAAGAATAGTCCGTAGAGTAAAACAAGTTTTATTGCATCAATGTACATGGCTTTTGTCAGGAGAAAGCCACCACCATCAAGGAAAATGCATTACTAATGCTCTGTCCACCATAAGAAAAGTGGAAAGTAATATTTTGGAAACAATTAATTCGGCTATTTTAGACAACAACTTCATAAGTGTATTTAATACTCCTTGGAAGTAGTAGAAAGCAGTGAAAGTCTTACTGAAGTTAGAGCTTTGAGTTGCACACACTTTTGTCCTCTGTTGGGTCAGCTGTCTTCTGCTGGACACCATTTTGTCCAGCACTGCCCACTGCAGTTGAGGCATGTGCTCATGCTGGATTCTGCCAATACCTCTTCTTTGAGGCTGCTGAGACCAGAAGCCCGTGTCAGATAGCCTCACCAGTAATTACCAGATGGTAATGACGGTCAGTCAGAACCAACCTGTGCACATTCGAATTGGTGACCTAAAGGTGAAAAGCTTTGATTCCCATTAATAACACTTTGAGCCTCTCTGACCTCCAGGATGTGATTAAAAGCCTGTTGAATTCACTCAGTAGCTTTGGATCATATTGTTTGCGTTTTGCATTATTGTTGTGTATGGTTTGATAATCTAATTATATTATTTGATTAATTTAAAGCGTAAGTACTTTTCTGGTTTGTGTTCAGGAATGCATCATATTAAGAGCTCTCTTCACCTAGGAAATATCTTTTCGTTTTGCTCTCTTTTTCTCAGCGGGTGAACGAACTGCTTTCTTTTGTCTAGTTGCTCCAAATAACAAACGTCAAAGCTTGGAAACTGGTAATTTGGCAATTTTAGACAATCGCCTCATAACCACATTTTAGTACACCTTTGAAGCGGTAGAAGTTCAAAGGCTTTGAAAAGACGACTATTGCTTTGCCTGTTGCTATGAGTCATTTGAAGTAATTGGTCCTGTCTGATGTATGTTTTGAACTGAGGAAGTAGTGCTTTATTACCACAATCAGATACAGGTTTTTAGCTAAGGAAGTGGAGTTTTCCTCACAGATGTAGATGTCTGCTTGATAAGGCAGAAAACAGACAGATGTGCCTCTCTGCACTGGGGAAGAGGTGTGGAGAAGGAGCAAACACAAGAGCTGAGAAAATTCCGTGAAGCTACATGAGAGCGGTTTTGGAAACCTTCCCAGTAAGAAAATTTCTCACAAGCAAGGAAACTCGCGTTTTAGAGAGATACATACTTAAATTCTTATATATCATACAAATATGCCTATCAAAGGTTTTTCAAGTGCTTAGACTGTAGCTGAAAATCAAATGAAGGGCTCTGAAGGTATTTTAAAACAATATGTCATCTAATTTTAAGCCAATCAACATGATGAGTCTGATGGTCCGTTTCTCATAGACATATGCTTACTACCAATTCTAAAAGTTTGGGCGTTTCAAGTTCAATATTATAAAGTATCGTTTGCACTGCAGCTTAAGTTGCTTTCAGAATAATATGGTGTAAGATTAAAAAACGGTATTTCTGTCTACCTTTTATCAGTGGATAAAGCGTGATGTACTGTAAAGAAGTACCTCTCTGTTCTAATTTTTTTACTAAAATTAGAAAAAGCAAAATCCTGCAAGAGCCACATTTATGCTCTCAGATATGCACAAGAGCATCCCACAGAGCTGGAGGGTTTCTCTGCTCCCTGACAGAGAGGTGCTGAGTTGTTACCCCAGCCTGGAGCTTGCCAGCTCCTGAAGGCAGAAGTCTTGCGCTCAGATGTGCTGGAGCTCAGTCCATCCATGTGTGCCACAGATACGAGTGCGGGAGTCGCTTTTGGCACTAGGAGGGCTTTTCTCTTTCAATCCCCTTTTGACTTGCTCCCAGTGGCTATGGTGGATCTGCGTCGTTCTCGCCAGGGTCCCCCTCATAACTTAGAACGTGTCTTCATATCCAGGGGACAATGCAGTACTGGTCTCCTTCTCTCGGTCTTCCCAGAAGCAATGATGGTGCTGGTGGTGTACACATTCATGCTTATTCATGACTGAGAAAGATTATTTTTTTTTTCCCAGGGAGAGAAATCCCGAGGAGTTGTTTTTGCTTCCACTGCTGCATTGCAGAGGTCAGAGAAAAACAGTAAAACTCTGAAATTTAATGGTAATGGAGAATATCCATTTCAGTTTGTGAGTAGTGTCCAGAGCAGATTAAGGAACAAAAGACTAATATTTCAAAGGCAAAGGGGATGCTGGATATGCTGGTGTGTGCTCTTGAGGGGAAAATCGGTACGTGAAAACTCAGGTATTTTGTAGCACCTTTATTTTCTCTTGCAGCTGGTGACAGAGTATAGAAGTGGCCGGAGTCCAGCCAGCTTCAATAGATCAACTCCTTTTATCAGGTTTATAATTTCGAGTTTACCTAATATCACATGAAAAAAAGTAAATGTCTGTTAGAAAAGGCTGGGTTACTGCTAAGCTAATGACTGTGCCGTACGTCCTCCGCGCCCGTGGGTATCTACCCACACCTCCGCATCAACCTGCGTTTCTCTCTTTCCCTTCTTGGCTTCAGTTGCTTTGACCAAAAGGCACCTTCACAAATCACATGGCTGCATGTGCACTCTTTCCTGGCGATAGAAGCAACAAGTTTTGTGACAGGAAAAAGTACAAGAAGAAAACGTGTGTGTGGGCACAGATCTGGAAGGGGACACAAAACCCGGCTTGAATCTAACATCCACTGCAGTCGGTGCAAGGTTGTCTTTTCAATCTTCATCAGATTTGGTCCAGGTCCTAGGGTTAGTGTTCAACCAGGCTATTGTAATAAGCTGTTGGCTCTCAGCCTGCATTTTGCCCACACATATATTCAGATATAAATATTTGAAGATCTTTCCTCCTTTAAATTAATTTTCAGTTTTGTAGTAGATCAATGGTAAGGGAACAAAATGATCATAGTAGAGATTGCGAAGAGATGGGCACTGATAGCTTTGATGATGTCTCCAGCATTTTTTGACTGTTGAAAACATCACATTTCCATTTCATCTAATGCAACTGGGTCTGATCTCACCCCTCGTTTGTGCCCATCACGAGGCTGTCACACATTTTGATACAATAAGAATATTCTTAAGATCACGGAAATTGCCAAATCATATTATGCCGACAGTAGGTTAACCCAGTATCCTGCCCTCTATTACAGTTACTGCCATACACAAGCAAGGAAACCTCCTGGCTATGGAGCAACAGTGCCTGTTTCTTCTTTATACGCTTTGTGTAGTGTAAAGATAGTTAATACATACATACAAGAGTTTAATCCTTTTTTTTTAATTTTTTCTTTTTTTTTTACATTTTGAAACACTTTGGCTCAGTAATGGTCTTGGTACAAAAAAGGACGAATTCATTTATTATGAATAAATGAATATTATGGAAAGGGACCTGGGAGTCCTGGTGGACACCAGGATGACCACGAGCCAGCAATGTGCCCTTGTGGCCAAGAAGGCCAATGGCATCCTGGGGTGCAGCAAGTGTTAAGCAGGTCGCGGGAGGTTATCTTCCCCCTCTACTCTGCCCTGGAGAGGCCACACCTGGAGTACTGTGTCCAGTTCTGGGCTCCCCAGTTCAAGAAGGACAGGGAACTGCTGGAGGGGGCACAACAGAGGGCTACAAAGATGATCAGGGGACTGGAACATCTTTCTAATGAGGAAAGGCTGAGGGACTTGGGTCTTTTTAGTCTGAAGAAGAGAAGACTGAGGGGGGATCTCATCAATGCCTACAAATACTTAAAGGAAGGGTGCCAGGAGGATGGCACCAGTCTTTTTTCAGTGGTGCCCAGTGATAGGACAAGAGGTAATGGACACAAACTTGACCATAGGAAGTTCCATCTGAACACGAGAGGAACTTCTTTCCTTTGAGGGTGGCAGAGCGCTGGAAGAGGCTGCCCAGAGAGGTGGTGGAGTCTCCGACTCTGGAGACATTCAAAACGTGCCTGGACGCCGTCCTGTGCAACCTGCTCTGGGTGACCCTGCTCTGGCAGGGGGGTTGGACCAGATGATCCCCAGAGGTCCCCTCCAACCCCAGTGACTCTGTGATTATCTAGGAGAGGACCGTGAACGTGGTCAAACAAGCAGAAGTGAGGCAGTTTGGCAGAGCTATTTCAGAAGCCTCAGTTACAGTTTACCCACATTTCGCCTGGCAAGGCGTGAGGATCCTTTGAAAAGGAAAACCTCCCCAATAACTTATGAAGTAAGTTGGTGAAAAAAAAAAAAAAAACAAACCAAAAACCTTGGCCCCTGCCAACCCCAACAAACTGGAATATTAATAAAAATGGAATTTTACCCTTTCTACAGAATAAGCTTAACATCCGGATCTGGACCCAGTACCTACCAGCACCCCCCTAAGCCAGCAGGGATCCTTGTGTTATAAAAATAGAATCGCATTTCAGGCTTGAGCATGTTACACAGCAACAGTTCCTGTTGGGAGCACCTCCCAGCACCCAGCTCCGTGATTTAAAAAGAAAAAAAGCTGATGTAGTGCTGATTAATGGAAAGGCCTGGGTAGACTGGTGGATCTGGAAAGCATCTTGCAATGTTTGACAGACAAGATGTTTCTTATTCTGACGGGATTTGATCATTGTTTACGAAATTATATGAGTGACATAGCATCACTTCAAATGCACTGTTGTTTTTATACTGGCATTACAGCTGGTCTAATAATTTGGATAATAAAGTTGTTTTGGCAATAACTCATCAAATTTATCCAGAGTTCTTATCAACATTTTCATTTATTAATATTCCTTGTCAGAATTCTTATCAATATTTTTCCACATTTGGTTTTCTTTAAAAAAATCCTCCGAATTAAACTTGTATTAATGCAAAACAAAATAGCTGATTTATTTGAAATGGTGACATCATTTTACTCCAATCTGTAAGGGTTTATGCTTTGCTTAAATTTGTGTCCCCACTGACTTCAACAAGAATATGTCTAGCTGAGCGTGTGCCTGTTCAAAATATATATAGCCCACCAAGTTTTCATTTCCATCTCTATATGTACATATACCTGTCCATGGGCATGTGGGAGCACACATGTGTATTCCTCATTTTCCCAGGCTTGTTTCTGCCTCTTTGTCTTTTCCATCTCCACAGTAGACACTAGTCAGCTAATGTTATTAAACCTTTCTAAACATATTTGAAGGAAATATTTACGATAGCGTTCTTATTAATGAAAAATGTGATTCAAGGAAAAAATACAAAGAGCAATACAAGGAAAGGATAATTATTCAGAATTGTAATATCCTATCTCAAAATTTCTGCAAAAGAGAAAAAAAGAAAAACCAAAACGAGATAGAACAAGCTCTCTAATACTTGGAGGGGTGAGTAACATACTTTTGCTGTGAATGGGGAATGCAAATCTGTCCTAAAACAGAACAAGAGGTGGCTTTCAAACACCAGCATTCGCTCTCCCGTAGATCAAGAGCAGCCACCTACCAGCAGTAGCAACTTGGGCTGCAAGGAAAGCTGAGGACCCACCTGGAGAAAGCGGGCAAAGACCTGGACTCTCTGAACTAATTATCAGCTCAGGCAAATGAAGATGCTGTGTGGACGAGCACACTATTGCAGGCTAAATGTGATCGATGCTATGCGGAGGGTTAATAATTCATCATTAAGGTATAAACTGAAAAGGAATTTATACCGTCAGTTCGTGCACTGGGAATAAAAGGAGGAAATATTTGTTTAGTCCCGTTTTTACAACAACAAAATTTGGATTAATTTACAACAGCAGTTCAGTGGAAACTCCAGATCCATAAAGGGAGGCATGGCAAAGAGGGAACCACGGAGCAAATACAATTGTCTTGAAAGCTGTGGATTAATAGGAACAAGCCTGGAAGAGTTTCCTCGTCTGCCTTCCTTGAGCCACCGTGTTAAGCCCAGCCCCTGCTTCTACGACTGTAAAAAATTCTCACCAGAGCTCACTCAGAAAGAACTAGATGTAAATATATATCTTCAGCTGAAATATAGCAGAAGTTGTACAAACCCCAGCATGTTAACATCTGTCACAGCTACTTTACATCAAGATTTTCAGAAACTTGTGTTACAGCTCAGCCATCAGATTTGATTTTCCTATCACCTTGAACACCTAAAAAGATTTTGGAGGCATATATATGAAAAAATAATGTATTTAAATTTAAAGTGATATAAGCGCTGTTGGTCGAGCCCTGATCTAGCTCATACTTCAGCATGTGCTAAACTTCACTCGTAGAAACAACTCCAGAACTGACAGCAGAGCTTCAGAATGCCATTTTGTACCTCCGAATATCGAAAAATGGGTCTGGTTTAAAAATATCCCTCCGTTGAACCAGCGCAGCACAATGCAAAGTGTGTCAGTCCACTGCCAGAGCACCAAACGCAGGAGAAACGTCTGTAGAGCATCACTTGCAGGGAGGAAGGATGGGTGAATGCCGTTCATTACGCCGCTCGCATATGAAACTCTTTGTAGTAGCCTTCGCCTGTGCCACTGCTCTCGGTGACGCCGCCTGTGACACACGGCTCCTTCCTGGGTGATGCGACAGATGCAACAGCAGGGGACAGAGCTCAAATATAGGAAGCAACTATAAGCAACACCCATAGGTAAAAATTACAAAAACATATTCAGCAGTTACAGTTTCTTCAGTCTATCGGCTACATAAAAGGCATTTAAAAAAGAAGCCTAAATACATATTTAACCAATTGACCAGAATGGCACTGAAGGAGTTTTAACATATTTTGAAAAATTGCCTAAATACATATTTACCCAATAGACTGGAACAGCTCCTTCAGAGTCTCTCTGGTCTCTTGGGTACATAATACGTGTTTTTAAAAACTGCCTGGCTATATATTTACCCAATAGACCAGAACAGCTATTAAGTAAATAATACACATTATATAACTGTCAATGATTTTTTTCATTCTTTTTTTAAAAAAATAATATGAAAAACAAATGCAAAGAAGATAAAAAATTAAATATAAATATTTATTAAGATTGTGAAGGGTCTGGAGTCTGCACTTGGTTTATGTATGCCACATCGTAGAAAATATCTCAGATCACTAGTGTTGTGTGCGAGTGTGTGTGTGTGTGTGTGTGTGTGTTTAAAGTACAGGGCATTGTCAAGTACATCAGAGCCTGGGGTGCTTAATATAGAAGATAGAACAGCAGTTGGGATTGGAAAGGTCTGGCAGAAGAGATGGGGGGGGAAAGGGAAGATATGAATCATAAACTCCCAGGAAGGATGGGTAAATCAAGCAGTTAATTTCGAGAAAGCCTAAAGATAGAGCATGAAACACTGCAAAAAAAGAAGAAAGAGTGTTGGCATCATGGTAGCTGAGACCTGTGTATCAATACTTCAGTATACTGTACGGAAGGACTATGTAGCCAAGTACAAATTATCCTCTCCCCTCCATACTTACCTTAAAAGAAAATCATCGGTCCTGTTTGCTGAAGTATTAAGGACCGACCCTTTCCACCATGCAAAGAGTCTTAGAATGATACGGCAACCAGGATGATTTTTCATTAAATCTTCATATATGTTTTAAACCATTAAATTAATTACAATTGATAATGTCTTCTGATTGAGATTCTTTTCCCCTGTAAAATAATTCACTTCTGAAATCAAATTCGTGAATAGTTACTGATTTCTTTTTGATTTGAACATATTTCAGACTGTTTGGGAATCACAGGGGAGTAAATCTGTCTTGCTCTCACTCCCTCTGTGTCCTGCAACACAGCGAAGGAAAAGCAACAGAAAGTCTGGGAGACAAATGACATTTGCCTTTGAAAGCAACGCTGTCACTTCTGTATCCACTTTTTCTTTTTTTTTTTTTTTTTAAGTTTGAAAGCTCTCAGTGGGTGAGAAAGCAAGGAAGACTTCTCATGCTTTGCACAGATCTCCAGGTTGACAAAGGATGAAAAATGGCCAGGAAGTGATGGAAAGCGGTGAATGGAAATTTTACTACAGGCAGATTTTTTTCCCATAGACAAAGTTTCTATTTCCTGGCCAGGCCTCATTTTTCGGTGAAATTTCTCTTCGATCCACACAGATTGAAAATTCTGTGTTATCTGGTTGGTCAGCAGACACCGACGTGTTGACACAAGGTACGACGAAGTCTCTACCAGGTAGCAGAGGTCCCTCAAATGTGCAGGATTAACCCTCTCCCTGGGCTTATCCCTCCAGGTGAGAAGCTGGGCAAACTCGCCTGGATGAATCACCCTCCTGCACTGCTTTTACAGCTTCCAGGACATTACTACAAGAGCTGCTGTGAGCAGGGAAGGCAGCAGTGGTGAGGGATATACGACAGTGAAAGAGGAGCTTCAGGACACTTCACCTTTCCTTTATTTTTATTTCAGCTTTGATAGCCAAGCCCGTAAAAGAAGTGCATAACACAACGGCTGCTCATCAGTTCAGTGTCACTGGTGATGCACTCAGCAAGAGGTTTTTGGCTATTTTGCTATTTTACCTCATTAAACCCTTAACTATATCAGCCAAAGCTTACCTCTTCATTTATTTAATGAGCTACTGAATCTCATTAATAACATAACCCTGATAGCATGTGGCTGCTCTCAACCAAGAACCCGCTGTCAATCCCGACACCGTGGCTGGACCCTAAGCCAAGAGCTCACTGGCCATGCTGCCACCATGGCCGGGCAGGCATGGCTTTCCTGAAGGACCAAAGGTCTTCACACAGCGTGTGCCACCACTGCAAGTTGCCTGGCCATGGTCCCTCCCAGCACATCCTCCATGAGCTGAGGGCTCAGGCTGAGGTTACGTTTCCCCACCACACACGACCTTTGTTTGGAAGGGGCAAACCAAGGATATCACAGTATAGGAATTCTGGAAAATGATCCAAACCCCGCCTTCTACTGTCCAGAGAGCCCAATTATCTTATTTCGTATATGCTACTAAACAACCGTCAGTTATTTTTTCAGTCACTACCAACTTCATCTAGACTTTGACTTGGCAGCTGACGGGTGAAAGCATCTATATCCCTGTACTCTACGGTTCCCATTTCCTGAGCTTTTTAAACAAGAGTCCGCTATGCTAGAAACAGTAAATTGAAGGTGGCATTAATCACTGCATCTATCTTATCTGTAAAGTTTAGAATAAGTATATATTTATATCCATATCTAGCTATCTATTTGTTAAAGTAGGGCATTACTTTTGTTGTATCATTTCCAAACTCGCTATTCACTATTTAGCAGCCTTCCTGCAAGACACAAAATCCATTGTGTAATAATTTCTAGCAGACTGCAGGAGTGTAAAAGTAGACAGTGTTTCCTTCAAAAATGGAATCATCTTTCACAGATGTAGATGTGTACTTGTTATGCCAAGATGAGACAGATGTGGCTCTATTCACTCAGGGACAGGTGCGGAGGAAGAAGAGATAAAACATTTGTAGAAACTGTAAGCAACTGCATCGCTGTTGTTAAATAAATAAACATTCTGCCAAAAAAAAAAAAAAAAAAGTTTATTTGCTTATTTTTTCCAGAATGTTTATTTTAAGCTGCAGCTTAGCTGTGATTTATTCAGATTTATGTTCCTGTATCAATTTAAATTTATAATATGCATTCTATATATAAACATCTGTTTGTATATAATCAGGGGAAGGTACATTGGCACACACGAAGAGCACGTATGCGCGTACGTACATACACACACATAGACGGTACATACAAAATAGGCACAGAGGCACATGCACACAGACTGATCACGTGAAGAACGGGAAAATATTTCGTTAATATAGTGAGGCTTTGTGCGTGCATGCGAGGCGGGTGGGAGGGAGAAGAGAAGCAGATGCTGTGTTGCCTATCAAGGATTTAAACCAGTTCAAGCTCCGCATTGCAGGACCGAAGCTGGTGACCGTAGGAAAACCTAATTGCCCTTTGACCACATGGACATTAAGAGGAAACCTCCACACAGAGACTTCCACAGATATCCTTGGAGAAAAGGGTAAAATGGTTTGGACCATATGAAAGGGCTTTAAACTGGGTAAAAGTTGGTTCCTGAGACCAGAGCCCTGGTGTGGCGGGGGAAGAGGGTCCGCACCAGGGCAGACTGGTGCTGGGGGTCACCACAGGGAGGGAGCACAGGAGGAAATTCAGGTGTTGATCGATTTATTATATTTATTACCGCTTTCTAACTCTTTGTTTGGTTTCATTTCACTTTCTTCTGTTAGTCTTCAGTCCAAGCTGCCTGTGAATTTGCCCCAGAAAGGGGCAAACCTGGATACGCCTGGCACTGCTGTGACTTGCTCAGTCAGACGAGGTGGGAATGCACTGCAGGGACATCTCCAGAGAACAAAAGCCACCTCAACGAAGGAGTGATGGGCAGGTCACAGCAGCAGCAGCTTGTCCTCTAACCGCAGGAAAGCACCATGCATGGGCTGTAGACACCAAAAATTACCATGTTTCCCTCGGAGACTACTGTATTTTCCTCATCCTTAGACTTGGGAGCCATCGATGAGAATTTCGTGATGAAAGGAGGAACATTTTGTCATCTGGTGAATATAGAGTTCTCCTGATAGCTACTGTAGGTTTGGGAGGCTGGGGCAAGTTTCCTGGTCCATGAAGAGAATTCAGAATAGTCATAAACTGTGAAAAAAATGGCCAAGGGAGGCTTTATCCTGCAAGAGAATGTGACTAACCCTGTCCTGACCTCCCTCCCCTGGAGCACAGACCTGCTGCTCACTGGCCAGCTCCTCCTTGCCAGGAAGGTCCCTCTGGGCCACTGATTTTTTTGCATTAACCAGATTTCAGGCGCTCTGCATGAGGTCATCGAGCAGGCGGAGACCAGGCGGAGGGAGCCTGGAGATGTTTATCCTGGGATTTTGCTGCGTCACTTTGGAGAGCCCCTGTGTTCCCCGCAAAACTGCTCTTCAACGGAGAGTCCTCAGATCCCTCTGCTAGGGCTTGCTGAGGTCCATATTGCCGATTTGGTGCCTAACTTGATGCTCGTTTGCAAGCGGGTTCATTAAAGAGGCGGGTTCCAAGGTGCCGAGGGCCTCGTTCCTCCCAAAGGCAACAAGTGAGGATAAGTGCAGACAAGAGGAGAGGCAATATCATAAAGTCTGGATGAAGCTGGATTACGTTTCTCTGAAATATTTAAGCGAGCCGGGGGAGGGAGGAGAGCAGGGACGGCAGCGATGGCGACTGGAAGGAGGAGTGAGGATCCACAGCTGTGAGGAGGACCAGGAAGAGGAGGGGGAGGAGAGGCAGGGACAGAGAGAGAAAGATGATGTGATTTTTTTTTTTTTTTGTAATATTAATCACAGCTCCAGAACAGGAATCAGGGTGGGAATCAGCAGCTGGGAGAGGGAAAGAAAATGGAAAAGATTATTTTTTTATTTGAAATACATTTCTTCAATCATAACTCTGCGTGGAAGTGGGAGTTTGCAGCTGGACACAGAAGAGCGGTCCGTGGTTAGAGAAGGAACGTTTTAACCGGAACGGGCTCTGCCATCAGCTGGGGCTCCACGCAGAGGTCGGGGCCAGTGGGGGACTCTGTGGCCAAAATAAGGTGTCATTGCTCAGGGCTGTCAGTGGAAAACTCGCCAGCATCCCACTTCTCTGCAGCACAACTACAGAAGTACTTTATTTCTGTGTCAGGACATGGAGCAAGAGGCACATTTGAAAGGAAAGTCAAGTGACTTTCATATTTCTACAAGCTTGTCAGCTTAGAGGTTTCTTTTTTCTTTCTTTCTTTCTTTCTTTCTCTGACTGTTAAGGGGGGAAGGAGAAAAAAATAGCAAGTTTTTTCACCATGTGAGAGTTTGTTTCTTTTTTTTTATCCTAGCTTTTATAGCTTGACCAGTGAATCCAGCTTAACAAAAATACTTCCCTTTGTAGGCTGAACATTCAAAGGCTTCACTCGTTTAAGTCCAAATGTGAGATGCTACTTTGTTTGAATGCCAGAAATCATACCAAAAAAATCCACTTACCAGGGTCATAATATTAATTCTCATGAATTCTTGAGGAGCAACGGTCGTATACTGTTTACTGAGACTCAGGGAAATTTCTCTGTTTACATAGCTCCAGCACTGCATATACGGGACTTGCCGTTTGTGTCAATAGGAGTAGAAGAAAGTAGACCTTGGTTTTGCTCCCCGGTGAAGCTGAGAGTGCAAAGTATGTCACAACAACATTGTTACTTCCTTTACATTTATATTTTCTACACCCGAGCACTGATTTGCTCCTTATTTAAGCAACATTTTCTTGATAAATTAAAAAAGCAACAATAGCCATTACTGCAGGCTATATACAGCCTCTAATATCACTTAAGCATATTACAGAATATAATATCTGGTACTTAACGACTAACTTGCATATGAAAGCTCACATAATGTCTCATAAAACCCTTAAAATGGCTTCAGTTTAAGAGTCTCTTTAAAAAAAAAAACACCTTCAGGGAATATTGTAAATGAAGTAGCACTCCAGCATTAGAAAAAAAATTCACACACTTGCAGAAATTTTTAATATAAATTGAACACATTAAAAATTAATTTTGCATGACCATTTCGCATTGCAGTGCCAATGCATAGTTAAGATAAGGCCTTAACTCTTCTTTGTTTAAAGTAACATGGAAACATCTCTTTCTCTCTCTCTCTCTGTTATCTGTACATAATTATAATTTTCATTAATCAGAAATTGGAACCCCATCCTCTTGTAATGACAGCCTCGGCTGGAGATCAACGAAACCCTACCTGTGTCGCTGAGGAAACTTGCTACAAACTTTTAGGAAACTCATTAAAGAAAGGTGCGACCTTACAATTAGATATGGCTATGCAGAGCGGCATATGCATTTATATCATATGCTAGTCAGGGAGAAAAATTTGGCTTGTTGGGACAATAGGTGCTCTCTTTTGTGAGACTTTACTAGTAGACATCTTGTGGAATCTCCAGTGATGTCAATTGTCAGCTTTGAAGACTCAGCTGACATAAATGCGAGCATCAAAGATGCTAAACCAAGAAGCAGTTTGTATTACAATATTACTCTTCAGTGGGAAGTATATATAGAAAAGACTTTTACCAATTTTCCTCTTCTTTTGCAGCTTTTTGATTGGACTCATGGCCAGAGCTTTGCAGCAAAGAGTTCCCCCCCCAGCAAGCGTCGGTTGCAACCGGACATTGAAAAATGCCTTTTGCCGTAGAGGAGCCACTTTGTTGTACACCATGCTAGTGGTGTGCTGTGCTGGTGGGAGCACGTGGAGACTCATCCTCTGCGTCGCTGGTGACCGGCTCTTAATGATGGAGAAGTGTCCAAATCTCTCTGATGTCACCACATCACAACAGGCAACAAAGTCTTCTGTAGCTGGACTTGTGTGTAAGATGCTCAACAGATTTTTCCTCTTTTGATATCCAAAATCATAGAATCATAGACTCATAGAATGGTTTGGGTTGGAAGGGACCTTAAAGATCATCTAGTTCCAACCCCCCTGCCATGGGCAGGGACACCTTCCCCTAGATCAGGTTGCTCAAAGCCTCATCCAACCTGGCCTTGATATGTAAAATGTATTTTATCTCTTTATTGTGTTATTTACCTGTAGGACTGAAATCGGGTTTCTAACCCCATTCTGAAAGTTTGTTTGTGTCCTATAAACACCTTGATAAATACATCCTCTTATGTCAAGAATTAAAACCTTAGGGAACCTTATAGTTCATTATTTACATTAAATATGTTGCAAAAGCAAAATAATTCGCAATGTGGCATTCATCACTCCTATGACTTTTTGATCACTAGAGTCCTGTTTATACGTTTCTTTGCAAGTTAAAATACAGTGTTTAGTTCAAACCAACAAACGCCATCTGCATTCCAAAGTGTCTCAGAAATCGCTGTGACTTCTAGAATGTCTAAATGTTCTAAATTGCTGGACTTTTTGACAAAAAAATCACCTCCTGGCTGGAGCTGCACAGCAATGAACCAGGGAAAGCGAGCAAGAATGGCAGCTGGAGAAGAAAATATCATCTTTAATATGTGGAGCTAAATGCTACAGTGTTTAACAGGGATTTTAATTGCACCAGTGTGCAAAGAAGCAGCAAAGCTGTGTTGGGTCTCTTGTACTTCTCCCCTACAGACAAACAGTAGGAAACATGGCTGACTACGAAGCAACAGCACTGCCTTTGCATAGTTTTTCTGTCACGCTTGATTTTGTTTCTTGGAGTATTTTTCCGTGCTTTGGGTTTGTTGATGCTTTTGCTTCTGGAAAATAGCCAGAAACTTCTAAAGGTCCTTCTGGAAAGGCATGGACCCATGCAGGAGATCCTGCTGGCTGGACATGCAGAAGAACACGCACAAGGGCATGAACGGCAGCGCTTCCTCCTGCGTCTCCCAATCACATCTTTAATCTCTTTATGTGGTTTATGCCTGTGGCTTTCTGAGGACGCCTCAACACCTCCAGCTATAAACCATAAAAGAGAACCTGCAAGGTAGACCGACAAGGCTGGTAAGCCATCCTCACCGCACATGTGGCAGGCTGTTTAAAATAACTTATATTTTCTCAGTGAACTTTTACCTTTCAGTCTAGGAAATACTTAAGGAAGAAAACTATTGCTTTTGTGCTTGAAGTGGTGTAGAGTGGGGTTTTCTCGCTACGTGCTTCAGCAGCTGAGACATGGGGAGCCAGCTTTGCTGGGCTGGGGGATAA
The DNA here is from genome assembly GCA_008921705.1 of Burhinus oedicnemus. Lineage (NCBI taxonomy): Eukaryota > Metazoa > Chordata > Aves > Charadriiformes > Burhinidae > Burhinus > Burhinus oedicnemus. The sequence goes on along the minus strand of VFFE01007179.1, from coordinate 2,907,701 downwards.
ACAGAGCTTCAGGGTCTTTGAGGAGAGGTGGAGGTGCTGGCCACCTGGGAGGACTGACGCAGTGGACTTTAAACAAGGTTTGGGGAGATTAGCCCAAAATAAGAGAGGAAGCAGCGCGAGCGGGGAAGGCAGAAGCGAGCAGGAGCAGGGAGGAAGCCACTCAACGCCCTGCCCAGCACGGAGGGTGCTCGGTGCTCACCTCCCCACAGGCCTGCGGGGCTGTGCACCGGGCAGGAACTGGGAGTCAATGCACTCTCTCAGGGCAATGGAACGGATTTATTTATATTTGTTCTATGGGAAGAAAAAAACTCCAGGTCAAATATTGAAAACATTTCTCAAAAAAATATAACGTTCCTGTTTTCAAATGTTGGGTTGGACAATGAGGCATTGTCTTCACGTGCAAGCAATTTTTAGCTTCTGCGGCACTCTCTGCATCACTAGTCAAATTTTCAGCTGGGAAACTAGACTTTCTAGAATTTTTTTTGTCTGCCCAAAGGCTTTACTTTCCCCACTAAATCTACTGCTGATCTCTTCAACATAGTAAACATACCCTTCTTCTCACAGGGCTGACTTCAGTTTTGACGTGTACGTATTGCAGAACAGCAGACACAGTTGTACATGTTAGAGAGTTCAGCTTGAAAACTGTTGTGTTGCTTTTTATGGGACAGATTCCTTCTTCCTTTCTCCCACAAAGCCGTAAGAGAATAAAAAGAAATTACCTTTCATTGCAAGTCAATTTGTGGGACGTAATGGCACAATTTAGAAAGGAATATTGCAGACAGTAAGACCACTTGGATTAGAAGTCTTGAATCAGTTTGTAGGGCCATATATTTCTGTAGCATTGTGTTTTGTTGCGTGGGGAATTTAATAAGAGAAGTAAATCTGCAAACAGCAATGGTATCACCATAAAATAGAAAAGATTCATGTATTATAAATAGGTATGATAAATAAATTATTTATATGAACGTATATCTGGATGTGTGTGTGTACAAGAGCGCACGTTCACTTTTCTTTTTGAAATAATTAGTGGCAAAGTCTTCTATTGTGCATTGCCCTGTGACCTGTGCAAGAGCTTTAACGACATTTCATGCCAAGAGCCGAAGGTAGAGCGTGCTTTGTGCTGAACCGGAGCGGCTCAGACTCATTAAGTTAGGGAACATCACAAGCCGTGTGCTGAACAAAAAAAACCATCTCGGTCCGAGGAGGCTCAGGGTCTTTCTGGAAGTGCCAAGGCACCCCCGCGAGCACTGAGCCACCACTGCGCAGCGAGCACGACGTCAGGGATTGCACGGGTTCTCTGCATCACTGTGCAAAATGTTTCTGCGGGTAAATTTGAATTATACTAATCTGCTGCATGTGTCGTTGCAGCTTTCGGCAGCCACAGTGACAACCTCACTGCGATGACTTCTTTTTCCTGCTCTGACCTCCCGGTATGCCGGCTTCTCCAGGAGCATGTATATTGCTCATTAGAATTAAGTCACATGAACTATCTGGTAGGCACTTGCAGCTATAGATTCCTCCTCGGTAACCTGTGTCATCTAAAGATAGCTGGCTACACAACCTCCTATTTTTAAGCTGGGTGGGACACTTCTAAATTAAGGCACGAGTAAAACAAAATTGTAGGAGACCTCCAGAACATTAGAGAAAAATCCTGCGTGACTTCAGTTATGTTATTAACTTTTCCACTTTTGCTGCAGAAGTTGTTTCTGTCAATATTTTACTTTAACGGTGCTGAACGGGAGGAAGGAGCAGGGTCCAAGCAGATGGCTGTCAGCAAACTGATGACGGCAGTTGAGAATTAGTGTCCAAATACAGTATTTAAAACTTGCTACAGTACATAGTTTCCTGCATACGCATGCCAAAATAAATCTGGTTTGGAGAACCTTTCAGGATCTTTATTTTATTTTTATTTGGAGCTTATTCTATTAAGACTAGCTAAACAGGCAGCGTACCTTAGTTTAGCGGGAGGGGGGACCCATTGACCAGTAAGTACAAAACTAGATGAACCAGAAAGACCTTTCCAACCTTTATTCACTCCAGCTATTGACTTCTGAGCATCCCTAAGTATCAGGATGAATGATAACTGCGCAGTAACGTTAATTCGTACCCATTTTTTTGCCTACCCATTCCCCATGCACACATGCTGTAAAAATCCATCTTTTTCATGGCACCTGTAGTTTTTATTTTTCCCTCCAGATAGTCTTCCCAAAAGAGTTGGTACGGGATGGGGACCATCCTGCGGGCGATATCTGACGTCTGACTTCCAGGGTATCAAACAGAAAAGTTCAGGCACCTGAACCAGATACATTTTTAGGGGATGAGAACGGCGGCAGGTTGCGGCTATTTCATTCCGCGCACATCTTTTGGTCTAAGTGTGACTAATATGTTGGTTTCGATACCTGGCTGCAGCGGGGTCAAAGCAGGGTCAAGCCGTCTCTTCTGCAGTGAATTAGAGGCTTACATTCATTATCTTCCAATACCTCATTAAAACGGCTTTAATGTGGTGAACATTTGATGGTAGACAAAAGCTTTAATCTTGTGAATATCAAACACACCTGTGTTACATTTCCTCTTGCGAGCAGTTAGCAGAAACAGGTTAACAAGCTATTTTAACTCCTTAATCTGCTGAATTTGTGTGGAAACCAGACTTTCACCAGTCACCTGAGTTTGAACTCAAAAAAACCCCCCTACATACACCCCTAATTTATCAAGCTCTTTTTTCAAACTCTGACTGCTCTAGACACTTTTAATCATCTGTTTAATTTTGCACCTTTTTTTTTAGCCTGATATATTATATGCAGGTTATACTTAAGGCCCAGATTTGCCCTATTTTTCTTCCTCATCTGACCTAGATTCAAATTTACACACTGTGAAATAGCTAATAAATCCCCATTAAGGTTGTAAAAGGTGAAGGTTCAACCAATGTGCAAGTCATCAAGTTCTAATGTAAAACTGAATGAGCCTTGATATTAGCAGCAGTCTCAAAAAGTGAGGCTGAAAGGCGCTACAGGTTTCCAGCTTTTTTATGGCAGGCTGTGCTTAAAGCACCTAATCTGAGACAACACTGTTAAGCCTCTACAACAACAGTGACAACAACAGGCCTTAAGAACAGTAAGGAAAAAAAAAAAATACTGCCTTCTCCAAAAATGAAATGCCAGCGTTTTTCCCTTCGTGCCCAGAAGTCTGCCACCAAGACAAGTTTTACGCTCCACACATTCTGTATGTTTTACTGCGAGTAAATACAGTTCAATAAATATTTCCCAATAAATATTACAACCTCTAAATACAAACGTTTGTATAAAGCCCTTGTAAAATGCATTTCTTTTGTGTATCTCTCCCCGTCAGCGTTGCCCTCCCGAAGCGGGGTGAGGGGGTTTGCTTCGCTATTGGGGTCTTGGAAAAGTGGTTTGTCAGTCCAACTTGAGAGTGCTGCTTTATTTTTTCTTTTTTTTACTAGCCATAGAAAGTATTACAATGATTTACAGAGACACGCCGAAAGTAAATTATGTTGTAAACGCCTGTCCCTTGGGTCGACAAAGAATCACAGGGAAAAAATGCAAAAAGTTTGAAATTCCCAACAGCAAAGGTTGACAGGAAAATATGGTGTTGTTTTTCTATGAGTAAAAGTAACTTTTATGTTGTGTTTTCCCATGAGAAATTATAAACTTTCAAAGGAATTTTAGTCTCTTGTATGCACACATAAGAGCAATTTATCTGGTACTGCCCCAGTGAAAACACTGTTAAGACTTTAAAGCTGTTAGAACTATGGCTGAACTTCATCTAGGCTGCTACTACTTATTTGTTCTTGCTGCCTCTTCTTGTCAAAACATTTACTCAGACTTCGAAGAGTTGCAAGTTGGCAACGTGTTAATAATATTAGAATGCATTTGTGTCGGCCATGTGGCTGCAATATTTGAGTAAATTCATCACTTATTTAATGAATAATGAATTCACGAGAGTAGCTATGGAGACGTGGGACCATATGTAGTAAATTAAATGGGAACTTGTCAACGTACAGTAAGAGTGAATGTCACCAAAGTAGTTGTGTCTGTTTTATAGCAGTGGTGATGCACTTACACTGAGGCTGGTACATATGTATTTCTTACTAGGTGTAGTACAGCCGCATTTTTTCACACCTAAGTTGTAGCAGTGATTTCTAACAGGTGTGGTAATAAAGTGAGAATTTACACAAGTTTCTTTTTGGTATATGCAGCAAAGGTGGAAGAATCTCAAGATATTCAGTCTGTAAATTAGCTAACAACATTTTCAAAAGGAAGGTAGAGAACCGCAGGGGGTTTTTTTTGGTGGGAAAATGTCACCGAGGAAAGGGGGATGGGTGTTACTCAGCTCAGTTCTCAGCTACCCTAGCAGATAATGGAAACTCCAGACATTAAGGATGTCTTCCAAGACGATTAACAGGGAAAATCAGGACTAAAGAATAACAGAGAATATGCAAGAAGCTCATTAATAGGAAATTCTGAAAAGAAGGTGGTGCGTAAGTTCTTAAAACTAAGTCCATCTTTCTGTTTGGCTTCAGAGCCACAAGCAGCCTTTTGGACATTGTCAATGTCAACCTGGTGGCCTCATCTACAATATCCAGTGGTTAGAAACACGCCTAAAAGGTGGTGGCTGAAGTCCAGGGGCCTCCTTACCCACTTCCGACAAACATTCCCCAGCCTGTGCCTCGGGGTATTCTGACACAGCTTCTCCTTCAAGTATTCACTGGGGTATAATTTCCAACAAATGTTTTAAAGGATTAAAAAAAGAAAGGAGAAATAAGCCATGAAGTACCTTCTCAGGAGTTATCTTAGGAAATGGGAGACTTAAATTCAGGTCAGTGATACTAGTCAGGCAGGTGAGGAAGGATTTCAGCTCTGGTAGTCTTCAGCTTTCATCTCTGATTTTGCAGTATCCAGAGCTTTCAGATAAGCTGTGTTCATTGGCTCCACTGGCAAAATGGTGTAAGCAACCTAATGATTAATGAGCCTCTGATTAGCCAAGGGTAGCTATGGAAGTGTATAATGTTAGCAAGCATATGATATTTGATCATGCACATGACTAAAGAATTTTAATCTACCTGAAAAACATCTCTGGTGCAGTCCCGGCGGCTGTGGAATTAGGGATGTTCCAGTGAAAGCTTCAGCTGACCAGGGGACTTCACATTTTATGCTTAGGTGCTGTGTTTAAATGGAAATAATCCCATCTGTGATACAGCCGAAGGTCCTTTGTGTGTACAAATGGGCATAGCTTCACTGCAGTCAATAGGAATAAATAACAGCATATACAACAAAACCACTGTACTTCTGGTAGTCCAAAGGCAGAAAAGGAGATAATCTTCAGGAAAAAAGAGCAGAGCCCATAATATTGCAGCCACCTTTATTTTAAATGTGTTAGAAGACCACATCCAGAAAAAGCCTGGTTTCTTGTGATGGTTTCTGCTTAGGATGTCTCCTGAGGTTTCAGAAAATGTAAATGCTCTAAAACACCTACAGACATACAGCCCTTCAGGTGAGAGACAGTTCCAGTCACATTTCAGGCATAAGACTCACCTTTCCAGCAAGTTTTTCCTGAAAAGCTCACTTTTACCACCGAGCTTAATGACAGACGCCTATGACGATTATAGTACCTACTCATTGCCTCTCTACATGGCGTAGCTCAGAGCCCGTCTTCCTAAAAACACATCAGCCAATGGACCCGTTTTGAAAACTTAGCTCCTGGGCTCTTCCTAAGATTCATTACAATGTAGTTTGGGGAATCCATGTCACACCTACAAAACTTTCCCTTTATTTTTTCAGCTGTTGAGTTGCGTTATATCTCGTCATGTCACGTCACGTTGAATAGCATTATTGCCTTCAGAAATGATGGGATAGAGCACGACTTAATGTGTTTTGAATGATGTGACACAATGTGACATATGTCATAAAATCATTGTCACCCATCAAAAAAAGTGACAGATCAAATTCAAACAAAGCTTACCATATACTTTTAGTGGCTACCTAATCAACTAAAAACAAATATTCCAAATTGTGAGCCAAATGTGTGGGAGTGTGACTCATTTTTGGTCAGTCCTTACATGCCTAACTTGGTGTTTTACATTTCTTCCACTTCTCTTCAGACTGTATTATCCATTTTGTGGGGAGGAAACTTGTTCAGTTCATTTATATTATTCAGTCTGCACATTTGTCAGTCCATTACTTCTAAATATGTTCTTCTAGTCCTTTTCATGGATCCTCCCCATTTACCTTTTCTTTCTGGATACATTTGAGTTATTATCATGTTATGCAAGTAACAACATAGAGAAAAGGTCAAATTTGGCATCTTGCAATGTTGCACGATAAGCCAAACTATCGGGAGCAAGGAAATAATTTTCTGTAATTCTGTACCTGAAGAATACACAAGTCAAATGAGGCACGTGACTGGGAAAAGCCAGCATTGATTCACCAAGGGCAAATCATGCTTGACAAACCTGATCGCCTTCTATGACAATGTAACCTGCTCGGCTGATGTGGGGTGAGTGGTGGACATTGTCTACCTTGGTTTCTCCAAGTCTTTCGACTTGGTTTCCCACAGCCTCCTCCTAGAGAAATGGATGCGTTATGGTCTAGACAAGTGGTCTGTGTGGTGGGCGGGAAATTGGCTGACAGGTTGTACCCAGAGGGTACAGGTCGTACCCAGAGGGTGCTCCTTTTCAAACTGGCAACTTGTCACAAGTGGTGTCCCCCAGGGATCGATACTGGGCCCAATGCTGCTTAATATTTTCATAAGTGATCTGGATGATTGAGGCTTTGAGCAATCTGGTCTAGGTAGGAGGTGTCCTTGCCCGTGGCAAGGGGGTTGGAACTAGATGATCTTTAAGTTGTCTTTCAACCTAAACCATTCTATGATTCTATGATGGGATCAAGCGTACCCTGATGAAGTTTGCTCATGATACCAAACTGTGGGGAAGTGGACACTTTGGAAAGGAGAACCACTCTGCAGGAAGACCTAGATAGGCTGGAAGAGTGGGCTAACAAGAACCTTATGAAGCTCAACAAGTGTAAGGTGTTGTACCTGGGAAAACATAATCCAGGACTGCAGCACAGGCTGGGATCTACCTGGATGGGGAGCAGCTCTGTGGAAAGGAACCTGGGGGTCCTGGTGGACAACAAGCTCAATATGAGTGAACAGAGTACTGCTGCGACAAAGCAAACCAACAGGATGCTGGGCTGCATCAACAAGGGCATCACCAGCAGAGATAAAGAAGTCATTATCCTACTCTACTCAGTATTTCTCAGGCCACACCTGGAATACTGTGCTCAGTTTTCATCCCTGCTCTACAAAAAAGATGTGGACAGGCTGGAGAGGGTCCAGAGAAGGGCCAACAAGATGAACAAACGACTGAGAAACCTGCCATATAAGGAAAGGCTGAGAGAACTGGGTTTGTTCAGCCTTGAGAAAAGAAGGATTAGGGGACATTTTATCACCACATTCCAGTATTTAAAGGGTGGCGACAAAGAAAATGGAAACTCCCTTTTTAGAAGGAGTTACACGGAAAAGACAAGGGGAAAGTGGATACAAGCTGCTCCCGGGGAGATTCTGATTGGACACAAGAGGAAAATTTTTCACAATGAGAACAATCAGGCATTAAAATAATCTCCCCAGGGAAGTAGTAGAGTCCCCATCATTGGACACTTCTAAGATTCAGCTGGACAGGGTGCTGGGCCATCTTGTCTAGACTGTGCTTTTGCCAAGAAAGGTTGGACCAGATGACCCCTGAGGTCCCTTCCAACCCGGTTTTCTATGATTCTGTGATCGTACTGTTTTATTTCCACTCTACATATCTGCTCACTAAACATTTCTAATATGGAATGTAAGATAGGAGGGAAAAAATGGACCTGTTGGAGCAGGTTCAGAGGAGGGCCACAAAGACAATCAGAGGGCTAGAAACACTCTCCTATGAAGACAGGCTGAGAGAGTTGGGGTTGTTCAGCTGGGAGAAGAGAAGGCTTCGGGGAGACCTTATAGCAGCTTTCCAGTATCTGAAAGGGGCCTACAAGAAAGCTGGAGAGGGACTTGTTACAAGGGCATGTAGTGATAGGACGAGGGGTAAGGACTTCAAACTGGAAGAGGGAAGATTTAGATTAGACATCAGGAAATTTTTCACTCTGAGGATGGTGAGACGCTGGAACAGGCTGCCCAGGGAAGCTGTGGAGGCCCCATCCCTGGAGGTGTTCAAGGCCAGGCTGGATGAGGCTTGGAGCAACCTGGTCTAGTAGGAGGTGTCCCTGCCCATGGCAGGGGGGTTGGAACTAGATGATCTTTAAGGTCCCTTCCAACCTAAACCATTCTATGATTCTATGAAATAAAAAATAATTTGGCCTTGTAAATGAATTGCTGCATCTTCTGACTAAACGAACATCAATGTGGGAATAAACCCAAACAGCTTTTCAAGACTGGAGTTGGGACAACTGGCAATATTCAGGAAGTGGTACCAAAGCATTACCGTTGCGCTATTTGTAAAGTAGAGACTGAAGCCATTTCCAAAGGGGAAAGGCAGCGTCATTCAGTGAAGGGATGTGAAAGATGATATGGGTGCAAGCCATCGTTGTGATCACATAAGGGAACCCTGAAATGTCATAAAATCCCATTCTGATCTGTTGTCACTACTGTTGGTTGTATGGAAAATTAACACATTTAATTAACTGCCTGACCAAAGCAGCTGTTACCTTATATAAAACCTTGAACATTGATGCCCAGCATATCCCTCTAGGTGTTCAAATGTGCCAGTGGCATAAGACTGATTATAGTTTTATACTAAATGGCACAGCATGACTCCTCTTGCAACATGCTCAAGTCAAGATCTTCCTTAAATTCTTCATGGGCCATAATGATGCTCCAGCCTAAATTGCTTGATAATGTTGTTATTCAGGACAGCCAACAAGATACACCACACACATCAAAACATGTCCTGGCCAAACCAACTCCTTTCTCTGCTTTTGTTCCTGACATCTGAAAGTGTTCCTGCTGCTTAGCCCATGGATACGTTTGGCATGTGATTTCCATCGGAATACTGCAAGTACTATTTTATTTATATTCCATTTCTATCATTTATGGCAGATGGTTACTTGCCTTAAATTTTTAAAAAATATCTTGGCTGCAGAATTTCAAATTAAAAGTAAACTATCCAAGTCAGAGGCAACTTTAAGTTCAGTTATTTTTACCAAAGTTGGTTGGGTTTTTTTGTAATGCTCATCCTATGCATGCAAGTTTGCGTGCATGCAAGCATCTATATTTATATATAGTTTTCTGATGCTTTGAAATACTTTCCTTCTATACATCTGTGTGTATAAAGATTTCTATATTTACACATTTAAAAGGTAAATCTTTTCTACATAGCTGAAAGAGCTACAAATTATTACATTATTAAGGAGCATGTTTTGAACAATTTCTAAATGCAATTCAAGTTATAAATCAAGATTTGGAACACAGCAACCTCTAGACATGGAGAATTTTCTCTTTTGGTATTTTTACTACTAATTATCTTCCCATTCCCCTTTCTATGCTGCGATAGCCACAAATGTGTTGCATCTAGAGAGTGCATATTATATACAGAAGAGGCCAGTTTCTCAGCCCGTACAAACTGGCACAGCCCCATTGATTTCAGCAGAAATATTCAGGCTTAATGTGTGGTCATTAAATAATATCTAACTTGCATACGGTATTTTCTTCCATAGGTTTCAAATCATTGCGAGAGAAATAGACCCCAATCCTGCAAACACTTATGTGTGTGTAACTACACATATGGGAATAATCCCATTAAATCAATGGGATTACTCGTGTGCATAAAGTTAAGCATGTGTGTAAGTGCTTGCTGGAGCTGGGCCTGAGGGAGAAGACAGGATTTTTGAACCATTTGTACAGTGGGTGTGAATGTTCGTATTCCAGTTTTGTGGCTTCAAAAGCTCCTTTCGAAGTCAAATGTTATTTGCGAAGGAAGAATTTGCCCTCTTTTCCATCAAGTCAGGACATTTTCAGAATCTATAAACAATCTATTGTCATAGCACAAGAACCACTTGTAAGGACTTCTCCATAAAGCTCAGCAAACTTGTTACAGCATATAAATTACCCGACAATTTTGGTGCGTTCTCTGCCTGCAAAATCTTCTCACATATCCTTTCATGTTTGCAAATTTATGCAAACAAATTTGAATCTACAAGTTGTAAACTGTATGTAGTTGTTATTCATGTGGGTTTTTTTCTTGATATCTCAGGTGGAAGGATTCCTCAACTAGATATTTGAAAATGCAAAGAAACAAACAGAAATAGCAATTATGAACTCGGGGAAAAAAAATAAAATCCATACATAAAGAAAAAAACAATTCAGCTAAGGCAGGGGGTGCAAAATTTCCCTGTCTAAGCAGGAGATGGTTGAGCCAGAAGTATTTTGGGAAAAGAGCAAAAATGTAGACAATACAGTGCTCTGACCACCAAGTCCTGTTATCTGTCCAGGGAACAGCTAAGGGCTCCATCAACTTAGTATAACTGAAGGAGAGAGCTTCTTGTCTAAAGCTTCTCTTTCCTGCCGTGCACCCAGTCTACTTCCTTGCACACTAGGCTAGGGGAGGTCTAGAAATGTGAAAGAAAAATCTACAGGTACCAAGTGTTTTACAACAATACACTGGGAAAAAAAAAAGAGAAAAAAAAGAAAGAAAGAAGGAAAAAAAAAAAAAGAATTTTTGCAACCAAGTTTCTAACCAGCAGAGTGTCAAGGAAATCCCAGATGACTATTTCCATTGAACCTGGCTGTACCTAATCCTGGACTCATATTCTCAACAGGATTTAAACACTTCCACTCCTAGAGTTGTTCAGAGGCAGATTTTCACAAACAAGGGAAGATCTGCACACCAAATTCCCAGTTCTACAACTGGGTGACGATAAGAGCATCTCCTTTATCCCCGAAAGATCAAGAACTGGTAACTGAAACTGGAGAAACTCATCTTATCTTTGGACCGTTTTGATACCTATTCACTGAATGAACTGACAATTTATACCAGTTTCTCAGATCCTCATGCTCCAGACTAGACCCAGTAGGCAATAGTCAGTCTTTAAAGTAAATGCAAAAATGTTAATGTACGATGAACGTGTGTATGTTTGCATTCATATATACCTATTTATTATGGCCTTTGAACCCTGATACTTCATGTTCCTATCAAAGCTGTTGAGAGTAACAGAGAAAAGTATGTGACAGTAAAAAGCATAGGGACTATACCAAGCTTGACCCTTGTATATTAGAGAAATAAAGCTGGAAAATTGTGTGTGGTCTTCCTCTGATGCCATACTCAAGATTTTTACTGCAAACACCTTTCTTCAAACATCCATTTAACATGCATCCATCTGTCAAGCGAGGTTTTCCACAGCAGTGTTAATGTGCGTGTGCCCCCTTCCACTTTGGTAGTTCACACCTTTAACTAGGGCTGGAGCCAGAGTGCAATAAACAGCCTTCCACGGTTTTGAGTATAAAAGGCTCAAAATGTGAGAGACACTTCATCAAAAAAAAAAACAAAAGGCCAAGACAGAGCAGTTCGTGGGTTTGAAAGGCACAGGGAGTGGTGGGCTTTAAAACCTTTCTTGCAAATACCTCTCCTAAAAAGTAAGAATGATGAATAACAGCCCAAAAAAGAGGGTAAAAAGTACTATCTGACGGGAAGGACACATTCACAGGTTAAAAGAAGTACTTGCCTAGCTCCCAACCAGGTGCTGTGTCTTAGCTTGTTTAAAAATACTTCTGGTTGTGTGTAATTAGTTACGACAAAAGATCCTCAAAGAATGTACCAGTTCATGCTTTAAGTTTGCCTACAATATTTCACCTTTGTTTGGAAAAAAAAAGTATCAGTGAGATATAAAAACTTGAAAAAATGTAATATGAAAGTTACTGCCTTAATGAAATATTAAAAATGCATCAGGAATACTGTTCTGGCATTAAAAATAAACAATAACATTTCTTTCTAGTTACGGTTCACTTCAATTCTTTAAAAATTAATTATTACCTCTTTAAATATTTGATTAAATTAGATTTGGGTGGATTATCGCTATCCACAAAATACACGTTGTTGTGTATAAATTTGCTTTCTTCAGTTTTTGACATGTACAGGCATGTTATACAGTTGTTTGATTATTAGAAAACTAAATCCAATGACTCTGTTTTGGCAGTTTGCAAAATATATACTACTGAATCCTGTCACTTTGAATGAAAATGCAGTATTATGTTAGAAATCTCTAATAAAAGAGGAAAAGTAAAGCAACAAAATTACCTTATATGATACTTGGGACTTTCACTTGTATCTTATCATGTTGCTATATCTCACACTCTAGAAAGGCCACATTATTTTTAATAATGGTTAATTAGGATTTGGGGATAATAGCTTAGAAATCGTAAGAAATTGCTAGGCATATAAAGTCTATTCTGCTCTCAATGCATCAGGATTTATGAATATATCTACTTAGATAGCAAGGGGAGAATAAACCCTGTAGCATGTCCTGAGAGAGGTAAGAAAGACAATTGTTTCTCAAGTATTATGATAAAAGTAAATTAGTATGTCCAACCAGATAAATAAGAACCGTTGCTGAGTGAGTGCAGTGGCTGATACAGTTGTCAACTATTAGTTTAAGTGAAACACATATATGAGAAGGGTATTTAATAATAATAATAATAATAATAAAATGATAATAATAATTATTATTATTTTTAAAAGCTCTTTCTGCCCATATTTACACAGATAGTGTGGGCTGCTGGGATGCCGGCTTGGCAGCCCGTTTTCCCATATGACCAAACAACTGACCAATAGCAAAAGTTTTCTCAATCATTTTTTCTTCTCCCCTACTGCAGCAGAGGACTTTAGGGTTAAGAGAAAGGTTGTCAGTCCTTGGCCTCTGTACCGGTATTGCACACAGGAAAACGCAGCGGGGAGGGGTTTGTTTTGGCACTGGGGATGAGGACACATATCAGCTAGGAGAGAAGTCGAGAGTCGCAGTTCAATCTGCGCGGTCCAGCAAGGCGTCAGCAGGAGTTTTGGTCATTAGAGACCAGAACCAGATTTAAACATATGATACAGGAGATCAAAAAAAGAATCTATGCTACATTTTCTAAACCACAGTCACCTGAATTTTACTTATCAAACTTGATTATTTAATTACTAGTATGTCTTTATCAAGAAAAAATAACCATAGGCTTCGTGGCTGATGCATGTATATTTTTTAAAACATCAGCTGAAGTGGCACTTTACCTGAAAACGAATATTCTGAGGTTCACAGTGGGCTTTCCGTTTCATGCTTTGTCCAGAGAGAAATGACCAAGTTTGAACCAAAGAAGAGGCAAGAACATTTGGATTTTGGGGATAGAATCATAGAATCACCTAGGTTGGAAGAGACCTTTAAGATCAGCAAGTCCAACCATTGAAGTTATCCTACTAAAGTATCTAATTATCCAACTAACTATCCAACATTGAAAATATCCTACTAAATCCTCAGAAAGCCAACATTTTAAAAAATAAAGAAAAAAAAATCAAGCTTTCTTTTAGGTTAGTATCACAATATCACAATGCCAACATGTGGCTCCTGAGCATGTACGACGGCTGCTTTGAAAGGGTAATTGACTTTGTGGCAAGGTGCTCTGTTTATTGTTCAGCTATTGCAGATGGCACTTCCTCTTGACTTGCTCCACAGCCCACGGCACGCTTCCACCTCGCACTGGGATGGCGCAGGGAGTGATTTTGTATGAGCTCAGACAGAAAACTTACCGTGCAAATCAATCATTCCTCAGGACTATACAAAAAATCGTGCAAAACTGAATTCATTGCAAAAGTTAAGGGTTTTTCCTTACAGTTTGAAAATGGAAAATTTTTATGGAAAATATTGTTTTGTTTTTAATGGTCACAGAATCATAAAATCACCTAGGTTGGAAGGGACTTTTAAGATCATCGAGTTCAACTATCAACTTAACACTGCCAAAACCACCACTAAACCATGTCCCTCAGCACCACGTCTACACGTCTTTTAAATACCACCAGGGATGGCGATTCCACCACTGCCCTGGGCAGCCTGTTCCAATGTTTGATAACCCTTCTGGTGAAGACGTTTTTCCTACTATCCAATCTAAACCTCCCCTGGCATAACTTGAGGCCATTTCCTTTTGTCTTATCATGATAGGGTTCAGGTTTTTGCTAATTCTTTATGCCTCAAAATACCTCATAGAGCATTAAAAATAAAGAAATAAAAATGAGATTTACATCAGAATAAAAAGTAGGTGTCTTCAGATAAGTGTTCCTCCACATCCATCATCAGGGTCCCGTACTTTTCCTCACTGGCTACACAGAGATTTCAGGCTTCAGACATCAGATGTCTGTTTAACTGCTAAGGTGGGTAGGACTTCCTGACTTAGTACGCATCCTTTTGTTCATTAAAATGCCCGAGCAAACCTCACCACTTCTCCTTTGAAGGAAAGTGCCCATCAGGATGTATGCTTTTTATCACCCAGACCTGACTGCAGGACTCGGCTCCCTGCGCTGAATTGAGCAGCTTTACCTTTTATTTATTTTTCAGCCTGAGATGCCTAACTTTACAGAAGGATTGAGTTATTGGCATGAATTGCTCCCATCTATCCAAGTAGCACAGGCTGCTCAAACTAAAATAGAACTAGAGTGGACTGAAGAGGCTGAACGAGGCATTCATCTACCCTTCGCTCTGAAGTAGAGACACCCAAATAATAACAGTGAAATCCGGAGGAACAGCAACTATCTTGTGGAGGATGAGAAAGAAAGAGTCTGGAAAAACCAGCCTGCAGATTGAACTCTCTTCCTGCTTCAGAGCCATCCTCGGGTGCTTCAGCTCAACAGCTATAGACAGCGCTGGAGCACTCAGAGCAGTAGGGCAGGAAGCTGGGCACAGGCAATAGTGCAGGAAAAATGTTTTCGTGATTATATATGTAATAATCCCAGCTCGATTTGCATATTTTGATTTCGCTATTCAGTAAAGTTGGGTCCCTGCGGCACTTTGTAAGGTCACTTGGGGGGCGCCAGGAAGCAGCGCGTGAGACGCAATGGAGAGAGG
The DNA here is from genome assembly GCA_008921705.1 of Burhinus oedicnemus. Classification (NCBI taxonomy): domain Eukaryota; kingdom Metazoa; phylum Chordata; class Aves; order Charadriiformes; family Burhinidae; genus Burhinus; species Burhinus oedicnemus. The sequence continues at coordinate 2,892,618 of VFFE01007179.1, read as the reverse complement.
TGGCCCTTGGCCAAGAAACCTGCCCAAAAGTGGAAATAAACTGTTCCTGTTTGGGGGAAGGAAAAAAAAAAAAAAGAAAGGAAAAAAAAAAGGGAAAAAAAAGAAAAGCAGCTTTGGATGGGAAGACTGTTTCCACAGCCAAGAAGAATTATTTAAGTTGGCTAATACAACACGGCCAGTTGATCCTCTTTGCCTTTCATATTCCTACTTGCCTGCCTCAGTCCTCCTCGGGACTGTCTGAAGAAAGGGAAGGAGCAGACAGATGTTCCTGGCCTGTGCTGGTGGGTGATCCAGGGCACATCCGAGCTTCTTGTCTCTCTGAAGAGGCATCCAGCTGGGAATCATGACTCACAGCTGGGTCACGAGGGTCTTGCCATCAACCTGGGAAGATGATGAATTCTCAAAACATTTGCAACTGCAAAAGAAAGGAAAAAAAAAAAAAAAAGAGCGAGAACAAACTTACATGAAGGCAAGGAAAACTTATTCATTCTCTCTTCCACTTCTGTTGCTTTTTGTTGTCCTTGGAGAGACAGGCTGGTGAGGAGATGGTTACCTTGTCCCGTGAACTTCTACAGCTCTCAGCAGTGGGTCAGCTTCCAGCCATTCCTTGTGCATGCCTATTTGAAGGTAATGAAAAAAAGAAGAGACAGGAGCAAATCCACTTAGTTGAGGCTCAGCAGAGCCTAGCTCTTTTACTCAACTATTTACACACATACTAGCATCCCATCCTGCACACATGACCCCAAAAGCTTATGCAGGAGTGACCAAGAAGAACCCTATAGGATCCCGGTGTTGCAATGGCCCAGTGTCACTGGAGGTTTAGGTTAAGGATACAGTAGATGCTATGATAACATCAGCCCCCATTGACCTGCTGGGTTCTGCTGCCTTCAGCAGTGCAAGAACTCTCAGAGCCATTTTACAATGATGAAGTAGAATCACACAAATTTACATGTTGCTTATGGATACCATACATATAGTGCAAGATAATGCCTGACAGAAGATATTGGCATTATTCAACCTATCATGGATTTGACCTCCCAGTGAAACTGAAAGCTCAGAGCATCCTGCTCCACGCGTGCCAGTACTTAGAATCATAGAATCACAGACTCATAGAATGGTTTAGGTTGGAAGGGACCTTAAAGCTTATCTCGTTTCAACCCCCCTGCCATGGGCAGGGACACCTCCCACTAGACCAGGCTGCTCAAAGGCCCGTCCAGCCTGGCCTTGAACACCTCCAGGGATGGGGCCTCCACAGCTTCTCTGGGCAACCTGTTCCAGTGTCTCACCACCCTCAGAGTGAAACATTTCTTCCTGATATCTAGTCTAAATCTCCCCTCTTGCACTTTGAAGCCATCGCCCCGCCGTCCTATCACTACATTCCTTGATAAAGAATCCCTCCCCATCTTTCCTGTAGGCCCCATTTAAGTACTGGAAGGGGCTCTAAGGTCTCCCCGGAGCCTTCTCTTCTCCAGGCTGAACAACCCCAACTCTCTCAGCCTGTCCTCACAGCAGAGGTGCTCCAGCCCTCGGATCATCTTTGTGGCCACTTCTGGACTTGCTCTAACAGGTCCATGTCCTTCTTGTGTCAGGGGTCCTAGAGCTGGATGCAGTACTCCAGGTGGGCCCTCAAGAGAGTGGAGTAGAGGGGCAGAATCCCATCCCTTGCCCTGCTGGTCACACTTCTCAAGGGAAAGGAAATTTGTTCTTTAGTAATGGTGACATTAAAACTATAGGTCAGTTATGAAGAGATGGCTTTCCAATTTGTGGGGGACAATGCAAAGCAGAAAGTCCACAGTATTATGAGCAACTGGGAATCAGAAGAAAATATAATTAGCTACAAAACACCAAGTGACCACAAGCCAATAAGCACAAAGCTTTTCTCCAGCAGCAAGGACTGCACAGACCAGCTATATCAAATGCAAGCTGGACCTGCCATGGTATAAGGAAAAAGGGACTGAAAGCAAAGCAGGTATGATTGTAGGTTTGAGGAGCACTACAAGATTTGATGGAAAAGTCTATATTGTGCAGTAGAGCAATCAGTAATATGAAAAATATGACAATTTACAGTGTCATGTGGATCATAAAGAAGGAAGTACAAAAGGGACTGGAGAAGAGCTACCAGGAAAAGGAAGGAGCTGATGAATGAGAGTGTTATCCCTTCATGTCTAAAGGATACTTTTCATTCAGGTCCTCAAAAGACATTAAATGAATGGTACTGTAGGGAAACTTACTACATGGTTGATGTTAATGACTCAGAGTACAACAGCTGCCTAATTTTTTCCCTCCACCTCTCCACTCTAGTCGTTGCCGTGTGAAGCACCGTCCCAGCCTGAACACATCGTACTCTTTGTCTCTCTCTGCAGCTCATATTGCTTTCATTCCCACACCGTATTTAAAATCACCACCTAATTAATTTTTTGTAGGAACACTTTTACTCTGCTGTATTCATCCCAGGGAAGGAGAAATTTTTTAATGTCATTTTTTTCTGGCAGTGTTCATTCTTGTACACTTTTCCTATTGCAGTGACAGGCAAGCTTCCTCTGATCCATTCAGAAATAAAGAATAAATGATATCACATCGTTGTTACTGGTGTATTTCCTTATTATTGATATATTTCCTTTATTATGGTGTTTTTCCTTGGGACTTCTTTTTCCAACATGTTCTGCTATCAACAGGTTAGATTCAGCTATAGGAACACAGTTAAGACACCAAAACTTAAAGTTAGCTGTCTTTAACAGAAGCACAGAAAAGGAACTGTGTGTTGAGATACATGAAGATTAACCATTTTTTAAAAATACAAAAAAAGACAAAAAGGACTAAAAAGGTTGTTTCGTGCAATAAATCTGCATGGGTTACTCACCACAACGCTCAAGAGGTTTTCTGCCTTACCTGTTCTCAGAAGTCAACACGCTCACTTAAACACTTTCCTCCTGTTTTCCCTTCCATCCTTCCCACAGACACTCCTTCTTCTCTGCCTTCCTGCAACCAAACCTCAGCTCAGTTACTGCTGTCCCACCCCAGTCAAGCACACAAACCCAAAATCCACCTGCAACCTCAAGTCCCCAGAGCTGATGAGTGAGACATTTTTTGTTTGAAGGACCTGGATATTTTTATACATTTGAAGATAAGAGCTCTTCTTGAGATATCACTCAGTGCGGTAATAATTACCTGGTTTGCTCTATGCAGAATTTTTCTTTTTAATGAGTAGTAATAAGAAAGAATTGGAAATAAGCTCAGAGATCTATCTCTGTGTCTTCTGGAAGTGATCTGACTGTTGGATCAGTGTGTCCCTGGCACATTTGTAGAACAAATTCATATGTCGGCTTCCACAAAGCACTGGCAGTGTCTAAGCTTGCCAGCTCTTCCGTTCTACTGCAAATGAAACAAAATTCGAACTTTAAATCCAGCCCCAGCAGCCTGTTCCAAGACTGAAATTTAAGCGTGCAGATCAGAGGCCGCCTCTCCAATGTTGGTTCTGGTTAATGAAAAGCTTAAATGGACTCCTTTTTCAGATGTGGAATGGATACTGTTGAAATCTTGCAAAAAAAAAAAAACAATTCTCTTGAAAAAATCTTTTCAATGTGCTAGAGATGTTTTGAGAAGTATTGATCTTTTGTGGTTTCCATAATTTAAAACACCTTCTGGATCAGGTAATTTCAACAGACTGGCACACCCACCTGGGCCAAAATTTCATGCTTTGTAGATATATATTGCAGAAAATGAAACAGCGAAGGTGTTCACAACAGATTTCCTTAGCTGGCCCCACACTAGTTGCTGCTGTGCCTACAGAAACTTGCCCAGAAACACTCTTAACACTAGTTTTCTTTTAATCAAGCTCCTAATTTGCATCCTGTAGAAGGTTTCAGCTTTTGACTGATTTGAAAAGGCTACCCTGTCCCTAGAGGGTTGATATATGATATTTTACAGGGTATGATAAATAATATTTTTAAAACTCAAATAAACAAGGTCTCTGCGTGTTTTTTCCTGAAAAGTTTTACTACATTTATGACAGTTTAAATATGCCTCTTGAGAGCCAAACCGTGAAGATAAAGAATACAACAGGACCAGACAAGAGAGCACTTGCATTCTGAACACAAAGACATTTTAAAAGAAGACAAAGCCTGACATTTGCCCCATTTTTGGACAACGAAAAATACATAAATAAATTACTAAATAGGCTTATTACAGACTCATTCTGCTTTTTCATACACCTACAGCAAAAATGATTCATATTTTAATGCATGAAAACCAGGTGACAATGTATTTGAATTCTGTATAAAATAATGAGCTGTATTTTCATTTGAGATGTGTCAAAATAAAATACCACTGGGAGAAAGTGTGTCTTACTGAATCCTTTATAATAGGCAACATAACCAGCAATGTGTGAAACCAGAGAAATTCAAAACCGCATACTAAGAATCACCTTTAAAAGGTGGCAAGAGTGGGTTATCTTTTAATTCTTTCCGGCTCTTCCTATTGGGATAGGTCAGGGAGAGGAGAACCCTCAAAAAGATTTTGGGGTCCATTAGGGAAACAGTTGCTCTATGGCAGATATTGGTATTTTGGGTAATGTAATGCCCACCAGAGTGTACAAACCCAGAGCGGAGCTGCCTGGGGTTTCGGCTGAGCACAGGCAGGCAGCTCCTGAAACTCAGTCTGATATGACCAGCTGTGTTTTGGGGTTTTTAACTTAATCCAAACTCTACTGATTTTTCATGAGGAAAAAGAAAAGGTTTCTTGTGCGTGAACATACAAACCAAGAATGAATGAAACACAACTGTAGCTCGTCCCATGGCAGACATACAACCACCGAATGCCCCACTGAGATGGGGGAAAAAAAAAAAGAAAAAAGCAAATGTGGGGTTTTTTCACAGTTAACAGAACGAAGCAGAAGAAAAGTGAACGTCAGAAAGGACTTGCGTCTCTACCACCTCCCTGTAGGAGGGACGTTGGCAAACACACCTCGTTCCTTGGGAGAGCATCAATAAGAACTTCCTTCTCCTCTTGATCCGAGTCTGTATTTACAGCAAAACCTTCAGCCGATGTTTTGGATTTTGCCGTGAGCATTCACACATCTGTAGCAGACACTATCTTTAACTCACATCGCACCTGTACTGTAGGTAATGACTGTACCTGCAAAACATCTGAATTTTTGCAATGTACTCGTCCCTGCAATAGCTCTCAGATGAACTCACAGTAAGTCAACTTTCATCCAAGCTCAAAACAGGGTCACTCTGTGGGAGGCAGGGTTTTTTATGCATTTTGTCCCTCCCATGAAAGCTGTGCTTTAAAGGCTACCTGTATTCAAGCTCTGAGTCCTCACCTCCCACTTCAACCAGTTGCTTAACAGCAACAATCAAACTGGCATCAGCAAAGGGATCAGAGGACAACTGAGTTTTCTTCAGTGTGCAGCATCCCTTCCTTTCCCATCTCGGCTCATCTTTCATCCCTTTTCCAGGCAGCCAGGTGTGCCTGTGTCTCACCGTCAGGTCTTGAGGAGACCCATTCCCGCCACTGACCTCCTGCCTTGCAGCGCTTCACGCACCGTGCTTCGTCAGCGGCTCAGCACAACGGCGTAACTCATTAGCGATGTTCTGGCACCCTCCTGCACTTCTCGGTGTAACACGGTCTCTGTCTAAACTCAGATGGGCGACAGATGCTTTTTCTCCCTCACCCCATTTTGTCAGCAGGATAAAAATAAGTGATTTAAATGAGTCTCTCTTTAGTACCCAACCAGCTAGCCCTGCCTAATATTTGTAGTCTAAATAATCGCCGTATGTGGCACTGGAATACAAGTTTGTGGCCTTTTTTTTTTTTTTTTTAAATAGAAGTTAATCCAGCTTTGA
>VFFE01007179.1:2815835-2886752 GCA_008921705.1 Burhinus oedicnemus | reverse complement strand
AAAAAAGAGAAGAAAAAAGAGAAGGAAAAAAGGAAAAAAGAGAAGAAAAAAGGGGAAAAAAAGAAGAAAAAAAGAAGAAAAAGAAGAAAAAGAAGAAAAAGAGAAAGGTATCTTGAAAATGTTTCACATATATCCTGACACACATTTGAAATTCATTTTGCTAGTGCATGTGTCTTCCCCAAAGGGTAGATTCGTAGCTTAAAAGATGTTCAGGAAAATGTCCTCCAAAGAGGAAGCGCACTGGAAGGATGGAGCGGGGACAGATTGCGGTTGGCCCCGGGCAGGTGAGTAGATCAATGTGTAACACAGATCCCACTCCTCTGCCACGCTGCCTGCCCCGGCATGGGACAGCTGTGGCCCTGTGGGTACCGGGACAAGGGGGACAAGGGAGGAACGCGTGCTCATACCACCACCCTGCCACAGGCAGCGCTGGACGTGCCCAGCCTCCTGGGTCTCCCATACAGGGGATCCCCTCCTCTGTCCTCGCTTGTCCTGATACTACACCATCAAAACTGGTCTGAGGCCATGAAGCTGAGCTGTAATGTCCCAACAGGGCCAGATGATGCACTCAGCACTGGCCACCCTAGCCATGGGGCCACCAAGCACCAGAAGACCATCTGGCAGCTCTCGATAACCAGACCATGGGCAGAAGGGCAGTTTTGACATGATGAACTTGCATCCAAACGAACGATATGGTGACACGTGGAAATGGCAAACAGTATTTTCCAGCTACAGGAATGTCGATGGCCAGATGCTGCTAGGCTGCATGGGGAACAACTACAAACCTGTTACAGCATTTGAGAACCAAGGTGTGACAACGTGCACCTCCGCTGCATCCCACTTACTGCAATCCAAAGACTCCTGAACCTTCTTTTTAGAAGCTGGTAGCATACCTTCCTCTACATTATTCCATCCTTTCTTCATATTTACATTACAATATTACATTACTTACATCACATTCCATATTTGCTTTAGTCCCCATATGACCTCCATAACTCATCTGCCTCCTCCCGATACTGGAACCGAGCTCCCGTGACCAACTTCTTCTCACTTCATTTTTCTTCCCTATTTCTTTCGCTGCTACTCAGCTATCACATGAAAACCTGATTGGGTAATGGGGGATCATGATGGCTGTCACTTGAGCATCCTTAAAGGGACAGACTTTCTAATGGAAATTGAATCCGAAAGGTTGGATTCCGTGGGGAAATTTCAAATTGACAAATTTTCTGAATGGATCTCTCCTAACCTTGCTGCATATAATATATGCATTTATTGAGCTTAATTTTTGGTTAGTATCAAAATGTATTGATCTGCAAGATAAATATTGACTTGACCTCGCTTTCTCTCAGTCTATATTTACTTCTTGAGTCAATAAGTCTAGAAACTGATCTGACAGGAGTCAATAATGGTTTAAAATTCTCAAAATAGCAGCTTTGCTCTGAGGTTGCAATTCCTTATTTTAAAGTTACTGCCTTAAATATATAAAATGCTCAGGAGAACTTAACACTTTACTGCACAAAGCCATTGGGGAAACATGCAAATACCAGAAGACCTTGATGCGACTTCAGGCCAACTGTGCCATTTCAGCACTGGCCAAGCTATATTGTACATATTTTAACAGTGACCTACTGCAGTCCATCTTTTGCCCTGTATATCCTAAAAAACTTGAGCTTATCTCCGGAGGTTATGCCTGCGTATCACTGATTGGATTTGTCAGGGCTAAATTGTCTTCAGCCTTGGGAAAATGCAAAGCTTGCTACTGGGTAAAGGTTGTCATCATGGAAATGCCCTCCTTGCCTTAATTTCTCTGCTTAGTGAGGTGGTAATTAACCCAGCAAGATTTTTAGTGTCAAATGTGATCATGTTCTTTCCCTTTCCTCCCGTGTGGTGGACAAGTCTCCATTGGATAGTACAGTCTGCATCCTTATTTTTCTCATGGTGGCCTTACAGCAAAGGTCTTCATGATTCAGATGTTCAGTCTCCAATTTGGGGCTTCCTTATCGAGGACCTTCACTAGGCGGTAGTTTGATAACTCCTGGTGCTTGAGCACAGTGCTGCTCCAATACCCAAGTAAATGCTGCAATATGATGTAAGGAAAACACTGTCACTGTCAAGCATTGCCCTGTTCCCTGGAGATTGGTCACCCTTCCATGAAAGGCAGGCAAAACAACGAAAATTAAGAGAAAACCAGACAAGAAAAGGACACTGAAGATCATCCCAATATAGCTTTTTAGGATGTAAATGTCAAATATTCGTTTTCTCTCACTGCTAAAAGGAACCAAGGGGTGTGTCAGGTATTTTTGAGTGTTGCTGACGGGAGGAGAAAAAAGTGAACTGTCTATATTTTTTTCTAGGAAAGAGTCCAAAGTTTGGTATCAGTAATTTTCTTTTAGCTTTTTGTTGGTTTGAGGCTTTTTTTTTTGTTTTATTTGTTTTTTGCTTTTTTTTACTTTTGGTATTGGTAGCTTTTAGAAAAGATAGCATACAAGACCATAGGTTTGCCTTAACATAGCCTTATGCTGATACTCGTTTATCTGCGTATTTTAAAAGTGGGTGAAGCATGAAGCGAAGCATGTAATATACTTAAGAACACATAAGTACAATTAAATGGGAAGGAAAACAATTACTTTTCATCCTCACTGGGTTAATATTACACAGGAAGGACTACCAAGGGCTGGAAAACAGTTTTCTAAACTGAAGGGGGAAAAAGAAGATGAAAAACTCCCACATTCTCATCTCCATGGATGCAACAGACCATGTGAAAGTGGGCAAAGCAAAAATCCTAAAGCCAGAGGAAAACAGCAACTCCAGAATACGTAACAAGCCAGGAATCATTACACGTATAGCATGGGACATAGTTTCCAGTCCCTGGCGACAGGGAACTCGAACGAAGGTTCCTCTCTATCATCCATCCCCAAGCCGTTCCATCCTGCTATTCACTTTAATTAAACACAGAGATTCACAGCTCCGGTAATTTGCCTCATCTGTGGGCAAAAAGCTGCGGTCTTGGGCCATGCAAATAGTTAATAGAGTGAGCCACGGAGTGAGTCCAACTGGAAAGAGAGAAGGGGAAAAGAGAGAGGTAGGGCAAGGCACAGCCACCGCCAACAGCGGGGTAAGGAAGGGGCTGAGCTGGGTGTCCCCCTTCCCGCAAGCCTGCCCTCATTGGGCAATCTTCTTGCAAAAGAGGAATGATATTTGCAGTTGCTAGCTCAGATACGGAGTCCTTTCCTAGAACTGAAAAAAAAAGAAAAAGGAAAAAAAAAAAAAAATCATTCCTGGTCCGAACAGGCAAATTTCTATGAAAAGAGCTCCCGACTTCAGGAATCTGCAATCTCTCGATGCAAAAATCGCTTTGCTGAAAACTTTCCAGCCAGCCTCTGTGATTTTAATTAAATAGCAAAGACCGTGTGTCGAAATTCAGTCTCCGTCCCCATTTACTTGTGGGTGTTGAAAAATAACCTAAAAAAAATTAAAAAAAAGAAGTTTACTCTTCACTCAGCAACTTGAACAGATTTCAACTCATTTTGTAGTTGGGAGGAATACTCACAAAGACAGAGATTTTCTTGACTGAGATCATCAGAGCCCAGAGCTGAAGCAATTGTGCAACTGAGAAATGTATTCAGGCTTATTTCACAAGAATTATTTACTCTTTAAACTATTAATTCGCACCTAGGAGGAAAAAAAAAAAATAAAAGAAAGGAGGTTGCAGAGAAACTCTCTATCTCCCCTGATATCTTCAAGATGATTATCCGAACAGAGGCCTGATTTTCTCCAGCAGCCAAAGGCAGGAGAGTGCTCGTCTGAGGCCCTTTAATTCAATAGGCCCTCGAATTGTGCCTTTGCATCCGCATAGCCTGATACTTGCAGCAGGGAGAGACTGATTTTCATTTTCTGTGCTCTAACTTTCTAATAAACAATAAGCAGATCGCAGCCTCCCCCTTTTGTGCGAGTGAAAATAACCATTTTTTATTATTATTTTTTTTAAATATTACAAAAAGGGACAATATGCTAAAAATATGCAGCGAACAAATATCATCTGTACAGACTGGAAGAGAACCTTCATAAATTAACCTTATTAGTGCATTACTGTAAGCGAATGCCAAAAAAGCTCCTAATTTGCATTAAGATAGATTTTTCAGGTTGGCTGCATGATTTAATTAAAGAAAAGATTAAGAATCATTAAACAAGCTGCTCTACCTTGCAATAACAGAATTCATATCTGATTCAGGTTAACGAAAACACAGATGGTGATTCAGTAACTGTTGAGTTGCTGTAACAGAATGAAAATGATCCCATTAGTTCTCTGGAAATGTGAGGGAATTTGAAAATTAGCATGCAGATACATTGTATGGTGCTAGACAGCTTGGTCTGCTTGGATCATCACTGATTACTCTTTGTTTGGGTTGGCAACACTGAACTTAATAAATGAAAAAATGTTCCAGTATACCACAGTTGGAAACTGTTCAAGGTTGAAATAGGTGTGCAGACTTTCAAGAAGAGAGAGTTAAGTAAACAAATGTCAATCAATTTGGGGCTGGCAACGTTTTTTTTCTTCCAGAATGTCTGTTCTTGAGAAGCAAGTGTCATCGAAATTGAAATCCTTTGCTTGATACATATGTTCATGTGGTATTTATTATTACAAAGGTATTTTAAATGCGTATCGTTCATTTACAAAGGAACCTCTACAGTGTTTCGATACCAAAAGTGGAGAAGAGCTCCTAGGAAAATGGATCAGGTTATGCGTGTTATTGACAGAGAAATCAAACTTACTGCAAAGAAAGGTTATAACAGAAGGAGATGTAAAATATAGGTAAACCCCCTTCTAAATATTTCAGTGAATGCAATAAGGCACATAAATGATCATTGTCACCCCGTCTGGGAAAGCAGAGCCTGGGCAAGTGCAGGAGTAATTTCGTTCGGCATATGAAATTTTCAAGGCACTCTCACAGAGATAACTGCATTATACAGTTTATAATACCTGAATCACAGCAACCTTACGACTCCAAGGATGAGATTTTTATGATGGATCTTGCTGAGAAGAGTGCACACGCTCAGATCAACGCCAAGTTTTCCAACGTACGTAGTGACTCATTTTGTTGCATTAACAGTTAGACAGCAGAACAGGAGGGTGTCTTCTCGTTCTAAGAGGTTATTTTTCCTTTCCTTTTTGACTTCTTAATTTTATTGCAAGTGACTTCAAGGCCAAAAGGTTGTGCATAGGGTGTTACAACAAAAAGGAGGTTGTAACACTCAGACTTTTAGGTTAAAATGTTCTTTGCTTATCACGTGTTAAGATCTTTCAGAAATGATGTAATGCACCAGGGACTATGGTGCTACATTTGCAAACCACCTTTTTTTTAATCATTAATTGACATCATATAATAATGTCCAGCTCACTACTCCCAAAGTGATGGTAATTAATCTTGTGGAAAAAAAAATGACATTTTTAGCTTTTAGCATAGAAAGGTCATAAACAGGTTGTCTTTGGTTTGACTGGATTTTAACCATCTGATCAAACTTCTTTTTTAACATTTCTTTAACATTACCTTGTTTTTTCTAACACTTACAGATTTAAAGATTGTATATAACAGAGATAGCCTCAGCGACTTGGCAACGTTTAAAAGCACACATGTTATTACAAACAAGTGTGTCTTAGTTACAAATGAAACCTTTGCTGTTCTTCCATGACTAGCCCTTTTTTATGGCTTTAGAAACTGTTTGGTACATGATGAGTGATGGTACTGCAAAACATTGAATTTTTTTTTTTTTTTCCTTCTTCTCTCATTTCTGAGCCATGGTATGTTCTCAAACAAGGTAAACCACGGGGGAAAAAATATTGTTAAATATTTTCTCAGTACTCCAGCTTGACATATACTGGCTAAGCGTCCTGTCTTTGTACTGATCACACTGCTTGCAGTTTTCATATAATTGCAACTCCATCCCCCTCCTTGGCTCCTTCGAGCAAGAACGTAAAAGACTGTGAATTGTATGCAGAGTCTTCCCTGTGACATTGTACAACCGAGGAAGGTATTGAGAGGTTATGCTGTGCACACCAACGTAGAGTGTTAGTTGGAAAGGACTGGATTACTGACTAAAGAGAAGAGATCGGGCTATTAACTGCCAGCTATGAAACGATCACAGGATATTTTGGTAGTTGCTGCTGCAAAACTGAGCAGATCTTTTTAATATTCTGCGTTGTTTCCATGAAAGCTACAAGGAGCAGAAAAGGATAACTCGTTCGCTATTTGATTTATATTTATGCATTTTTGTTTGGATGAGAACTGTGAGAACCCAGTGGTTTTTGGTTCATGGGAGATCTGGCACATCGCTTTTTTGGTTTTGATTCAAGCGGGTTCACATCCCCCGAGTTTCACTTTGACTTTTGAGTTTGAACAAATCCAAAAAAGTCAAAACAAAACCTCGATGAACCAGTTAACTTTCACATGGTTTCCACCCAAAATTATAAACTTTGCCCCTTTCACAAGTGGAAGATTATGTTCAAAAAGATACACTTTCCAAATGGCATTAACTGGAGCTATTATTTAGTCAAGAGAGGAAGATGACCCAAATTCTTTCGATTTCTCCAGGATGCGGGGCCCAAACATCCAACCGACCTTCTCAGAAATCCTGTTTACCAGAGAGGTAGTTCTGCACATAGGAAAAAATCAGAGCAAGGGCCTGAGTCCTCTCCTGGCATCTTTCTTGAGAAAACATGAATACGTCATTCTTACCTCCACCCTTAAAGTCATTTGCACTGGGCACTTCAGTGACGGGTTAAGCACAGCAGACTTTCTGGACGTAACTCTGACCAGAAGATGCCATTCCCCTAAAAGAAAGCTTTCTCACATTCTGTGGGGTCATCTAAAATGGAAGCTTCAGCAAAGACATTTGGATGCTTGACAGGACCTTCTTGTAAACGATGTGTCCTTGGCCAGTTCAAGAATACCTCCCATGTGAATATATCACAGAAGATCATGCATAGTTCTGGCTCTTGTTAAAAAAAAAAAGAAAAGCTAATGAAAAGCAGAGGAACTTCTGAACATTCAGGAATAACTTTCACAAATATCCTCAAAGGATAAGATTGCATATTCCAAATCAAATACCTCTGGGAACTACTTAGTCCAGTAGGCCCCTTTTAAAAAAGTATTATTCGCCATTTTCAATTTATGCTTCTGTTAAATCTTATTTTATCATCGTGCTTTTCTCAGCTGATTGGACTCAGATAAGACTTACATTTGTATTCCTTCCTTTTTTTTTTTTTTTAGTACTGGATTTATCTATTTCCTCAAAAAAATGATTTAGTACTCTTTACAATGACAGTCTGTTACTGACATCGACTAGCTTACCATTCTGAGGTGTAAATTAATAGTGTTGTATTTACTTTTCTTCGAAGGAAATAGAGGTAAAGACCACATTGCAAGCATCAGGGTCAGGAGCAGCAAATGGTAGGGCTTGGACACTTTTTCTCTTGCTTGCTCACTCTCCTTTTTTTTTCCTTTTCTTCTTCTTTCCCTCTTTGGGCAGAGTTGTCTTGATATCTTCAGGGTGTTTGGTACTCCTGAGTAAGAAATTACAGCATCTGGCAGCTCTACCCAGGTTATCGCTACACATCTAACACTAGATATATAGCTGACATTTCACAGGATGCTGGAATGTGCTCCATTATCTCTGTAGAAGCACTTTGTAATGTTGGATGGGATCCAGTTAAGGAGCCAAAAACAATACTGTGGAAATTACCTGACCAGTCAAGTCTATAAAAAGTGAGTTACAAACAGCATAAGCAAAAGCCAATAATTCTTACAAATATTCCTTGAGCATCCCATAAGTTAAAAATGATGTAATTTAGAGTAATGAGGACATTTTAATGGTTTAACATGAATAAATAACAAAAATATCAGTTATGTTTGTCTGAAAAATGGTCAGCTTTTAATACTTGAGCCAGCCTAATTGTCCACGCGTTTGGGATCTTGGACACTGGCAAACAGCACGCAACTTTACGCCGCACACTGAAACAACCTTGTGGGTGGATTATGGGACCCCCGAGAAGCACCAGGCAGCACCGCGCAGTGCTGCCGGGTAAGACCTCAGTTCGTGTTCCCATGACACTTGAAGGAGGCAAAAGAGGCACATTTTCCACAAGTTTGTAAACATAACGCAGCTTCAAGCAAAAGTGGTGAGAAAATTGCAGAGATTTTTTGTTTTTTCTTTCAGGCATCTACTCCATGTCACTGCTGGGACCTGGGAAATTAAGAGTGTTGCAATAAAACGGACCATAGGCTCTTTATGAAACAGGATGAAATGTTTATATTTGGCTATTATGGTGATGGCCATTAAAAAAAAAAAAAGAAGCAAGCTAAGATAAATAAACATATTAATTATGTGTCAAACCACAGGACATCTCTTAGGACACTGTGATGGGAAGATTCAAATACTAAAGCTGACTTTGCTTCATTTCAGTGTATTTCTTGATGAGCTTTATTAACCTTTAGGGACAAATGAACCTCAGAAATAGTATTTCGTATTGTAACCTTCTGTATTTCCTCCTCATGCTTAAAGAGAGAATGATGTCCATCCAGCAAAGAATCTAGGTAGTTGCAATATGTGTAATCCTTGTGACTTAAATGCATCCCTGTGCTCAGGTGGGTACCAGAAAATAGTGTCCTTGTGTCTAAACCGCACTGGAAGCTATTTAGTTATGGAAGGACAAGTATTTCCCTCCTTTTCTACTCCTACTGAGAGAATTTTAAATTCGCTCAGCTCATTCCCCATAATTTCTCTCAGTAGCCCAATAAAAAGGATCATTTTCTGTTTTTCAAAATCAAAATTCAGAGGGAAAATGCAGCCACATGAGAAGGGCAGAAATAACTTTCAGATTCTTTGCTCCAGTGTATAGAGCCAGTCCTTTAATTAAAGCAGCTCTCTGGTCAAGCTGACACTTCTTTTTTAATTGCAGCCTCCTGTCACCTTGTAATTTATTTTATTTTAATTCGTCAGGGTGTGTGAACGTTTCAGAGCGCCCCAAACGAAATCGGGGCTGTCAAAAGATGCGATGCTGCGTCATCACGTAGCTGATGGCCAGGAGCCAGCTCTGTCAACACTTGGCTTTGTACTGTCCGGGGGAGAGAAGCTGATTCTTCAGCAGTGTCTAATCAGTTTAAAACAAATCTGGAAGATGTTACTAGAAGACAAGATGAGATCCAGGCCACAGCAGCCTCTGCATACAAAGAAGTGAAAGATTTCGTTCGAGAAGAAAATTAAAGAGGTGGAAACAACACTTGACAGTTTCAACACGATTATAGCTGCGAATAAGGAGGAATGCACTACTGGTGTAGGAAATGGGACTACTGGTACCTAAAAAAGTACCTTGTTATGTCCCCTCTGCTGTAGCGACAGAGATATCAGGGAATCATATCTCCCAGTCAGCAATGGAAAATTTCCTGTAAGTTCATCAGATCCGGGTTGATTCTTGAAAGGAAACCAAAGACAAATAAGTTGGAGGGTAAAGATGACAGGCAACAGTTACCTAGTAAATGACAGGAGGTATGTATAAAAAAAGGTGAATACATACTTTCAATTTACAGGACAACTTCCATCCGAGTCCTTCAAAAGGTTTCAGAAACTAAACAGATATCAGAGAGCTCCACAGTCATCTTTCCAGTGCCTCCCTTCGAAAACTCCTTAAATTCCTGGATTACACAGGTATGGTTGCAAATGAGAAACTCTGAAGGTTTTCTTTGGGCTTTTTTTCTGGAAAGCTCCATTTCCTTTGGACACCGTGCAGTAAAGGTGTGACACCAAGGAAGGAAGGCAGAAATCCAAACCTCCTTTCCTGTCTGCAGGCACCGGACCTGGCCCACAGATCAATACCCAACACAGTATGACCAAGGCGCACACTTTCCCCTTGCAGGTTACAACTGCAAGAACAAGCGTGTCATCTCAGTACCTAGCAAGGGAGTGGAAATAATTTGAAAAGTGGTAGAGAGGAGCTACTGGCACCCTCTCTCACTGCTGCTGAGAAGGCTCTGCAGAGGTAAGAGAAGGATGCATCTCTGGGAGAGTCATGAGCCGGACTTAAAGTAGAAAACAGAAAGTAACGTCTCACATAAATTTAAAACAATCAGATAAGGACTCTCATAAAACAGCGGTTACTGGAAAAGGAAAAATAAAGGAAAAAGAGAGCTGTAGATCCATAGGAAACTCTTCCACCAACCTGAAGGAAGCCTTCAGGTGCTGTTACCATTTATGAACCAGTGGGAAGGTGTCAGGAAGGAGCAGAAATGTGCTGCCTTTCTCCCAGCCACTGGGTGGGAATTGTGCGTTTCCATCATCTACACCAGGGCAGATAACCCCTCAGCAGGCCAGGCAGCAACACCTCCAAGAGACGCCACATCATCCATTTTAATTGTCCCCCCCTATCCGTCATCCTATAATTATGAGAATTCGTTTATTTTCTCCTTATGACAGAAAGAAACAACTAGTCTCAGTGAAAAGAAAACACTTTCCTTTATTGCAGAGACTCAGAGTACCAGGATGTCTTTCTCTTCCTAATCATCTGAGAAAAAAAAAAAAAAACCACACCACCTTTTCCCCACGCTTCAGACATTTTACGGTATTTTGTCCTTGCTGTTTGTCTTGCCTCAGAGATCTCTTCCCTTATTTCCTTCACTTTGATTAGTACCCCTGCTGGTGACGGCACGGGCATTGGCTCCAACGCATTGAAGGGAGCAGAGTTTATCCCTTGGCCTGTAGGGCTGCATCTATTAAACCTCCCCAGCTTCATTTGTGTAAAGCATGGTGAAACATTCTTTCACCTGTCGTGGGAATTAACCCAAGATCTGAGTTGAGACAAATTCCCTTACCTCTCTGTAAAATGCTGTAATTCATCTTTTTCACTTTACATGAGGATTTTTCTCATGGTCTGTGAAGCAGGTCAGATTACCTTAGATACTTTGTCAGTAGCTGAATGGATAGGGTATTATAAACTCTAATTTACCACCTCCGGTAACATACTGTATATAAAATACTGAAAGATTATAGATTCACCCTAAATGTCTACATGCTTAGCCAGATTTGGTCACAGACTTATTGCTTTTAAGTCCTGCAGAAAACCTGACCTGATGTCTCCTGAGCAGTGTGCGCCACCGTGTTCGAGCTACCCCCATTTACCCAGTGGAGTCCTGGCTCATACCTGGCTATTTTGGATTCCTTAATTTTCCTCCTCCTGTTACCTGACCCTACACAATGTGCTGAAGTCCACGCTACCAACCTCTACAGCCACTGGATCCAAACCTGTCCAGATTATATGTCAGCAGCTGTAGAAATTGGTGTTCTAGCATCATGGTGCATTTTTTCATTAGCACAGGGCACTGCAGCATGCTTTAATAATTGCTTTCAGCCTCTTGTCTTTGTTCATTCCTCCTTTCAAATCAGTAATATCATTCGCTTTCATCTCTTTTACTCTCTTCCCGCTTCATTGTCTCATCAGCAGCAATGGGCAGGACACGACCATTTGGAATATATGAAAGCTTCTGTTCACTCTCGCTTTCTCCACTCTCTTTACCCACACCAAGATTTTACTTTGTCCACTGCAACACGTTGGCAGGGCTGGCATTCTCTTCATCTGCTTTTGAACCTTGCCTGTCCTGGGAGGTGCAGGATCTGGCACGTCGGGTATAAAATACCCTCTACAAGCGCTCTGAGCACTTTGTTTCAAGCCAGGCATCAAATCAGCTGCGGAGCCCTGAAGCTGCTGGAGTGGCTGCAATGGAACAGGCCAACGGGACAAACTTTCCCTGGGAAGAGCACAGGAGATGTCAGTGCTGCTCCCAGAGGAAGCTTCCTAGAATAAAATCTAATACCACAACTGACACTAATTACAAACCTTGTTACTAAACTAAATTAGAGTCCTAGCAGAGGAAGCAAAGAGAGATAAGACATATGCTGTGGGCAGGAAAATCTTCAGCTGTTTGATTCATAGAATCATAGAATGGTTTGGGTTGGAAGGGACCTTAAAGATCATCTAGCTCCAACCCCCCTGCCATGGGCAAGGACACCTCCCACTAGACCAGGTTGCTCAAAGCCCCGTTCAACCTGGCCTTGAACACCTCCAGGGATGGGGCCTCCACAGCTTCTCTGGGCAACCTGGGCCAGTGTCTCACCACTCTCACAGTCAAGAATTTCTTCCTGAGATCTAATCTAAATCTCCCCTCTTTCAATTTAAGAACACCCCCCTCAAAACTCTCCTGGCTGAAGCCACAAGGGCCATGCCAGCTGCATTACCTACCTTAGGAAGAAGCAGGTGGGATGCTACAAGCTTAGCTGCAGCTTTTTGTTCGGACTGCCGCGTCTTCCTCATCTTTGGGAGATGATCCCAAACAGCCACTGAATTCTCCTGATCTATACCACAGTTCCCAGCACGGAGACCGGTCTGCAGATAAAGACCTGAGTCTGCAGCATCTTCCACCGGCACAAAATGTACAACTGTGCAAGAAACCTTTTCATAATCATGCGGAAAAAGAGAGAGAAAAAAGCTACCCAAATTCTTAAACATATTCAGACTCAGCTGGAATTCGGACCAAGAGATGGACTAGCTCTTAGTTATCCCTGAGGCACATTCACCCTGCTATATAATTAAGCTCTTGGGCTGTTTTGTTAGTGTTGAGAAGCAGGCTTTGCCAAAAGTCATCTGGCTTTCTCCCTTAAAAGTGTGACAGGTTTTTTCCCCTTCCTTGCTAAAGAAACCTTTCAATTTCATTGCTTATGTGCTTTAGGTATAATTATTTTTTTTTACCTTTCACAGTGTTATTTCCTACCCGTAAAATTATACAAAAATGGTCATCAGTGAGCCTGCTGAAAAGACCAGCCACCATACATCGCAGAGAATAACCTTAATATTTATAAAAAAATAAAGACCATACTTCTTTTAAAGATCTTGCTCTAAACAAACTGAATTATTCATGCATAGAATTGTACAGCATTAGAACACCTGTTTTCAATCATGCATAATGTAAAATCACTCATTACCTCACAAGAGCCTCTACATCTCCAGCAATCAAATGGCATTGAAACAGCGAAACAGGTGCTTGGCAGGTGGATCCAAACAGATGTTTTGGGCTTGCTTGTCTTTTCTTGTACAGGTGTGGTGATCTTGTTTTCAACGGCATAATTGCTATTTGAATAGGTGATATTTAATTCTTACGTGCTTTAATATTTATTTTTGCTTCTTCAATTCCTTTTTCCACTTTGCGAACTGCACAGGCTCGGAGCAGTCTCCGAGATGTGCGAAAGCTCCCAGCTGAACTGTGAGGGAGAGTAATGCAAGGGAAAGTACGGTTCCTCTTACTCAGACCTTCATCCCACAAATCCTCGCCCATGAAACCATGTCCCTTTTCCAGACAACTTGTACAAAACCACTGCAGAGACCGCCACGCTCTCAACCAGGGGCCGGGCTTCCCCTCCTGAAGGATATTTGAACGTTGGGTGTATGGAGATGGCAGAAACCTTCATGGAAACATTTCAAACCTGGGAATGGAGAAGATCTCTGCACGTTTCTCCAGGATTCAACAATACAAAATTTAAGGTGTCTGAAAATGCCAGCAGCCATAGCACTCCAATGTTGTGAAGGAGCGATATATTGCAAACCTTGGCTCTGCTTCTGCCCGGATTCCTGCTTTTCCTGTGGGGTCCATGACAGTGTGACACAGAGCAGTGGCCTTTGCTAAACCAGCCTGTAGACACGGCACTCTGCAAAAGCTGCAGGAAGCACCGAATCTGCAAGGAAAAAAAATAAATAAATTAAAAAATAAAAATAAAAACCCCTCGGAACTTACAGAAAATGAATCAACGGTGGCCAAAATGTAAGTTGGTGCTTCTAGCCTTTAAGCACTGACAACTGGTTGGCCAAAGCAGACATGTTCCCGCTCTTGCTTAAGTTTTCAGCAGCAAAGTGGCAAATCATTAGAAACAGCTTTAAACCTGGCTCCCCATCTAGCATCTCAACAGACCAGGCAAGGACCGGCAATCCATGGCGGCACTTCATCGCTCTGACGAGTCGTCTGTGCGTGGGCTGTCTTTGCTCCTTGCGGTCCGACGTCTTGGGGACAGCGAGATAAACACGGGGGTGCAGTGACCCGCATCAGTGCTTCACGCAGGTGGGCAAAGAGGAAAACAATTTTTCGTGGTTAGCTTATAGTGCTTGTAAGGTGTAAACAACCCACTTGGTTTATGCCAAGCGGTTGTGTATTATGGACCAGAGCGGTAAAGTTTTCGGGACCACAACGTGCCACCATGGGATTAGCCCTGATCACAGAGACAGCGATTTGCTTAGCACTGATGTGTGTCCTAAAAGATGCGCTCCACCTCAACGCAGAGGAAAATTAGTCTCGAGAGTGAATCCAGAACACGGTCAGAGGGAAAGTGCTCTCCCCAAATAGGTGAAGACTACCCAATAACACAGGGGAATATTTGATTCAGGATGTCAATGGACTTCTGCGCTGCGACAAGGAAATTTAACACCAATTTTTTGGCCCAGTTTTTGTATGTCGTAGTCCGCTATCTAAAAGCAGACATGGGAGCAGGGCGAGAAGAACTAGGTTACATAAATTACAGGGTACAGTACACAGATATCACAAAGACAAGAGTGATATTAAGAAGCAGACGAACTCTATACAATGTGGTCTCTCTTTGCCGAGGTGACAAAATGACATCTCCCTTACAGCTACCACGAAGGCTGTCAAACATCTCAGCTACTCAGTGATGTACAGGGGTTTTTCCTCTTGTTAACTTGGATGCGTAAATTAATAGATAAAGAAAGAGAGCTTGTTAGTTGGAGCATCCGTATATCCTTGCGCTCCTCCTCCCAATATACCTGGCATCGGAGGAGAGAAATGCGCAACCTGATATTGCTACAGGAGAGGTCCTCCCTCAGAGAGACTGATCTATTGGAAACATATACGTATAGAATATGTATATATATGTATGTGTATATTTATATAATACTAAATATTATAATAGCAATATTCATGGAATATTATAAACATCAGTTCTTATACCAACACAGAAAATAATTTGTACAAGCATATTAATTCAATTATTCTGCCTCAGTATACCATAATAATTAGCCCTACTCTATTTTTCAGTGTCAGATATCTCATTTTTCTTTGCGTATAAGCATCTCTCATTATTTCCAAGCCAAAATGGCAAAAGAACCTGGGAAATGAAGGGATTTATTCTGGAGTTACCTCAGTGAAATAGGTGCTCGGATGTCAGGGTAATAGGAACAGTTAATGAATCTGTCCTGAACCAAGTATGACAGAATTCAGATGACACAATTACCTTAACAAGTGGGATACCAAGACTGATAACTACACATCAATTTGTCCATGTATGTATCTATATAGCTCACACTTATGCAGACAAGAAGTACATCTAGCATTAATTTAAGTGCTTATTCATGTGTAGCAAGTAAAGTTTGTAGAAATCTGAGAAAAAAAAATAATTCTACCAGTACATGATGGCTCACCTATCCAAACTGAGCACATGAAACTCTTCCAGAAATGGCAGGTGCCTGCAGTGACCTCTGCGCGTGCTCCTTCACCACTGGTCCTTCATCCTTCTCCTGGGCTCCCACTGTGGTGAGCACATGGACGGGAGGCTTCATTCCCAGCTGAAAAGCTGCATGAAGGCTTAGGCTCCAGAAAACCTTCCTTCAGCACGTTTCCTTAGAGACTGAAATTCTTGTCTTTCTGGGTCAGATATGTGTGATTTCTAATGTAACTTTAAACAGAAGAACAGTGTAGAGAAACAAAGGGTGAATCAGTGGATCCAGGATGGAATTAAAGCTCAGCAAACGCTTCCCAAATTCCATTTGGGAATAATTTCCTGAACATTTTTTTTTATCAAAAAATATAAACTCTTACATTTGACAGAACAGTTCCATCTCATCAGCCCCGGCACAGTTTCAGCCTCTGCATCTACAGACATCCCCCAGTGCTTCTCCTTTGACCTCCCATCCAGCCTCAGGTGCTGGAGCTCATCCTCATCCCAGGATGAGGTGGGGGGTTTTTTTGAACATTTCCACAAAGGACTGTTTGATCTGGAGTGCTGCCTTCAGGAAACGGAGCTGCTCTCGTCCTCCTTGTAAGAACTTTTGACCACTTTTCGCTGCAGGATCTTTTCCCACATCCTTATCTCCATGACCGGGCTTCAAAGGACACCGTGCTGCTCTTCCCTTTGACACCCCTCGCCAGCCATGCTGCTTGGCTTGTGTTGGGTCTGCGCGGTTTTTCTCAGCAATATCTTTCAATTCATGCCTCGCATTTAGCTTGTGTCTCAGCTGATCGCAGAGGCAGCATGGATTGGTCTCTCCAGGATGCTTCTGATCAATTTTCTTTTCACATGAAGCATGAATTATTAACAACCACCAGGCACTCAAAACCAACTCACTGCCCAAGTTTCCCACAGTTTACAAAAAAAAAAGGATCCAAATAAATTAATAACGCCAACATTTTCCTCAAAAGATCAGTAAGTGAGGGCTGTGTAAAATCAAGGTGGGAAGGGAACTCCTGAGATAAAGAACTTCTGATGAAAAACATTTTTTTCATTTGCGGGCCAGTCGCAGCTATTTTGTGCCTAAGGCCGAAGAAGTCATTTAGTATCGCTGCGACTCTGTTTATTCACCAATAAAATGGTCATATTGCTCTTCTCAGAGAGATGTTACAAGGGGTTTACGAAGTATGTGGAGAAACCAAAAGGGTTTTGCCCAGGTGCAACGGGCTGTTCTCATCCCACTTACCTGAAATACGCCTCCAGCCATCCCTCTGCTCAGCGGTGTCCCCGGAGGATGGTGGGCTGCACACTCATCCCTGTTGCATGAGCAAAACAGTGGATTACAGGTATTTTGGGGTCTTTTTGATGATAGCAGACATAGTGAACAGTTTGGGTTGACAAGAAAGGATGGAGCCACTGTTAGACAATCCTCAAGCTTGACTCACACAGGAGCTTTTCCTCCTAGTAATTTTAGGTATTGGGAGATGTGGGGAGCTCAGATGGCAGCTGAGAGAGGTTTACCACACCTCCTGTGCCTGCACCATTAGAGCTCTGGGAAATAGGGATGGATGGGACTCATCCTCCAAAATCCCCATCGCATGAGGGAGCAGTTGGCACCTTTGCTGCGGTTCTGCCACGTGCTCCCAGTCACCCCTCACAACACACCAGCTTTGTGATGGGACAGATCAAACCCTGGGGCTGGGTTTCACGCGTGGCAACACAATTACTATCTCCCAAACCTCACTTACTAGCCCTGAAACCAAACCTTTTGATCAGTGTGAACATGCTTCGATACTACGTGTACTGCTGAAATACAATTTACCGCTTGCGGAGAACAAAACGGCAAATCACCCAGAGGAAGGATATAGCATCACAAAATTTAGGCAAGCTTGTAAAATCCCAGGGTCGATTCTTGCCATTTACTTGGGTTTTGCACCCTCTAAGTGCTGCAAAGTGACTCCTGCTTTACCCCTGCATCAACGTAGGACCAAAAGGGGGACCCAATGGAAGACCTAAGTCCCCCAGGGGGACCAAAACCAGACTGGAAATAGTTATTCCAAGTCTTTATGTGTGCATAGATATGTTTGCACACACTTGTGTGTATATACGTGCACACGCACACACAAATATATATATAAAAATATATATATTAAAAATGTATATTTACATTAAAGGGAAGGAAACATTAAATACCACCCCCGGCGCAAACCCCACGGCCCAAACTCGCTCGATTTTCACCCGGCGGCAGCGGGGCTGTGGCTGCTCATGGCCGGGGCCGCCCCGGCAGCTCCGCTTTCAGGCCGACAGCTGCGGATCCCAGGTGGTCTGACATTTGAGATAGGGGCTGCGGGTAAGATTGAAGGTGTTTTAGGGGAGAAGGAGGCTGCGAATAACACCGAGCCCTCATCCAGATGGAATCGTTCACGGAATAACCTGAGATACTCTATTACTGTCCATATGTCTCCCAGGTCTCCAAAGGCCACACTCCATTGATTTATTAGAAATCTGCTTTTTCCAGCGTTGGTTCTTTCCAAAACAGAGTATAATGTGGGACTTGCTATCATCGGAAATGCTCCTTTTTAGAAATCAGTTCTTCACATAAGCTGGTTTTCGGCAATGCTTCAACACTGGGTTAAAAAGTAAATATTTTGGGATGGGAGCCCTCTCCTCATGTACCCTTTTAACAAGTTTCTTCTTGTCACAATAAATGATAAAACAATTTATAGGGCATTTCTGTGACAAATAAGTGGCTGAAGGCATGGCACCAATACAATAAAAGCCACCAGACATAACTATGCTAACTGTCTGCCTTACACTTATTTCTTCCTTTGCATATAAGCCTGGAAGAATTATTTTATTGTTTTAGCACTGCAAACAGTTGTTATTAGTGTATCTTATTTATAGTCAGTTCTTTGAGGCACTATAGTAATATAGAAAAATATCAGTTATTTCATCACACTGGTGAATTTAATGAACCTGAAGGTGTGTGTTATTTTAGCACTTGCCGTAGCTCCTGTGAAAACCCAATGGTGCTAAAATCTGTAAACCTGTCACTGCTTAAGTAATAACCTTGTTAAAAGCATCTTCATTTAACTTATTTCAGCTTTTGCAGAATGCAGGTTTTATTTTATCAGTGGAGGGAATAGGTGTTTCCAACCAAACCACTTATTGTAAATATAGTTAATTGTAGTTCATTAATTTATTCTCAGTGTTATTGCTTTTATTTTAACACTTAGTTTAAATTAAGCATTGTCTAGAATTGAGTTCCCATTTTCGATTTTTTTAAACAAACTCTTAATTTATATAAAATATCTTTGGTTGGAACAGTAAATTTTATTCTGCAATATGGAAAATGCTCTTTGCATTCATTAATATCCTTTTATGCTGCAAGAAATGAGCTTTTTTCCTTAACAGTAGACAGGAAAACAAAATGAGATTTTTTTTTAATCTTACCACTGTGAAATTGGGCTTCTTTCTTTCGTTTAAAAACATAGAGAAAATGAAATATCGATGGCATGTGTTCCAAATTATCAATTGATCCCTTCAAATGTACATCTACAATTATTGAAATTCTAGCAATAAAAAAAAATGGGAACTCCCTGCTATTTAGCGCCATTCAGCAAAAGAGAAGTGTAATTTGCACCATCACTTTTTTATAACACCAATGATACTTCCTGCGTTATTACACCGTGGAGCTGTTTGTGACAAATGATAAAAGTATCAGGTTCCTAGTAAATTTTTACAGGGTGGGCAATTATCCATCCATTAATACTTTTTTCTTTGAGACCTGCTATGCTGCCCTGTGCTGTATGGCAGACACAAGGCATCTCAGGGACAAAGTCTGCCAAAACTGATGCTTAATGCCCATACGGGCCCCTGCTCCTACAGGCAGGGAGACCACAGCGGAAACCCAAATGTGAGTTAGCTATCCAGGATATTTCTATTAGATTGTCATTTCATTGGGGGTTTATTTACTTTTTTCCCCCATAATTTAACTCTCCTTCTCAATATGTTTCTGTTTCAGTGTTTATTGATCTCTGCTTCAGTGTAGGGCCGCGACTGATATAAATCAGAGCCCCATCATCAAAGAGAGAGCAACATCCCCCATTTACACTAGGCACAAAGCTGACCTCGGCTATTTAATCGCTTCTATCGTCAGAACTTTCTGGCTTAATCACTCTTGATTTTAGTTTGCAAACAAGTCGAAAATGTTATTAAACTCCATCCCTTCTCACGGTTTTGGTGCCAAAACCCCTAAGGGAGGTGGCAGAACATGGTGTTAGTAGCTCTGGGTGGGTCCTACACAGCAAGCAAGGGCAATGCTGTAGGAGTTACTCCTTACCTGGATGTTGGGGAGCAAGGATGGGTGAGGACCATCAGCGGGCAACCTCTGACAGGGGAACGAGGAATAGAAGTGGGATTGAAGGCACCAGCATCCCCCAACGCCTTTATGACCATCTCAAAGCCAAGATGGGAGCACCCAGATCTGCTCCGGGGCTTGGGAAAAGCAGCAAAGCAGACCAAAGAAGTGAGGAGGAGGAGGAGGAAAGGCACACTGCCTACGTGCTGTGTCTACAGCAGGGTCACTTCACAAAAAAACAGGTCTTGTCACAGACCGAAAGAGTGTGAACGTGCCCCCAAGTGCCAGAAGAGGGGGAGGAGGGAAGCCAAGCTGCCAGCTCCTGTGCCTGACCGTAAGATCAGGATTTAGGGCAGAAGTTAGGATTCTGCAAATCCCGACAGCTGTAATATGTCTTCGGGATCTGAGAAACCGGACTAAGCAACTGAAAAGGAATCCAGTTGTTTAAGCTTAGACTGGGATTGTGTTTATATTTGTTTTGCTTGTAACCTTTCCTTTCCAGCCTTGCAACTAAAAGCCTGACCTTACGTCTTGCTTAATAAACCTTTTGCGAAAGCTTTATTTTACCATTCAGCCTGTCCCGTGCTGCAGAGAAGATGGATGGGAGGCAACGGGTGCAGGGTGGGCGGCCGGGATGCTCGTCCTGCCCTGTTGCCGCAGCCTGGCCACGGACAGGAGCCGTAGGGAAACGGTATTGAACACAGCCATAAGCACTCCTGCGGAGTACGAGACAGTCATGAGAGATCCCGTGGCCTACAGCATCTCACAGCTACGCCGTATAATGCATTCAGTTGAAAGAATACAGATAACCGACAATGTATGTGGAAGTATCTAGCTGACAATAATCAAATACGATTTCGATAAAAAAGTAAATCCTCTGCAAATGCATGCATTATTTTGGAGCAGTACATGAGCCTGGAGCCCGGGGAGCTTTGTCACGGTGGAGCCGTGGGTCCAGGAGCCCAGTTTGGTGGGGGTCAGGCACCACCATGCCTCTGAAGCTCCCGCTCCACTCGGCTTCTTCCCTCCCTAACCGTGTTTGTGAAACTGGTTATGTGTTCCTACCCGTCCTGGACTTAGCTGGACGTGCTGTTAAAAGAAACCTTGAGCCTTTTTCTGCCCCAACACAAGAAAACCTTCCAGTACCAAATATATGGCCTGTTTCCAGAAGCCCTGTTGTTTCTCCTGATATTTGTACGCTGCTGCAATCCATGTAGAAAAAAGAAAAGACAAACCCAACTCATACTCTGCATGAATGGGAGACCACTGAGTACAGCCGTGGGAGGGAGGATGGAGAAAGGCCATACTGGCATCACCATTCCTTTGAACCCTGCACAACAGGGCAAAGCTGGGGAATTTGCCTTTCTGAAAACCAGCATAAAACAGCCCAGCAATGGGTTTCATACACATTTACACTGTATGGACCTAGGCTGCTTTATAGCTAAAGCTACAGTTATTTATCCACAGTATTGAGAGACAAAGTAAGTCCAGGTAGGGTTTCACATTCATGATTTTTTCTTTTTATAATATAAAGCCAGTGCACCATAGTTCTGTATCTATTGCTAGTATCAAACTGGAGTTAAGTCAATATTATGTTTATGGGTGTAGTGCGAAAAATGCAAGCTTACATTTAAAATTATTAAGCAGAAAATCTGAGTTTAATACGATTTTTTGTAAAGCCAGCATACATTTATCCCTCACATTGACACAACAGTAATAGCAATTTGACCCACATAACTTTTTTGTTTCTTAAGTTATACTATTACAGGCCAATTACACATTCTTTAAAGAAATGTTATTAATTATTGAAACATTAAAAAGCTGAAGTCATTGTTTTTGTGCACTTAGCATAGCTTTTAAGACAGATTATAGAGAGAGAATCTTTTGGTAGATAGTCTTAAAATATTCACCAGTGCTAGAACAATTTAATGAAATTCACATTTATTTCAAGGATTTTTTTAATTAAATCTATTGGTTGTTGGTATCCGTAAACCCTTAAGAATAAACACCTGCAGTGTTTTATTATGTAAAAAGGTAGTTTAATTGCATCATATTTATCACAGACAAATCAAGCCCTATTCAGAAGATAATAATGACACAGTAATTGGACCAGTAATTGGTTCAGGATGATTCAATATTGTACTAATAATCATAAATACTACTGTCTCCTGCTTTGGTACAAGGCTGACACTATATTATAGATTGGATTTGGTGCAATAAATATTCGTGAACTGGGTCCAGTAGTGTCTAGGTCTTTAGTTCAACTGCGTTAGTAAATAACAGGTATCAAATAATGCCTCCTACATGAGCAATCATTCCTAGCTGGGGACGCAGGGAATATTGTGCTTTTTTCTGCATCTAGAAATGGCTGGAAGAGGCATCCTCGCGGCAACGATTCTCTTGACTCCTTGCGTTAAGCACTGCCATTTGCCTCAGAGATGTTTCCGCTCCAAGGAAACCTGGTCACACTCAGAGCCAGTTGCAAAATAGATCCATTTGGTGTAGATCTTGCTTTTGTTGGCTTTTTGCCTATTTGTTTACATTCCTGACAAGGGGAGGAAGGGGGTATGTCAGAGGCCCAATTTGCAAAAAATGCTGAGCATCTAGCCTCAAAGGAGAAATAGGAGGATGGCTACGGTAACCCAAAAGTCGTCTCCCCAAACTCCACAGTAAGTCAGGAATACATGTAGTGAGGTTTGTCCCCGGCGGGTTGTCCACCCCTGGGGATGGCCACCGATGAGCTACTGTGGGCCAGTGGACCCCAGAAAACCCCTGGCATCTCCTGGACTTACGCTCCCAACAGAAATCAGTACTGCTATTGCTTTCTTTAACTGTATCTTTTGCATGCGTTTCCAGTATTTTCTCTGTTTGGCAGGTCCAGAGAACCACCAACCGAAGTGAGATGTCCACTTCACTCCCAACCTCCTGCCCAGCACCACGGGGGTTTTACTGCAGCCTTCCAGGTCATGCTTTCTATTTCAAATCTGAGTGGTTTTCTCTCATAAAACCCACGATTTTTTTTTGCTCATGAAAATACCTCTTGCAACTCATCATGATGAAAAGACATTTATTTGTTCCTTATTATAAAATCATGGAATCATAGAATCGTTATGATTGGAAGACACCTTTAAGATCATCAAGTCCAACCGTTAACCTAGCGCTGCCAAGTTACCACTAAAACTACTAAATAACTAGTAAAAGTTATTCTCACTGAATGTGACATGTCAGCAATTAGATCTGAGCTTCCTAAACACGGATAGAACTAAATAAAAGTACTTAGATTTGTACTTAGGCAGGTAAAAAGAGATGCCAAATTTTGAAAGACACTACAGCTTCACTGGATTTCACCTGGAGCTTTGACCAGAGTTTGCCAGACTCTCCCGATGTGATCTGAGCACCTGCCTAGTTTTGTGCTATCATAACTTCTTTACCATGGTAATAAACCCCTTATTTATCCCAATCGTGCAAAATAAATTGGCATACCGGTACCCAACTGTTAATCTACCTTTTTGCTCTGTTTTTATTTGTATGTCTAATACACCATTTTTTGTTTTCTTTCTTTTCTTGACTTGTGCAGGGAGGGGTGGGGGGAAAAAAGAAAAAAATCTACTCAAGCAAACACGAGAGCGTTATGGCAAAGGGTGGATGGTAGGAGGTTGCAGTCCTGTCGCCAGTCGCTTGTTTATCGTGGGTTGATACAGTATAACATGGCGCACAAAACCACTCACGTGCCATTTAATGATAACTGTGAAAATCGCGCCTGTCACCGCTGCATTCAGCAGACACTTGGCGGACCCGCGGCACTGTTTCTTCGCCAGTGCTGTGGTCTTTCAGCGAGAGCCAAAAGGGAGTGGAGCCTCATTATCCCCGAAACAATGATCCTTATTCACTAGGCAGAGAAACTTGCTTTTCATCGGCGCATTATACAGCTCGGAGCTGGAATAGAGATAACATACCCCCTTTATCACCAGAACAAAAGCTCAGGGTCTATGCTCCTGGCTTGGAATAATGCCCTCAGCAGCCTAAAGTGATGCATTTGTAAGCGTTTACCTCTTTTCCTTTAATTGCTTTGCACCGGCGGGATGGCGCAGGGAGGCCCAGGTACCAACGGAAGAGGGACGGTGGGATGCTGAGCCGCCGTCGCTGCCTGGCCCCGCTTCTCCTTAACGCACCGTCCCGCCTGCTGACGCTTCCATGCCAAAACGCAGTACCTGAAGGATGGAGGAAGGGAGGGAGACAAGGAAGGCAGACCGCCGAAGGGACAACTCATATTGCAGAAGGTACTCAGGGAAAACTTTTAAGACTATATAGCGGAGCAGCCACAGTGGAGGCACCGTACAAATGAAATGCCGCGGCAGAACGGCACCAGAGGACCAGTTCACCCATAATGGAGTCAAAGTAATGGAGCCCAAACCCACCGGTTACACCCTTGTCCTGCAACGGTGGCAGCTACGGGAAGGCAGGCGACACCAAACCATCCCTTTTTTAATTTTTTTTTTTTCCCTTGGTGCTCCATCGCCAAGCCATTTTTTTTTCACTTTGCCTGAATCTCTCTTACCTTAGCCTCGCGCGGGGAGGAGGGAAAGGTGAGAAGACAGGAGAGCTATCGCTGTGCACAGCCAGGCAGGCAGGCAGCAGAGGTAGATGAACAGAATGTGTTGAAAGCATCATGATCCAGCGCCAGGAAATAACAGTTAGCATATCCCTGAATGACATTTACAGGAAACCTATGTTTCCTTTTCAGGGCCATAAGCTTCAACAAACTGGTGTGTTCAGTCAGCCCTTCCCCATGTACAGTATGGATGCCACAATTTTCTCAGCATATGCTCAGCTGCGTCCTTCTGATGGCATCCATGTTGGCGCCTTTCCATCTATAGGCATGGAGGGATGTCTTCATCTTCTGCAGGAGTCTGGGGCTACTGCCAAAGGCAGGGATCCAAGCACCGCAGGCAAGGAAAGTGGATCGTTTTGGTTCCTGAATAAGGATTAGGCTTTGCAACACCTGAGCAGTGAAAATCCTGCGGAGCCTTGGTGGCCGGAGCCAGGAAACGCCGCGGTTCTGCTGAATATTGCTGAGCGGAGTCCTATTTAACCAAGGTGAATGTTTGCTGCGGAGCAAATTACAGAAAATTTAGGAAACAAATGGCAAATAGGCAGCCACATGTAATGTCCGTATAAAGGCTTCAATGGTTTTGGCTCCGACGCTTTCTCAACATGGAACAGATAACACCTCCATTATCTTAACTCGCTCTCACCTAAGGAAAAACCACGCAGCCTGTGCCTTTACTCCAAGAACCGGTTTACTCATGTGAAGCAGAAATCCCCTTGGTCTTTTGTTATATGGTGCTGAGGAGCCCAGTTATACACCATCTTAAGCAGCAATGCTAGCCAAACGCCTTTATTATTTACTTCTCTATTTTTAATCACAAACAGAAAAAAAAAATAAAATTTAAAATAATCCCTCTATTTTTCCCCTGGAGCTTATCTGTTTCTTGTCTTTTCACGGTATGGGCCAAAATGTCCTCGTCTTACTTGAGAAAGGAGGATTTCACTGAAGTAAACAGGATACCCAGAAATAAGGGCAGGATTTTGTCCACACACTGTTTTATCCACGGTACATTTATCGTATCTAATATATTTAGGAGAGGAGAAGGGAATTTACTTAGATATTAAACGGCCTTGGAAATCATTCTCAACAAGGAATAAAACATTCCCTTCACATAAAATCACGTTATAGAATAAGTGTTTAGGTTAATTTAAGGAGAAAATTTAGAAAACAAAAGCCAAGTCGCAGCCATACACACGCTCGCACCTCTCCCGCTTGAGGAAGAGAAGGTGAAATATTTCTTCTCCTCCTTTCTGGTCAGCTTGTTTTACTGAAACGAGAAGGTAACCTTATCGATTAGCAGTGCATAAAAGGCATGCATACACAAAGCAGCAAGAGGTGATATAGATGGGAATTAAAAGCAGTTTTATGGCTCAGCACCTGATCGGGAAAAACCTTTTTAGCTCAGCCACGCTAAAGAAGTTGTCTCCTACTTTTGAAGCCGTTTTTCTTCTCCTCCTTCAAATGCAGGCCTTTTCCGCAGAAATGATGACAACACATGGCTAATTAACAACAAGGAATAATTGAACTATGGCTATAACTATCTACCTTTAAATCAAAGGAAGAAGGCAACCAATACTAAAATTTAATCTGTCCTCTGGGGCTGGAGACAGCTTACAGGTTCAAGTCAGATAGCAAATGTAGCTAAATGGCAGTCAGAAAAGATCATGTGACGGGGGGCTAAAAACTAATTAATCTCCATAAAGCTGTAAGTGAGGTAGGTAAGATGACTTGAAATCTGATTACATTATTGCATTTAAGGAGGGAAAATGCAGCATGTATTTTTCATGTTGATTTTAACCACCTGAGCCCTTAATGACATTTTGTACCTTGAAAGAAAACTCATATTTCATCTATATTTAAAAAGACCTACAAAGATGTTATTGTCATCTGCACAGGATTTACAGATTTAGTCTAAATAATGGTGCTGTGAATCACAGAAAGTGCATTTCTAAACTTTGTTTCCAGTGTAAGTCAGAAGAAGGTTACATACAACTATGGGAAACCGTAAAGCCAAACGTTTAACAAAAGCTGAAATAAATCTTAGGAAAAGAATAATTTTACTATATACTCCAATACAGGATGAAAAAAAGACCCCGGATTCTAACTGACTGCTGAAGATGCATATGTTTTGCTCCCTTGATTTGTAAACAACCTCCGACGCTAAGTTTTGAATTAGTGGGAACACAGCATTGCTTACGATTTCTATTATTTATAAATGGCTACAAAGCAAGGAACAAACAAACAAACAAGCCAACAAAAAAAAAACCTCAAGGCAGACAAGAGACCTCGATTCAATGAATCTAGTCAAAATGCGCACAGAACAGACCCACCAAACCTTAGCTTTCTTTATCGAGGAGGACAGACGTTAGAATAGAAAGGAAGAGAAACAGAAAACTGCAACCACATACCAAGCTGAAACGAACCCTGACGTTAATTTTTTAGGCTTCAGTCATGGCTATGGGCCGCCGTGCACAATCTCTGCTTCTCGTGCAAGCAGCATCCACGTAAATATTACAGGGTGGAAAACATCACAGACATGGGGGAAAAAAAAAAAACAAACCAAAACCAAACCCAAAACAAAAAAACAACACCCAACCAAAAATCCCAGAGGCATTATCGGAGTCAATTCCACGTTTCTGAGATTGGTTACCGGCAGCACCTGCTCACCACCACCGCACTGCCACCGCCGAGACGGGGACAGCTTTATGTGATGAAAAAGTGTACTTTTAAAATGTTCGTAATATACTTGATATATACTGCTATACGAGTATATAGTGGCAATAAATAAACAGCATTTAAGTTAACAAGCCACGTTTATAGGTATAATAATGGCATTTTGCACTTCTGCAACACCTTTGATCCCAGAATTTCCGAGTCCTTTGCAAGGATTAATTAATTAAGCTTCAACACGCCCCTGCACCAGATGTTATTAAAATACTTTTTATGGCTTACAAATTCTACGAAAGACATGCTTGTATTTCATGTCTTCTTGTGCCTCCTACCCAAAGCCATTACTTCTCTCCTCATTTGGCTGTGTGGTGGATGGGAGATGATGTCGGGATCCTCCTGCCCGCTTGGGCTGGGAGATTCCCTTGCGGCTTTTAACCTCTTATTGCTCATCAGGAAATTCGGAGGTTCGCGCTTGCCTGCGTACCCCCTCCCTTGAGCAGCTCCCCTGTTTTGCCTGTCTTTTGCTCCTAAAGCCTCAGACTTTCCTTCCCCGCCTCCTGTGTCGCTTTTTGCTATGACTGATCTTCCCGAAATGCTCAGGGATTTTGCAATTTGTTATTCAGAGTTCGGAAGACTTTTTTTTCCCACATGGTGAAACTGGCTGTAAAGTGCCCCCCCGCTCCCCCGCCGCCTTCCCCTGCCTTTCCTCTCAGGAACCAAATCATTACACTTCTTACATCTTTATTCCCAGTTTTGCCGGAATCCAACATGAATTCCAGTTCAAACCCTACTTGCGAGTGATTTAAGGTAGAGCAACTTGGCAGTAAAACTTGGGGGATGAGAGTGTGCGTTTGTGAAGTCTGGGACAGACGGACACACCTCCTTGCATGAACCCTTAGCCTCTATGGGAAAGGACAGTTACGTGGGAACGAGCTCCCAAACCTAATCCTCTGCTTATCGCGCGTATCTAGAGCTGGCTGCGCATCCTCCCCTGCACGGGGATTAGTAGAAATCTCCCACATGGAGCAAAGTTTGGCCCTGTAACTTATCTGACTTAGGAGAAGCCACGCAGACGCTTGAATAAAGGACTTTATTGCTGTTGGGCAATTTCGAACGCCTCTTTCTCTTTCCTCCTGCTTCCAGAAACGGACTCTCAGGTGCCTAATAAGAAGCTCACAATGCTGCTGTGTGAGGATGTTAATTCAAAGCTCTCTCTTCTCTACCTAATTTATTACTTGGTGAAACCAGTTGTGTCTGCTGGCCATCAGTCAAATTTGAGTAAAATTTGGCCAATGACTTTAATTACTGGACCATATAACTGCACACATGCACAACGTCACTCCGTGCACATCACCGCCTAGAAACCACACCTGAAAATGTGCTCAGATAGTATTAATGTGTCACTAAATATATGCCAACACATACCTTAGGTTAATCTTCTCCCGGCCTATCTATATTTTGCCCTGAAAAGTAAACTACCTTCTCTAAAGCTAGCCACATCACTTTTTTTCTGCAGTTACAGGGTTTTTAAGGACAGGTAAGAAAGGTGTTATGGATGGGTTGGAAACTCTCCGTAAGTTTACCCTTAAGCAGCAGTACCAGCGAGCTCTCAACTGTGCACCATGGGTACCCGAATTCCTAAAAGCACCAGGGGATGGACCTCATCGAGACTCACCAGCCACAAACGCTCCGGTGAAAAAATAACCTTCCTCAGAAAGGTAGGGGCCACGGGCTGTGGCCACGGGTGGGTGACACACGTACACAACTATCCAGGATATTTTTATCACGCCAGTGACAAAGTGGTAGGCTCTCACTGAGCAGGGAGCTTTTGATGTTTCCTTACCTATATCATTTTTTCTCACGGTGGTGGGCACAGTCTCAGAGTTTACTTTATCTGAACGACGTTCTTGCTGCCGTAAGAATGGCTCACCAGAAACCAATTTTAGGTTTCCTGTATTATCCTCCAGATGCTGAGCACGAACCGCGTCACCGCTCGTACTTTTAACAGATGTGTTGTTTCTCGGTAGCTGCGGCGCTCCTTTAGACTCGGTATTTCCTCTCTCGCGGTACTGGCTTATTCAGGCCGTAAAGAGCGACGGGCTGACCAGCGGACATACATCACTCAGCTTCAAAGCATGGTTTTATTTTGCTTTTCTCTAGCGCCGTGCCATAATGTTTTGTCACGCAAGGTCTCGTGCCAACTGCTTTTGGGAAACGCGCTGCTGACCAGCGTCAAGCGGAGCCTGTTCCTTAAAAAGGTACTTTGTGGATTCCTTTTTTGAGGAACTAAGTCTGTTCCTTTTAGGGTGGAAGGAGAGGGAATCCCCAGGCCGAACTTCAGATTCCTGACATAATTCTCCACCTACTCAGCTTCAGTTGTGCCCCAGCACAAGCATGTTCCCACACAGTTCGAGGACGTTGCAGCTTCCATGTGCCTACAGAGAGCGGCACCCCCCAGAGAGTCGGAAAGGCAGAACCTACCACAAAAGCGTATTTTCCTTAGATGAAGAAGATCCTTTAAAAATAAACCGTGATCTTACCCTTTTCAGGTCACTTAGATAATGTAGCTGAGTCCAGCTGAGCTGAAAAAGTATTTGTACCATACGGATGTTGATACCACAGCTCAGTGTGCTTAAATATTTAATTATCCTAAGGTACTGTACAACCAAAATACCTTGACTTAATTTAGGTTACATCCGGAAAGACGTTGTTTTGGATGCCAAGAGGTAGTTTTCTAATTTTTTTTTCCTTCTCTCTTCTCATAAATCTACAATTTCTACTCGTAAGTTTTAAAACATATAAAAAAACAACTTTTTTTTTTTCAGATAGATAGATAATATTGTAATCAAAGGATTGGCTCTTGGACTGCGTAGTCCTTGGTTTTATATACTTGAGGCAAAACATTAGATACAAATCTATCTGAAGGCTCTTTAATAAGAAAGATGGCAAGTAAATTCTGGTTTAATATAAAAGCCAATTCAACTATTAATCATGATTACAGATAATTCCCAATGTGGCATGATATCATTTAATTTCAAAAAAAAAAAAAAACAAAAAAACCAGAGGAAGTGACAGCACACATTTTTTTGAAGCCATGCCATGTAATAATATCAGGCAAAGAAAGCCTTTATAACCTATTCTGTGCCTAGGTCATAAATTACCAATCAGACACGTAGATCCCATTTAATATTTTAAAGTCTCGTTTCGTACAGCCTTTTTTTGCCTTGTTCCTGCTTTGTCTTAACAAATACACTTGGCCGTAATGAAAATAAACCTGCTGAAGTCTCTGTGGCCTGAGACAAGCTATAACACATTTCTGCACCACGGGGTGGGCTCCTGGGATACCTACTGAGAAAACGCAGCCCCTCCGCGCATGCCCAGACTATTAAAATGAATTGACATGTTAATGCTGACAGGAAAAGAGCACAAGAGAGCTTGCTAAATTACTGCTCAGTCAGGCACTAGGAATTCCTGAGTGGCTAACTCCTGAGCAAAACCTGCAGCAAGGAGACGGAGGAGGAAGGGAGGGGAAAAAAAAAGAGGAAGAAAGGAGAAGGGAGGGGGAAAAAAAGAAGAAAAAAAAAACCAAGAAGTAGCGGGTGAAAAAAAGAAACTTTATTGTCAACCGCAACAAAACAAACAAACAGTAAGGGGTTGTCACGTTAGTAATGCACCTACTCATAAATCATATGGATTTTAATCATACCTGCCACCTCAGCCTGCTTCTCCCCTGAGAAATTGTTTTCTTTTTGCTCCCTTCCTTCGCTCGCTTTCAATTATCTGGAAGCTGTTTCTCGTGTTTATTTATTTATCTAAAGTTCACATACAGTATGCATGCGCAAATTTCCTCTGGGGGACTGAGAGGAGGCAGATCATACAAGGATGCGGTGGAGCGTAGCAGCTAACGGCTCAGATGAATGTACTCAGGCTCAGAAAACCTGCTTTGGACCACGGTGACAAGAGAAGGGGAGGACAGAAAGTAATTAGTGTGTGTACGATGATGGATTATGGCTTAATATTCCGGCATTTCACCTTTGGACCGTTATAGGTAGGCCCACAAGATGACAAACAAAGTCCGCATTCTTGCCAATGAGGGGGAAAAAAAAAAGGAGAAAAGGGGAAAAAAAAGACCCCCAAGGTTTTTTCTCTTTTAGCCATGTCCTCCGTTCAGTAAGTAAATTGCCATTAGTTGTTTTAGTTGCATTTCAGACCTTTTATAGTTTGGAAAACGCTATATAAATGCATATATAAGAAACCTGAGGGACAGCTGCTCGGCAAATTTCTGACAGGCTGGCATAATATTGGTTTTGCGTCTCACAGCTTCTATATGTAACTTTAGTACTAAAGAGCCACTCAGTGTCTCAAATTTTAAGGAGAGAGTGAACTGCCGGTGACCTTTTCTCAGCTCTGGGAGGTGAATGTGTAGCACAGATCCATCATGACATGGAGATCTTATAGACAACTTTAAAAAAAAAAAAAAATAAAAAAGCACCATAATTTTCCTAAACCAGATTGAAGGAAAAATAGTCGAGGAGAGTTCAATAAGGAGTTACAACTTCAGGTTAAATAGAGTTTTAACTCCAAAAATGAGTTTAGAGCAGGTTTCAAGCTGAAGCTCTGCGTGTGTGTGTTAGGTCTACAGCAGCTTTTTTTAGGGCTGTTTGAATCTATATTTGCTATGCAGGGTATTGCTCAATTAAAGGAACATCTAGACAGCTCTCCCGTTTGGAACACTTGTAGAAATTAAATGGATCACATGCAGTTTGACATTTTGCAAAATAAAAGAATAATTGGGGCACCGTATTGTTTTTGCCTTTTAAAGAGAATATTCAAACTCACCCTGTGAAGCTTAGCTGGAACCAGAATTTGGAATTTGGGTCCAGATTTCTTCCCCCCACTGCTTTCTCAGAAAACTAATGATGCTACAGTTAACTCTTTCACCACCCCACCCTTTTCGTTGGACATTCGACGCGCTGCTAGCCTGCGGTTTTGAAGTACTGAGAACTTATCCGGTCAAATCCCTATGAGGGGAAGTAGCTAGCTGGCATGGCAGACTCTTCAGATCAAAATTGTCCTCAAGGCCATGACCCGGTTATGAGACAAATCCTGTGCTTCATGCTCCTTGAGTAAAGACTTCCTGGAGGAATGCAGTTACCTGCCAAAGTGAGGTGGAGGGTGAGGGTGGGTTTCCCAGACCCCCAACCTCCCCTCCAAATGCCAAGGAGCCCACAGACTCTCCCACGGTCTCTACACCGGTGCCAACTGCCAAAACCAAACAGACCAAAACCTCGAGATCAAGGGGTTTCTGGTGTCCCGCGGGACTCCGGTCCTTTGATGTAAAGAAAGTGCACGCCCCGGTCAGAACATATCATGCACCAGGTGAGGAGTCACAAACGCTTATGTATGCGCCATCTTTTAAACATTTTAACAGCCCCATTAAATGGTGTCACGTAAGCTACAAATTAACCATGAAGACGTAGTTTTTCTCACATTCACTACAGCTGAGCCTGAAACAAAATCCCAGAAGCTCCCAACCTAAGTTCAAAAGCCATCTTGAATCACCATTTTCTAGAGAAAGAAATCCAAGGAGATGTCCCTTGCTCTGGTTTCATGGACACTGCCAGAGGCTGCAATGGCATTGAGGGACCTTCAATCCAACCCACCATAGACCTTTAGGACAGCCACTCTTCTATGCCTACACGCGCGTGGAGGGTTCATATATGCTCCATAGGCTGCACCGAAGACTCCAAAACCCAAACAAAACACATCCCAAAGACACTAAGTTCCATGAATAGTAGTGCCGTGGTGGCATTATTTGCCTGACCTGGATCATACCGACGGCCCGGCAGGGAGCCTATTTCCCGCTGTCTCTCCGAGTCACCTGAGCCAGAACATATCACGGGTGGTTTCTGTGATGAAAACTTGTTTTTGAAAAACCACGCGCACTTTCCGCCTGCAGCTCCTTCCACCTGAAGATCAAAGCCATAAATTGTGTACAGTTCACTCCTCTGAAATGCCAGCTTCCTTGGTATAAATGACATATAGCACATTTGGTATAACTTTCATTTAATTTCGTATTTTAATTTGCAATCTCAGATATCAAAGAAAACCAAACTGACAAAAGCCAGCTTGTAAACCGTTCAAGTGGAGTTTTCAATGGTTTACATAAATCAACCCATAATCTACTTTATTTAAATCTCTGAGTGTGTAAAAGGCTGCAGTTTGTCAGAGTAAGATAAAATGCATATATTAATGAGAATATAGGAGAGTAACATGAAGCAACATTAAACAGTACACAGCAGTAGGACGTAAACAGACTTGTGTCTCTTAGTTGCCACCAGTCATAGTGAACCCTCTTGGTCTAGTTGTCCTCTGCAGGGGTGGATAGTTGGTCTGAAGGACTTATTTCAGCACGGCAATCACTTGCAAAAAACCACCCCAAATTAACTGGGATTTACCTGCACGTGACAGGTGCTTCTCCAACGTGGTCGTTATTTTGCTATATGTTCTTCTACCAGCTAGTGCTTCAAACTGGGACCATCACAATTTTTTACTGTTTTATCCTCTGGGACTTATAAGGGATTGTAAGTTATTCCTTCCCTATCGGTCACCCAAATCTTTGCAAAAGGAGCATCTCTAGCAAATAGTTCAGGTAAGTAGCCTGGCATCGCTAGCAATAAAATTCTACTGTATGGGACTTTTATGAGGGAAATGGATCTAGATATAATAAAAACACCTTACCCTCAGTTTCATGCTGCTCAGATGGCAGGAAATAGTGCCAAAGTTTTGACAGACCTTAAATTAAAACAAACAAACAATCAGACAAACAAAACAAACTACAAAATCAAACAAAATCCCTAAGCTCTTTAGCTAGCTTCAGTTTCTACCAACCTTGCAGTAATGTGAGTTTTCCTTATGTGGCTGGGGGGAAAAATGAATAGTTACCATGGAAATTGCCACAAATCTTTTTATTTCAGCCTCCTCCAAGCTACAGAGCACGTTTATGAAGACACACATAGACTCCACTCATCATTAAAGCTAGCGATGAGAACTTAGGCAGCGACGTAACTATGATGTTTTCCCAAGTTTTACAGGGTATTTCACAATAATTTGCTCTGCTCTCATTCTCATTACAAAGGCAATATTAGAATGATAATGACTTACATGCTCTGTCATACTATACTACCCTGACCTTTTCAGTATGCTGCCTTTTGAAAGCTTGACAAGGCCACCTCTTCTGCACACGTTAACATGGCAGAAAACTGGGACCAGGGAAGGAGAAGTGGATGACAGCAATAGACATTCTGCCAAATTCTTTTAAGCTTTAAATAACCTTACTCTAACTCAACTTTTTCAGTGTGTGTGTATTTAAACAGATTTCCTGCCTTTCCTCCAGTGTTTTGTGTCCCTGGAATTGCAGCGGTCACCCAGTGCAATGACTTTATCTGCAGTAGGTGCATTGCAAAGTAAGAGGTCTACACCCAAGCTCTGCTCCTTGGATATCAGTTTGGTCCTCTGAATTATTCACCACCTCAGGAATAAAGTCAGAATTTGGTCCCAGATGACCAAACATCTCTTTTCTCTACATGTACAACCTTTTTTGGTTTTTTTTTCAATGTGTATAGTAGACACCAGGCCTGTCCCCTTAGACACATACAGTATTTACTTTTGTCAGATAGGAAATTTTCTCCGGCTGCGCTCCCTGCTGCAAATTCCCTCCCCAGAATGATCAGGGGAACAAAGGAAGATCCACGTCACGGGGCTGGTGCACAACCTGCTGCACAAACATGGAGTCACAGGGCCACATGCTCTTGTTGAGCACGTTCCTCCTGCTCCCCCGTTTGCTGGAGCACAAAGTCAGAGGAAGGTCCAGAAGATAACCATTGCTAACTCTCCTTCCCCTTGTGTACATTTTTTAGTTGTACAAGACCGTATCATTCCTTAAAATGAGTGAAGAAAAGGGCAGGAGCCTCTCAAACCACCAGCAACCTTGTGATAGGGAGGAATGGTCACAGGGATGCTACGATGTGCAGTGGACGCTCCATGCCTCCTCGGCTGGTCACTCCCCATCCCAGCCTTCTGATGTGTGGCACTGGAGGCATCCCGAGGAGCATCCAGGCTGGCACTGATCTCCAGTTTTAGTGATTCAAAGGGAGCCCTCAGTCTCCTTTTTCTTATCAACGTTCAGCCTGAGCTCCCTCAGATGCTCCCCTGATATGGCATTTCTCCCTGCCTTCCTACAGCTGAGACGGGGACTGAGAGGCTTTCAGCCCTTCATATCTTCATCTCACGTCTGTCCTCTCCAATATTACTTGCAGGGGTTTTGGGAAGACCCGTACACACTTAAGACTTTTTCTTTCCTTCCATTTCTCTGAAACAGGCTGCCCCATACTCTAGATCTGCAACACCCTGCTCCTCGATTCCACCGCTTCAATAAGAAACAGGGCTTCCACCGCTTTCCTGTGGGATCCTGTCCCACTGCTAGGCATGCGCTTTGCAAAATACCGTGATGTGGGGACTGAAGAGTTAATGATCTCTGAGCCTACTGCTTGAGGATTATCTAGCACACCAGGTGCCTGCTGTGCTCTCACTGGCGAGGAGAGGATGGGAATAGAGATGAATCATGGTTGCAGCTGCACGAGAGAGGGGTCTGGAAGCTGGTGAGGGAGCTGGTGAGACAATCACGGTCTCCCTGGGACCCTCTTCTCCTGTTTACACAAACACAGAGCAATTGCCAAGCAAACCTGAGTGGACCCTCAGCCATCACAGCATCCGCCTTCTGACCACACGGATTAATATCGCTCAGCACCAAGGGTCTCATCTTCCTGGGGAACACCACAACCCTCGCAATCTAATGGTCCTCAGATATGTGCAGATGCTCATCACCGTCTTTTACACATTGTTCATAAAGCTGCTCTGCTCAAGTACAAAGACTTTCTGGGGCTGTGAGGAGGTCTAACGTTTCACTACCGCTTTCAGCTCCTCTCATCTTCACGGAAGAGTCAATCCCTCCAGCCACCTAAAGGCTCCTATTGCTCGTCTTCAGACTCCTCTTCTCCAACTGCACCTTTCTCTTCCTTCAGCCTGGTCTGTTTTTGTTGATTTTTTTTTTTCTAAACAGATACAGAAGGGCTTCATTCGATACAATAAAGAGCGCCTTTTTGAATTTTCATTTTACACAAGAGCGCAAAACCAGGGAACAACCTCTCAGGCACAGGAATGCAGGGGAGACCCTGTCTTCCCATGGCACCAGGGAGAGCAAGTAGAACAGCAAAAGGTACGGTGATGGCAAGGAGCCAGGCGTCTTTCTTAGGCGCCAACCTCAGGCACAAGGAGCTCGAGAGAGAAATGAGCCATTCCTGAACTGTCCCAGGGCAGTCAGACTTCACATTACCTTTTAATCAGGATACGCTATTTCAGAGTCAGCTAAAAGCTATCCTCAGATCCAAACCGGTATGGTTTTAGTTCTGTAATACATAATGCAAACGACAAATAAATATGTAGGGTTTCAGTCAACTCATCAAAGAAAATAGGGAACTGATACGGAAAACACATTGTACCACTTGTGGGGAGGGAAGTTTTTTGACCCATCTGAGCACTTCTCCTCTGCTTATCGGAGAAATCCATAGTGATAACCTCTCTCTCTCTATAAAAAGCTTGTTCTGATTGAGATACATATGTTTTCTCTGGTACACCACCTCCGTTGTCCCACAGAGGCTAAATATGTTACATACAGCGAAGGCAACGCATATCTCCTTTGCAACAAGTGGTCTCGTAAAAGAGCATCTCTACCTACATCTCCCTTACCCTGGAGGTAATAAAAATTATTTCACGTCAGTGCATCAGGTATGCGGGAGGGAAACTATAATACTTCACGTCCTCTCTTTTCCATTCCTTCTCTGACTTATGAAACAAACAAACAAAAATTAATAATAATTTTTAAAA
The DNA here is from genome assembly GCA_008921705.1 of Burhinus oedicnemus. Lineage (NCBI taxonomy): Eukaryota > Metazoa > Chordata > Aves > Charadriiformes > Burhinidae > Burhinus > Burhinus oedicnemus. The sequence goes on along the minus strand of VFFE01007179.1, from coordinate 2,849,619 downwards.
AAAGAAAAATCCACTTACTCCACTCCAGAGGCTGAAAGAGCAGAAAAGAAGATAGCAGTGTGGCAGCACAAGTCCCCTGGGACTACCAGTCCTTGCAAAGGACTATACATCCTCTTCCCAAGTGTAGCTGGATGACGTTTGTAGACACCCTTCTTTTCCATCTTTGATACCCCAGTAAGTTGTCGCTGCCTCCCCACTACCCCCGCAATGGGTGCTCCTGTATCATCTCTTGGTTTCCCCATTCAGCAGAAATGAGATCTTCCCTACAGCACCGGACCAGCTGCCGCAGGGAATGAGGTAGGCATTCGTTCTACATCCTAAAATGGTCCCTAAGTGACTCTTACTACCATGTATCCCATATCCAACTACTTTCCCTTTTCTGTTCTCTGCTTCATGAGTTTCTTTTCACTTTCCTCAGTGTTTACTGTACTTTGAATAGTTATGTGGCTACCGTCCATAGGAGGACCATGGGAACTGGCAGGCAATGAATGACTGGCGTGCAAAAGGGGTTTGGGGGGGTTGGTTTTTTTCCCCTTCTACTTCTCCTTCTTGAACACAACTTTGGCGAGCCATCAGATGAAAAAATCTATTCTTCTGCCAGCTCCTGCCCGGTGCCAATGTCAGGCTATTTAAAGCTCTCTGAGAAGTAGTTTGAGGGAAGGTAACATCAAAACAGCATATATAGCTGCATCTTTTCCCTCCTTATCAAAAAAAAAACCCAGAAGATGCCCAGCTCTCTTTTCTACCCGGGCTTGACTTACGTTAAACATCCGAGCCCCCGACATAAATGTACACTGTAGGAATCCATAATAAGGTACCGCAGTTAAAACTAGCAACTGCATTTTCGATGCGAGCGCATAATCCTCATTGTTACTGGGGAGTCTGGATCTTGCCACAACAGAGGTTTTTTTGTTATATTACATGCCTACCAACCAAGTCCTTTTCTTTTATAGCTCCCTATGGTAGGGAAAGGAGAAAGAGTGGATTTAAGTTTCCAGGGAGCTGTCAGCCTTTGTAATAAGGTACATGGCTCACTGCTAGTTCACAAAGGGGGTTAGCACTAGAACCGCGGTGAACTATTCATCCTGCCAGCGAGCTCAGGTGAACACGGCACTCGGAGCCAAACGGGAACGCTCAGTCCCATTCACCCGGTAGCTATATAATGTACCACAAGCTGAAAACTGTTCATTGAGCCAGCAGGGAAATTCAGACGTTTAAGCGAGCGCTGGAACCAGAGCTGCTGTGATGGATGGTTATATCCAGACCCCGGGAACTGGGTAACGATGCCGGGCCGGGCACAGGGTGGGCGGGCTGCCACGGCAAGGGAGCGCATCGCTTTCGGGATGGGTGAGCAAGGCTGAGAGTCGCGGGGGAACGGGCTGAGGTGTTCCTCCTCTCCTCCTCCCTGGGAAACTGCGAGCAAGAAGAGATGAATTTGATTTATTTCCCATTGTCAGCTACGGGGAAAGGAGCAAAACTAAGAGCAGAACACACAAACAAAACAAAAGACTTAACTCTAGAAGGAAAAATGCCTATTCCCAGGAGAGAAACATGATACTCCCCAGCTTGCCCACTATCAGCACTCTGAGACCCACTCCCAGCTGCTCCGCATTCTTTGGTTTCGTCACTCAAATCGGAATTACAGGAGAGCGTTAACGCTGGCCATGCTGCTCCTGCTGCTCTTCTGGTGCTGCCCGTCAAGGCGATGCCCAGCCATCACCAGAGCAATGCAACCTTGAGAGGTCAGCGCCTACCACGGCGGCAGCAGACAGAGAGCATGGACGCCCGGTGGGGCTACTGATAGAAGTGCAAAGCCCCGGGGTCCCAGAGCACACAAACCAAAATTTAATTTCTTGCAAGGTGAAATTGTGCCCAAGAAAGGACAAATAAGGAGTTTTAGCATTCTTCCCTCCTTGAGCCGTTGGGTGTGGGTGAAGAGTGGACCCGTCAGCAGCCCTCTGATCCACCCCAGGAGCCCCAAAGGAACAGGGAGGAGAAATTGGCCCGTCCACTGCAGCCCGTCAAAACCTTTCATGTTGAGGTTCCCCTGGTTACTCTTGACACCTCTGCTTCATTTGACAGCTCTGAATGGATCATTAAAAATATAAAGGCTTATACATATTAGTAGTTTACAGGAAATATAGCATCCCGCCCTGTATTTCTACAACATAGGTCATTTGATGAAATCAAATAACTTGTTAGTTGGCGAAACTGAGGCACAGCTGCATTAAAAGGCTTGCAGAAGAATAAGGACGAATCACTGGCTATCCATAGAGGGAATTTGGTAGGAGGTGGTGATATTCCCAGTTTCCAGCCAAATACACTCTACCCCAAGCACAAGCTGCCCAAATCCACCGCGTTGCTCAGTACTGTCAATGCAGGCACGAGCTCTCAGTGCAGCCGCAAGAACTGGTCGTGCGAGCAGAGCAAGCTGCCAAAGCTCTGTCTGAACTGTCTCCCCACCTGCTGATCTTAAGGTTTTCCCCCAGGACTGAGAAAAGCATCCCCACAGCTTCAGCATCACCTCTTCGGTGACTGGGCACAGCCACCTCTATCTTCCCAGAGATCCCGTGCCCGCTGAGAGGGGCGGCGATGATCCGGCTGCCGCTGCCTCTCATCGCCACTCGACCTTCCTGCCTCTTTGCTATCGCGGTTGTCCATCCGCTGCCAGCTCACAGGCAGCATTTCATGGAAAGGGTAGAGCAAGGAAAGCAGACAGTGACCCAGAGCTGGCAGGGAGCGGGGGAGCCGCGGTTCCGATTCCAGCTCCGAGCCTTGGCCGCGGAGTGGGATTTACATAATAATTAACTCCGGGATTCTTGGACAAATCTCTTTCTGTGCAACAACTGCAGATGATTCCCCCGTACACCCTTAAAAATCTGTCTGGCTAACGAATCCAAAAATCGAACACCTGTGTGTCAGCGCGAACAGCTGTACGCTTGCCACCGCTCCTCTGCCTGCAGAAGATGCCACATGCCAGTTGCTTTACTTAGAGCGTGTGGGGAGGCCAATCCATTAGAGAGAGAACACGGCATAATTAAGAAGCAACATGCTTTCTTGTTCATGCTGCCCTAATTTTTTATTTATTTTATTTATTTATTTATTTATTTATTTATTTCCCCTCCCCTTTGTTTAAACAACTCCATCCACTTTATTGTGCTGATGTTCAGGCTTGCAGGGCTAGTGAACTTGGGAGGCAGGGTCTGTTGTCCCAAGTTCTCACAGCACTCATCAGCTGGCGCGTTAGGCTAGAGAAGCTTCCAGTTGAACTACATTTTTGCCTTTTTTTTCCTTTCCTTTTCTTTTTTTTTTTTTCCCCCTCCTTTCCCTGAGCAATATCCTCAATAAGAAAGATCTTCTTGGAATAAATAACAGGAGACGCGAAGAGTGCAGAATCTAAACACACGCATTCCGCACACTGTACGCCGGCAACAAATGATTACATCCACCCCGAAACATCCACAGACGGTCATGTTTGTTTTCATTGCATTCCAGATATCAGTTGCAATCAGTCTATATATATTTCTTTCTCTCTCGTGCGTGTGTCTGTGTGTCTGCGTTGCCTTTACATACGGAACAAAAGAAACATTTTGCTAAACCGAGCTTTATCTTCAAAACCTGCGCTCTGTGCGGTGCACGCTGCGTATACAAACGCAAGCTAAAAAGGGGATTTTAAAATCAAGCTAAGTGTCTCGGGGTCCGTTTGGAACATAATGTGAATTTATCTTCATATGAATAATTTGCAGTAGTATTCCTAATTTGGCAAGCGAAGAGTGCAGCACAGCCTCACAAGCCATAGTACCTTTGTGCTCTTAATCCTCCGGGGGCTACCTATACTTGTCTTTCTGTACATTGGATCACTGCTAGCGGAGGTCTGAAAAGCATCTCCAGCAATCTTTAATTCATGTGATTAAAAATTCAAAAGAAGCCCTTGTACCAGCTGTTAAACTATGTTAGTAAGCTGTAATTCAGAGTTCAAATCCCAGCAAATTGAAGGTTAGGTTAACAGGATCATTCAGTGGAACTGCATTATATCGTAGCAACTAGAACAGTAGGTGGACTGTTTTATACGCGCTCATTTGCAGAAGATAAACTAAGGATGAGCAAACTCATAGCACTGCAAACCTTGTCTTGGATTTATTTTCCCCCTCTCTTTCTGTGGCATGATTTTTTTTAGAGCCTGGCAGATGAAACCAACTGTGGGTTTTGTTTAATCTTTGCACAGATAGAAGCGGAATAAAATCAGCATGAAGTGTTTTGTTTAAGATTATCTGGAATCTGAGAAATGTGTTTTTCATCTCTGAGACTAATTAGTTTAAATATAACAAAGGTGAAATGAGTTTGATGGTCTTAAGTCTCTGTTCATTCTCCTTCAGTAAATAGAGAGAAAATATATGAGAAAAGAAATCCACCTTATTTAGCACAGTTTGATATGATTATTCTTTGCTCAGGCTGGTCCCAAGATAAACTTCCAGGAAGTCTGGAAGAATCAGCCTTAAGTGCAAGTAAGGCTGAAAGTATTATGTACGATTACAATTATTATTTATTATTAGCACTACAATAGTCATTAGTCTTCAGCTGAGAGCGAAACGCTATGGTGGAAAGCGCTGCATAGAAAAGCGACAGTATTTGCTCTACAGTGCTTACAGCCTCTGCAGCTTTACAGAGCTTGCAGGGAGAAGGTGAGAAACAGGATGTAATATCATCTTTAGTTTGCAGATGGGGAATTATGGCACAAAGTGTCTTTCCCAAAACCACACAGGAAGCATACAGAGCTAGAAGCTGAATCCTGATCTCCTGAAGGCTTTAACCAAAATACCATCCTTCCTGTCTATTGAAAGACTCCCACTTATTGTATTATAGGCTGCAAAGCAGACCTTTAACAAAACCAGACTCTGAAACTAGATGTGGTCCTATGCCTATGGTACCCACAAAAAAAAAAAAAAAAAGAATTAGCCCATATAAAATATCTTGATAAAGTCTCTACACTTGTGATTCTGATGGCTTTGATAAGGCAGGTTTTGTGCAATAGAGGGAAACTCTGAAAAAGGAAAAGAAGCTGGTGGGAAAGACTAGGAAGGACTGATAGCTTGCTCAAGGTGGCAACAGAGATAGGGGAATACGGCTTGTTGGGGTTACTGGTAAGGCAATATTGGGGGATGACACTTACCAATAAAAGCAGCTAGGAGAAATTCAGAAGAAAAGATGCCAAATGAGAAAAAGTGTGTCAAGGATTCTGGTAGAGAGAAACTTGAGCTGAAGAAACAGGTGACGAGAAGCTTGGTAGAAGAAAGGAGAGTTTTAGGACTACAGCCCTTCTGTCAAAGCACAGGAGTTTCCGTACAAGTAACAAAGGAATACAAATTAAAAGAGGACTTTGGAATCTTGCCTCCTTGCTGTTGGTAAGGTACCAACTCGTGGAAGCCCCAACATACTTTGCATGCTGTCCTTCCAGTGATGTACTCACAGGTTTGAAGACAGAAGACATCTGTTTATGCATCTTTTGGCCATGACACCTACAAACTCCTTCCATCGAGTAGGTCCTTCTCATTTCCCACCTGAGACAGCATTTCTCCTGAAGGAACAAAAAGTCCTAGCCATTCTTCCCAATTAAGGTTTTCAAATAAACATAATTAAAAAAAAACAAAACTGTTTGTGACCAGCACATGTTTGCCTGTATGCGAATGATGTGTGGTTGGTTCCTACCATTAAAACCCTCCATTGACAAATCACTCCCACTGTGGGTCAGATGTCATGTCTGTACACATGGCACTCCAAAAGCACTTTTAATGCTACATCAAATACAGCGTTTAAAAATAACTTTGTCTAACCAAGGGCTGAGTAAAACTTGTGAAGGACTTGGCCTCATAATTTAGAGTCATCATCATCAACAAGCTTTCACTTGGATAGCACCTTTCATTCAAAGATCTCAGAACACTTAATTTAATTAAGTCTTTCAACAATGCCATAATGCAGCCAAATGTTATAATAACTGCTTGTAGAGGTTTGAATCTGAGACAAAGAGAGGTTAAATGAGTCTCCCAAGGTCCCAGAACGAATTAATAACATCGCCAAGAAGAGGCTGCAAAGCCAGACCCGTAGCCCTCTCCCTCACCGCAAGCCACGCTCTTTCCCTCCTCTCCCACCCTGACACATGGACACGGGTGGGTGTCCGTGCCTGTGGGGATGCCGCTGGACCTCTCAGCTTCCAGGGAGGCCGGGAGCAGTCTGTGTGAAATACAAGCAGTGATTTCTCAGCAGGCTTTGCTGTACCCTGTAAGGGAAGGTGGTAATGGGAACATCCTCCCCCCAAAAACAGGATGAGCAAAGGTCTCATGGTGCCGTCTTCCACACCACCACTTCCTCCGGGTTACCTTGGGAAGTGGGATTGTTTGCTGTTTTCCCATGGCTTAGATCTGCGAGATCTTTTACGGTGCATTAGTGGTCTATTTTATAATCCGTGTCATCCAAAAGGCTAACGCTGGGAGAGCACACAGTCACCTTAGCCCCGCGTGGGGAATTGCTTCAGCCTGGAGGGAGGAACATCTTGTCCTTGTACCGGCACAATACGCTGTACTCTGACTTTTTCTAGGAGGTCCCTCGCATTCAAATACTGCCTCATCCCGATTCCCTTAGCCTGGGAGATCTGAGGAGCATACAGGCTGCAGTGGTATGGCTCCAGGCCATACAGCACACACTAAGCATTACCATATGTCACAGAGGCAGCTAGACAAAATCTTCCCTGAAATGCGAAGAGGAGCGCTGGATACACACGAAACTTCGCTAGTTTAAGACCAAACAGCGAAGATTTTGTAAAACAAAACCAGTTTACTGCTGAGCATCAGCAGCTGCTTTCAAATTTACAAACACGTTTATGTTCTACAGAACATAAATGAGAAGCAATTGATTTCCTAGCTGGCTGCCAAGACCTGAGATGGGGATTTGTTTTTTCCCAGGCGTTGCTGCAGGGCTTCAAGTGCCGCGACCCGCAGGTGGAGTGACCGCTGGAGCACCGGGGTCTCCAGCTCTCACCCCACTGCCAAAGGAGAGCTGGATCTCATTGACGTGAATTGACCCAGGCTTTGCGGGACAGATTTGGTCTTTATTACACCCAGGATTTCCCTGGCATGGAGGAGCTCTAAGATTAAATATTTGGCCTTTTTGTTCTGGGGACTGGCACAAGGGAGGATGCACCGGGACCAACTGCAGGAGATGCATCATGCACAAGGCACGTGAGGTCTCGTCAGAAAGGCCACATCGCATATTCTTCCAACTCTATAATCTCATGAACACAAATATTTAGTGTCCATCCCAGCCCCAGATTTATAAAAGGCCATCTGTTAACTGCTTTCACTGGTTCCCAATTAAGCTATCTCCACGGCGGGTTTGATGCCACTCGCGACTGACATGATACCTTCAATTTGAGGATCAGATAGTTATTTACACAAATTTCCTTGTGGAACAGCCCTGTGTAATTGAACAGTGTTGAAAACAAGTGGGACCGAAGAATTACAAGCGGGGTCTGCGCTGCTGACGGTCCCCATTTCACTCGTACCATCTAAATAAAGCACAAGCTCCGGGAATCATACGATGCTTAAAACATTGACTTTTGCTTTTAAAAACCAGCCCCTGGTCCTTATTAACGAGAAGTTCAACATATGAGGTTTAAGGCTGAAAAATAAAAAGACGAAGAACAATTCCAATTGTATTTTTTAAATCTAATTATTTTAAGCGTGATTGTGGAACATTGGGAGCTGAACGCAGCAGTGTAAGTTACACACAAATTCCTACAAAAAGGAAATTACGTGGGTTTAACCTACCTTGCAATGGTTTAAGCTTATCTATGTTAATTAAGCATATTAGAATAAGATGTGACTGTTAATACATGAAAGAACATTAAAATATAATAACTGTTTTCTCTTAAAGGTTAAATGGGCTCGATTCTTCGCATGCACAAACAAGTGGCATTGCGCCTCATTAGTTGCCATCATCTTGCTTGCCCGCGTGTCTTGAGAACGCAAGTCTGGGCACTTCTAGCATGCCAGTTTAGCTTTAAGCTCCTTGCCATGAAAGACCTTGGTCATGACACGACCCACGCAGGTAGAGCAGAGCCTACAGACGGACCTTTGGTACTACGCACCGCCCGGCTCAGCTTCCAGGCTCGACGGAAGGCTCCGAGCTCTGCAGATATTTCCCTCCAGCGATTGTTCATAGTCTTTACAGAACGTAATGAAACTTGCATTTTAACTTTGTTTTTAACGAGCTGAAATCCACGGTCCTAATTGGTGTACACATGGCGTGCTTTTAGCTAGGAGATAAACAATTTACTCCAGTGTGAAGGAAACATCGGTTAAGATTTTACTAGACTCCCAAATACGTACGCTGAACCCACCCCTCTGTTTGTTGCAACGGCTACGGTAAAATAAACTCTCCCGGTGCGTACTGCGGTGACCGAGCCGAGCTCTTTGTCTCAGCACGTGGAAACGCGTCCCGCTCCCACCCACCGCCCACCAGCGCTTCGCACCCCGCCGCTGCGCCGAGCTTGGCGAAAATACCGTCTGTGCGCCTACAGGTGTCACATTTTTTTGCTCCCCCCCAGTGACCAGTAACAGCGCTATTGGACTAAAATAATATATCCAAAAACAATGTGCTGGCATCGCTGAGAACATACATATAAGGCCACTGAGGTCCACACAGCAAGGATTGCACAATAACCCATTAAAATAAACATTTGCAACCACAGATAGCTGGACCGAAATCCCTGCTCTGATACAAATAACATCTGGACAACTTTTGTATGCATCTTCCAGCATAAAACACCCTTGAGAAAAAATAGAAGGCAAGCTAAAAGACAAAGGACCACTAAAGATTTTATTATGCTATGGGTGTGGTGCCATAAATTTGAGGGGATTCAGGCAAGAGTTGCCAAGCTTGAATTTAAACAGCATGTTGTTTTTAAAAGTTGTAACATTAGTGACGAACAAGTCAGTATTCTTACATAATTAATCCAGTGTGAAATAGAGTGACTGGAAGACATCCAGTGGTTTAAAAATAACTCAATCATTTATAAGTTCCACAGTACTATAGGATTTAACATTAAGGCACAGGAAGTGAAGGCATCTTGGTACGGAGCATGCTGTTTTAATTCCACAAAAGCTTTATGAATTCAGCTTAACCGAGCTGACTGTACAGCAGCCCCGCGCCATGCAAAGCGAGGGAGGTTCCCCTCGAGTGGATCCCAGGTTTAATGACCGGGGTTTTGTGACCGTGATTTTTATTTTTTTATTTTTTTTTTCTCTCCACCATGGAGAGTTGTCTCTAGCTGGAGATGCCATTAAAGAGACAAAAATGGGCGTGCTTTTTTTCAAAATGGTAATACTTAACTGGAAAGACTGGGAGAAAGACAAAGATACGTGGGGAAGCTAATGAGCATCTTCGGAAGGCATATAATCACAGTAGGAATTTCAATGGACTTTAACATCCAATGTTATTCGTTAGTGGTGTTTCCAGCTGGCAACAAGCACAAGTAAGTGCAAACTGGAGACACAGTGTGAGCGGGGCTGAACGTAATGATAAAGAAAAACAGCCAAACAAAACCCTTATTCACTGTGCTGACCTGAAGTCGCCGCTTCCATTTGTAAACTGAGGGTCCCATTCTGCAAGTTATTCCGACACGAATCTCCAGCAAAGCTGCCTGTAAATGTAAGACACGGCTATAGAAACTGTTCCTGCAAGCTGGAAGCAAGCAACAGGCGTAGATACATTTGAGCCCTCCCCTTACATGTCCAAAATTGGGAAGGAGGTCCAGGCAAAGCTGTCTCTAGCTATGCTATTTTGCAGTTCCCAAGTGAAACCGGTGCGCCTTACAGCACTTAATTTTGGTGCAAGTTCCTGGGATGAGTTACTGCTGCTGCAGAGTGGATATCTGGGGCAGGGTTTGGTGAATTGGAAAACTCTACAAAGCTAATTCAGAAGGCAAATTGACATGCAGAGCATTACATCCATGCCAAAGATGGGGCATGTCTCCCTTGAGGCTTATATCACCCTTTTGCCCGGCCCCACTTGGAGAAGGGTGCTCACACGAAATCACAAGAGACACCAAAGACTTGTTGAGATCAGGTCCCAAGTGATTTCCACGTCTGAAGCATCACAAGTGTGCCCAAAACCCCCCAGTCTGCACAAGGATATCATGGTTCTTGCAGCACAGTCACTGGTGGGGGTTCAGAAGAAGCTAAACCCTTTATTTGAAACCAGTCTCCAGAAAGTTGCTGGTCTGGATGAAGTGAGATCTGAATTTGAACCACTTTTGACAAGAGATTGTGCAGAGTCAGATTTTGGGCTGAATCTGCTATGTTTGTGTCGAGCTACAGTGTGAACAGAGAGCCTGTACTGCCTACGACCACCAGCCTGGCACGACCTCCACATTGTGCTTCCAGGTCCAACCAGGCATCTTGATGGCATTTCATCATACACTGCATCATCTTGCTCTGTGAAAGCCTACCAGAACTGTGTTTGCCCCAAAGAATATGTGAATTCCTGATAAAGGGAAATAAGGAATAAAATGGATAGATAGAAGGTGACTCTTCTTCAGCGGTGCGTTTCCTCTTTGCCCGGCTTGACATACAGGATGACAGCAAATACATCAAAATTGTAATCTTGAATGATCAAAATAAATCACATACGATTGATTTTGACTAATGTAAAACTAACTGAATACATTTCTGGAAACAGTACTTATGAATTAATAATAGTGATTAAGATGAATTAAACACACAGACTAAATTCTGCCCTACAACATGCTGACTTCCATGGAAACTGTGCGTGCATTTAGGGTCTGAGTCTAGCAAGTTAATTCTGAATTATTTTTATCTGTTGAGTCAAAGAAGTATGTTACAAAGAATTTAGGTGACTAAATAACATGCTATACTTACCAATGTTTATTGAGCTTTGAATATTATTTTCTCAAATTAACAGTGTATTTGCTTAACAATGCAAAAAGTGGCTTTGTAAAAACCCATTACTGCTGGACTGCAGCAAGTCTTAACTAAACAAAGGTGCAAGAAGTGTGACTCAGAACAGTAGTTTTATTTCAGTGGATAAGGAGAAATTCCAAGAATCATTAACCCTGTCTCTTCTTTTGCACTTGTTCCCATTTACCTATAATGAGAAGTTCGATCCACAAATTCTCCCTCTACTCTGATAGTCTTATGTCCCAAGTTTGACCCAGCAACGTTATGGCAATATTTTCCCTTGAAAAATTCACTTGCATTTTTGCTCTTTCTATATTTCTATTTTTCTGTTTCTGTTCTATTTTCTATTACTTCTCTTTCTATAAACCTGTCCTTTCCATAAATATACATATTTATACATACACACATATTTTTACAGGTGTAAGATGTATTTTATTTCTATGTGTATACACATATGTGCTTTCTCATATGTATTTGCCTGTTGCCTCTATATTAGATACACAGATTCTTTATGACAAACTCATTCTTGGACCAGAAACTGCATGAAATTTAGAGTAGGGGAACTGGAGTAAACTGAAATGCACCGTGTGGCATTTCCCATGAGGATTTACAGAGGTCCATTTAAGAAAGAGAAAAGGTTGATTCAAGCAAGTTCAAACCCATTAGGTGGATAAACGGTGTTTAAGATTGGGCATGAGAACAGAAAGAAGGAATAACTATGGATGTGGGAGTAAATACAAAATGAGCTACATTGCCATATGGGTTTCTTAAAGGTAGCGTGTGTCAGGTTAACCTTTCTTTGCCTGGTATCAGTTCAGATTAATTCAGACGAGAACATCTGCAAAGAAGGACTTGTAGGTGAGCAGAGGAGAGCCTGTGTTATCAGAGGAGATTAAAACAGCTAGGCACGCTCAGCCCAATAAAACGAAGGCCGAGATGCAATTTCTGTCTATAAATAAACCAATGGGGTTAAAAGAAGCGGGGAGAAGATTTGCTGTTAACAGAAGTATGAATGGATATCATCTGGCAGTTAATGAGCTTCGGGAGAAGCTCGATGAAGGGACCTGACAGTGCGAGCTCTCCGGCAGCCATCCCGCGAGGGCATGGGGATGGGGAAAAGAAGAAAAAACCGGCCCCACAGGCTGTTTAAGACAGAGCTTGATCAATTCACATATGGGGTTATGAGATGTGGGCGTGAAACCCAGTGTTCAGAGGGTCCCTGCCAGTCCCATGTTGCTAACAGAAAATAAAATAATGATAATTTTTTAAATTACAGATCTATAGATTTTTAAAACTTGGAAAAAAAATAAAATAAGTTTACCAAAAGTGATGAAATAAAAATTTTCCCATTGAAGTATTCCCCCCAAACACTTTGGTTGCTAGAAAATATTTTTTCAGTTGAAAACTCTCTCTTGCATTTGTTTCAGCGGCTCAAGGCAGGACGTCTGGAAGGGACTTAGACATTTATGCCTCATTGCCACTGGTTGACCTCCTCCAGAGAACCCAGGGCATGCTTGGGTTAGTCTTCATGTTTCTGGTGATTAAACAGCACTTGGTCTCACCTCTTGCTAAATCCTAATGACATACGATTCAGTGTCTCTCTGCTAGATGTTAACAGCAAAATGGGCTGTTTTCTCATCCATAGGCGCCTGCCAAAAGGAAGGTCCCAGTCCTCCTTTTTGCCACAGACTGGACAAGGACCAGGGTCTGGCTCATGGCAAGGACATTCAGGGCAGGCACTGGAATAGTTTCTTGGAGACACCGACGGCTCTTCTACGTAAGATCTGAAACAACGGGTCGGGCAAATATCTGCTGCTACATACTCATAGTTGATCTTACCTTAGGCCAGCTGGGTGCACCAGATGCTCTAATTAGCAGACCGTATCAGAACTTTTCTGGTGAAATTGCTTTTCTAATAGAAAATATCCTTTCCAGGAAAAGGTTGTTGGGAAAAGAGGAGTTGGTTTGAAGAGTTTTCTTTCAGTGTTGTTAAAATACAGCTTTCTGGTTAATTGGTTAAAAAGTTTTAATCAATTTCATTTTTATCAGCAACTTGAAAAATCACTGTGAATTTCTAAAAATATGATATTTTTGGAAATCCTTTCATATGAAAAATGTTGTGGTTTTAAATTTTCATCCAAGAGTTGGATTAATTTCTTTTCTAAAAACAGCAAATATGTAATGGGAAGGGATTTCCACTTTCTAGCCAGCCATGGCATTTAGTGGTATTATTATAATTAGTTATTTTCATTCCTTTTATGTAGAACCATTCATAAATACGCTAAATTGCAGCAAGGACTACTACGCACAAGTTAGCTTTTACAGAATAGGGCAATCGAAAGCAGAATCCTATTTCTTTGAAGAAAAGAAAATTAAAATAAAAACTTTGGTTTGGGGTCAGGACTTTTATGCAGATGTAATTACTGGACAGGCCAGAGCATATTAAAAGCAAAGCTTTATAGGGAAATAACCAACTTGAAAATAATTAAATGCATTTAAATGTTCCCAACTTTTGGAAGTTGCTATCAGGTAGCGTAAAGCAAGGGATGCCCTCAAAACTTGGCCCTTGCTCTTCAAGATGCTGACGGCTCTCCAGTACAATCGCTAGATGCATACAAGCTGTATCTGACACAGGAGCTTGCTGCTAATTGGTAGAGGCCAATGACAAATTAGAGAGAAACATCCGACATCCTGATAAAATTACCTTCAGTTTTCAAGACTCTGATTTTGATTACTCCTTGGAAACTTATAAGGAGAAAAGAATTTACAATAGCCATGACCTGGTCCTTGCAAATAAACAGCACAAAGGAACTGCTTGGAAATGAAATTCTTAGCACTGACCTGGAATTTAGATGCCACGATTTGAATGTCCTGCGTCAACAAGTACAAGAAATCCAGGAGAAAGTTCCCAAATACAAAAGGCACAACATATCCAGAATAAGAAGCCTCTGAAGGAAGACGGAAACCTCTGGAGTTCCACAAAGCCAGACGGCCTACCCGTACGTTGTGGTGTGTCAGATGTTAACCCAAGTACCTGCCACGGGAGTTAGTGATAACCCAGATGTGGATAGCACATCTGTATTCCACTCAGCAGAGCGTCAGTCCTACAGTGGTTTAATATACAGTATATGACGCCAAACGTGCTAGTTATAGAATTGCGCTAGCTGATAGCCGGCATGAACATATATATACTATTTTTATAGTTTAATTTTCCATGATCCTGTAATTCCATGGGGTAAACGGACTTTGACAAAGAACAGCATTAAAGGGTTTGCTTAGGCTTGTGAAGGCAGGCTTTCTTTCCCATTACCTGTGTCCTTCTTAGCAGAGAAAACTTTCCCTTCCCCTCCTTTGCCAAAATTTCTAGGCCACAAACGTTATCTGCAGCATAAAGAAATCCATCTGCTATCACCTGATGCATAGCAGCTCAGCTGGCAACCTATGTCTCTCATTAACATAAAGATGAAATATTTCTTTTCCTGATCAAAGCAGCATACGTCTACCATATCGCTGAATTAACACGGTTAATACAACTTAGAGGACGGACACTCTGGTGCTGACATTGATTTTGGTGTATAAATTGTTTACTGCACCTAATATGTATGAGGAGCTGGTGCTACCAGGTCTTGTGCCCAGTAAAGAGGAGTTTGAGAAGCCTGTAGAAGACCAAACAGCCTTAGAGGACCAGCCAAATTTCTGGAGTCCTGGGTGAAAAGGAAAAGCAAAAAGGATGATAGTCCCCAGGACACAGAGGAAAAATTTTTTGTCAGATACTCTATTCCCTCCAACATTTGCAGCAGGAAGACACACCAAATGTTTCCAGCTGTAGCATCCCCGCACAAATTTTAAATGTTCTGCTCCTAACCTTTGTTGAAACCTGAATGAAGGAAAAAGATTCAGTCCAATCATTTACAGATCGTTAATAGCAAAAGTGATTATTTGCCTTTAGAGAAGATACCCACTGAAAAATGATGACATTATGCTCTCTTTAAAGGGATGCTGCGGCTTTTACAGATGCTCTTGGTCCAATTAATTTCTGTGAACTGCATGTCAGAAGGTTTTACCACTGCCATTAGAGATAAGTGCTATGGCTGGGCTGGGAACCCACCATGGCGCTGCAGCATCTTTTGGGTTGCGTCCCCCAAACGCAGCTGAAGAACAGCTGAAGTTAAACTGAAAGTTCGGCGGTGAGAAGGAACGATAGGATTGCTTCTGCCTGGCTGAAAGTGAAAAATCCGAGAGCTCTGAGCACTGAAGGTACACAAAGGGAAATGAACTTGGCCTGTGAGCTGGGCCCTGGGGTTTGCAGATCAATCCGGCCACTGCGACCGCGTCAAAAATGTCAGCAATGTGGCAGACCTACTGCTTGTGCCCATGCAATCCAACGCTCTGTTCCTCTGAAATAATGCAAACACCCTGTGTTTGCACATTATCGAACTCCAAGCTATAAAATTACATATTTGGCTCATATTTAAAAGTTGCCCCGGAGAGCCATGCTACTCTTTCTGAAAGTGATAACATTTTCTTAAACATAATTGCATTATTATCCTTTAACTTACTCATATTTAATAACCGGAATAGGGTTTTTTCACCTCCAACACTGACTTTTTTTACACTCTCAGTTTTCACTACTACTAAAGTCTAGACTAGCTCAACACAGCTGAGATGAAATATTTCATGCGATATCAGCTTTTTGGCAGCCATTGGATTTGTGTACCCATCAAAACTGCATCTTCTGAGAAGAGAAAGAATTAAGAAAAAGTCATTTACCCAGTTAATTCTGTAACTATTGATTTCAGTGTAAACCCCTTCCTCTTTATAAGATTAATTCTGTTCTTCCCATGCCCCACAGAAAAAGCTTGTGCCCAGAGAAAAGCTGCTATGAAAGGGATACAAATGAATCTACTTAGATAATTGTAATTCCAGTCAGACACTGGCACCATGTAGTTCATGTTTTATCATAAGGGACCAATTTCTAAGATTTAGCCATCAGTCTGAAGAGTGCAACGCAGAATTTTGCCCCCAATACTGCAAAGAAGGAAAAGTTGACTGTAGTCAAGGAGAATGTACCTGGGACTTTACTCAAGACCTTCAAACCAGTGGGAGTTTTCTGCGCTGTGACAATAACAGCATCTGCATCAGCCTCATGGCACTAGTGTTCAACATACATTTATCTATAAAATGAGGACCTCTCGGCCCTTCGGTCCTTCAGCAGTGGGTTTGGAGGGGTAACCAAGACAGTGGCCAAGCAATCCTGAACACTGCCTTACAAATGCCTGCCCTATATTTGAGAGGGAACATCAAATAAAAACCTCACCAGTTTCATGTATTTCGTAGTGGAATCACAGCAGAAAGATTTCCCCCTCCTCTTTTTTCTAATCAAAGACTGATTAATTAATTCTCATTATCTCCATCTCTGTCACAAAGATAGCATGGTGACACTGTCAGAAAGCTGTTGTAATTTGCCTCAGGCATGGCTGTAATTTGGTGGCGGTTGAAGCGATTGCTCGCTATTTTAGTAGGTCCCATCACCCCCATGCCCACAGAAAAATGCTCACAGACAAAAGCTGTGTACACCAGTAGGGTGGAAATAGGTGGTAAAACCAGTACAAGCCTCACTCTGGGCAATCTTCAAATGAGCGGAGCTTGAGAAAATAAATCACGGCCTCAGATACTTCCGCAAGAGCACCAAAGGCAGCTTCAGACCAAGTCAGGACAGAAACCAGCCAGAGAAATAAAAAGGCCTTTCCCACAGCAAAATGTATTCAGGGAAAACTTCTATGCAGCAGCTGTTATCAAAGCAGAGGGAAGAGTGAATAAAAACGCCTCTCCCAGCAGACTTGCAGAGCAGCAGCCCGCTAAAAGTGACCACATCAGGAAACAGTCCTCACCACAGCTTCATCAGGGTGAGCTGAGACACCACCATGAATGTGGGAGACCAGTAGGGCCCATCGTTACTGGCAGTGCGCAGTACAAACTGAAAGCATCCATAGACAATTGAAACCACATTGCATGAATCCCCCTCAAATCACAAGGTTAACGCAGATCCAGCTTTCAACTCAGCGAGCTACATAAACCAGACGAGGTACAGCGAACAATGGCTCATGCGGGTGTCCCAGTTTCCACCAACAATGTTAGCCACATTGGTGGTGACTCAATTTGTTTCCATCATACGCTCTTTAGAGTCGCCTCTGGCAGCTCTAATTTTCATGTGCCTTTTCCAAATGAACATTATCCAACTGCAGCGAGACGAGCTGGCACCCAGCAGAAAGCATACGAAGCTCCGTTTTCACATCATACCTAACGATTCCGGGCTTGAGGGTTGCTCCTCTTCCTCTTGACCCCTCTGGCTCCGTTTCAGAGTTCAGCTCATAGCATGGCACCTTCCTGCACTGCTGTTCTGTAAAGCAGAAGGAGTCAGCAATAGCCATATATAACATTAAAAAAAAAAAAAAGAAAATTCATGAAAAATGGATGTTTACCCTATGTATACCTGCCTTTTATATGGAGCGGTACTGCATCGTCTTTAGTGCAGAAGCAGCAAAGTACTCAGAAGAAATAACACAAATATACGTCCGACCTCAGTGAAAAGATCTTCTTTCTCAGTGTAACATACTGTAACTTGAAGTTTGCTCTCCCAGCATTATTTGTTTAATAGAAATATTTTCCGTACCACCTGGTTCTGGCAGAAAGTCAGAATTTGCATTTATATGAGGTAGTTTATCAAATATAACATACAGAAGTCTGTTAAGTACATATTGCATTTTGTTTGTGAGAAAATCTGTTTGTATTTAATGTAGTTTTTAAATTAACCTTAATGAAAGCTTCTGAAAATTGTTGTTCTAAGCATTTGAAATATGCAACAAGAACTAGTGGAAGACATAAACATGTTTTCCATTATATGTTATCAGATAGTCCAAAATTACTACAAAAAGAATGTGGGACTATGTTAAATTAGAAAGATAAGCAAGCATTTAGTTAAAAGGCAAAGGTCTTTAGAAGAGGAAAGCATCTGACAGTTAACCCCAACATCTTATGATCTCCTACCAAGAGTAGTATAGCACTCGCAGAATACAGTAGGGTGTTTTAACCACATCCATGGCGAAGATGAAAAACGAGGCATGTTTCACAGAAATCCCGTGGTGGACGTTTGTTCAGGCCAATATTTAGAGAGCAGTTGTGTACCCGTGGCCATCTTTTAAGGTCTTACTAAACCAGTATCAAATATGGGTTGCTCACAGTTTTATCTTTTGAAGAGAACCAACCTAAACATATGACCTTTACAAATGACCTTATATGAGAAAATTTAAACATAATCCCTTCGATTATCAAAACAGTAGTTTTTGTTGTCCTCTGCTGTTTGATGATTTAGTTTTGTCCTTTAGCATAAGGCGGGCTGTTTCCTGTTGATAGTTACACTGGTGACTTCATGAAGAACATAGCATGGGGAGAAAAAAACCCGTTGGCATTACGACTTTCTTTCCATCTTTTCCTCGTATACCCAATTAAATTTATTATAAAGAATAAAAGAGTAGTGTGGAAAAATTGCCAAACAAGGACAGGCATCAACAGGACATTTAACGTCTCATGTGAGAAGTGAGACTAGAGGAGAGCGGTACCTAAGTAGCTCGCCGATGAGTTGTTGTAACAACAATCATTCAAATAACAGCAATAAAAGCATCACTGGTAATGATCAAGTAAGGGAAGGAAAATCTGACTAATGACTTTGTCTTACTATTCTGGTAACCCTTTGCATAAAGAAAACTCAGTAAAATCAGGTTTTAATCAGGGTGATATTTTTCTGGAAACTCTTTCTTCCCAACACATTCTGGCACTTAACCAGTGCTTGAATAACATTCCCACAGCAAGTCTCGAGTCAAACTCCTTTCTCATAAGCAACAGCTCTGGAAAACAGGAAAATCGAAGAGCTTTTCTCAGAATTCCAGTAACTTTTCTGAGCTATTAAAAAGGGCTAATACCCAGTTAGCCGGTTATACACTCACAGTTTTTAAGATGAAAAATTGTAAGTTCCAGAGGATGGAATTAGGTAAGAATCCATCCAATGTAAGAGCCTACCCACAAGTGGCAGGTCTCGCCGAGGTGCAGCTGTGAAGGTGACCAGGATGTGCGATCCTTGCAGACCCCTTCCACAGACGGAATTTCAGACCAAGCTGAACAAGCTACCTCTAGCTACACAGAGCACCTCCACCCAGCCTCTGAAGCTTCTCTTTGCCTCTATTTAATTCACATTCTCTCACTAACAAATTGGAAAATTGGGTTATTTTCGGTTTTATTTTGGAGCGTAATATAGGCAGAGCAACCCAGCTGTCATCTAGGTCGTGGAATACTGGAAATCCTGTTTTGGATCACGTCCTCAGTATGTTGTTTAAAGGGAATGATTTCCTATAACTGCTACACATCGCTGTGCTCATAGGGTGGCCACAGAACGCCAGCTCTGCTTCGCATTAAAAGTGGAATTTTTAATAGCTGGGGAGGAAAAAAGAGAAAGAACTGAAAAGTTGCAGTATGAAAAATTTGCAGTAGAGTGGAGACCAATCCTAAATACCACGTAGGCTCGTTGCCTGTGATGTCCAGAGCTTCTGGGGTCATTTTCAGCTATATCAGACTACGGGTAGGTTGGAAACAGAAAGTTTGGGAAAGCCAGCCTCCCAAAGACCTTCACACTTCGGCTTTCCTGAGATTTCTTGGAGATTGTTAACCAGACACCTACAGCCAGGAGAAGCAATACAAACTCTTTGATGTCCTTGTGCTGCAACTTGCAACTTTAATGTACAGAGCGCAGAAACGCTAAAAGCTCCTACGTTTCATGCTTTTTGGCTTCATAACTGGGGGCCTGGAAGGTTTAAGAGCTTGACTTGGTTTTCCATGTTTGCAGGATCCAGACTGTAGATGGGATGGGGGGTGCTGACTTCTCGGGCATTGAGAGGAACAGAGCTGTTGTAGGAATGCTGAGAAGCCAGCCTGGGCAAGGGGAAGACCTCAGAACAATAGCAAAGAGCTTGAGGACATCTTCCATGAATAAGAAAGTTCTTGGCATACACAACAGCCACACTTAGGAAAGTTTTCTGAGCCTTTCCTAAATAGCTAAAGGAGATTCTTTTTAGGCTTTTTATTTTGAGAGCTGGAATTACCAGAATTTGCATATTCTTCAGATACTATGGGGAGAGAGATGGAACTATGCTTTTGTGGATAGGCCAAAAAATAATTAAGGCAATTATATACTGTAAAGGAATATGTTATGCTATTCCTAAAGGAAGACTGTTGGCCAGATAGAATTGATGATGAATATTTGTTTTCTTCTTTATGAATTAATAGTCCTAGTAGGCAGCATTAGAAAAACATATCAGTATTTATATATAGTATTTGGGGTGCCATTTTGATTACGTTTAACACAGAAGTTTTTCTCATGTTATTATAATACACATTGGTTTTAAGAAGATGCTAAAGCCTGCCTAATGACAGACAGGAAAACAGGATGAGCAGAGGTTTGGGGCAACTTTGGAAAGATCTGGGGCTGCACCATTAAAGCCAAAACATGTAAGTTTGATGTAATGGGAAAAATATACCTGGGAAAAATGCTAGAGCTGCAGGGTTATGGCCCATGACACAGAAGGGATACAGAGAATTTTCAGCAGGAAACTATTTGGCAGCCTTTCTGCCTTAGCTGGCTGAGAGCAGCGAGGAGCTAATTTAGTCAGTTTAGGAGAGGCAGCTCTCAGTAAAGAGTTGAGAAACCGAAGGCGGTCCCAGTGAACTATCAAGAAATGTAGTTTCAAAGCTATTAGGTAACATTAGGGTCAAAACTGAAGATAAGGGGCTGATGCATCACAGCGTTAGCAAACAGTCAGCGTTAATATGTTTGCATAGATAAGGAAGATTTGGCGTAGTACACGGGCATAAAAACGAGGAGCCAACATGAGCTGAAACTGAGCTCAGAGCACCAGTGCCAAGAGATGTAATTCTTGTCTTCATCTCCTTTGAATATCAAGGTTTATTTAGTTTACAAACATATGGGTTTTCAAAGCTATTACAACGGTGACATCGATTTAGAAGCTACAGACACGCAAGAGGTTAAGATTAGAGCTGGCCAGAAATTTTCTTACAAAACAGAATTTTGCATTTTAGCCAGGATTAGTTAAGACAACTGAGTCTTACAACATCATACTGCCAGGTGAAAAAATGACTCACTTGACAAGCACAGTACTGCTGGGATGAGTACTTTTGAATTGTGTATTTACATAAACATTTATGGGGTGTTATTACTAAGAAAAGATGAGACAGGGAGAATCGTGCCTTTCAATTGCTCAGGCAAGGGGAGGGGACTGTGGGAGCCACTGCTTTCCTTGGATTTATCAGAGTGGTGAGGAAGCTCTTGCTTCTCTACATCAGGGTTGCTTACGCCTTCACGTTGTGCCCCTTACCCACTATAACCTGTGCTTTTTCAAAAATTCACCAAAACTGAATCACAAATATTTTATAGCTGAACTTAATTAAATTTAGCATCTGAAAAAAAAAAAAATCAGAATCAAAATCTTGGTTTGTCAGAAAATTGCCTGCTGGCTATGAAACTAGTGCCCAAATATTATAATAACAATAGTAATAGCAGTAGTAGTAGTAGTAGTAGTGGTAGTGGTAGTAGTAGTAATAATAATTATGATAATAATAATAATCCCCCATGTTTGTAGACCTTTTTGCCCAATAAAAACCCTGCCACAAAAAGTGAA
Organism: Burhinus oedicnemus; assembly: GCA_008921705.1. NCBI lineage: Eukaryota > Metazoa > Chordata > Aves > Charadriiformes > Burhinidae > Burhinus > Burhinus oedicnemus. Next base: position 2,827,904 of record VFFE01007179.1, on the reverse strand, counting down.
AAGTCCCACAGATAAGCAGTGCGATCCTTTGCCCAATCACTACTACATGCTCAATCAAAGAATTTTGAACTTCAGCTGAATTCACTTAGACGCTGGGGATTATACGGGCAGAAACCTAGATTACAAATCAAAGAGCACAGAATAGCACATGTATATGTTCCAGTTATGAAAGCTGCTTAATGACTAAAGTCATCTATGCTTTGGGGGGGAAAAAAAAAAAAAGCAAAACTGATGTTGAGATCTAAAAGTATGTCTCTGGATTGACAGGTCATAGGTTAAATCCAGATGAGGGTCACTCAAGCCTGGTGTTAGTCTAAATGAGTACAGCATTAATGCTGAAAAATCCTCGCAATGAGCTCACCACCTGTCTGCTCCAGAAATCCTCCCAGTGTAGGTTCAGTTTAAACTTGATGTTTACTTGCATTTACAATACTTACACGCTGCTAACTAGGGAGAATGAAGTAGGCAATCTGGCTTTTGATTTCAATCACTATTACTATCCTTAAATTACTTTTGTCTGTTGCCTTTCAAAAAGACACTGTTTTTCATTGTAAGTGCAACAGGACGCTTGTACTTTGTAAATATGACAGAGCGCAGTTTCAATATAGCGTGACTTGAAACGGTGAACCTTGTCTAGAAAATTAGAGCACAAGCTGTGTTCTTTTCTTTTTTTTTTTTTAATTTTTTAAAAAATTTAATTTTCTTATTTAGAAGATGTTCATACTGTGTTTTTACAAGAGAGGTCTGAAAAAGATAAAGGAGAACTTCTGGAAACTATAAATTGGCAATCATAGTAGTGTTGACAATACTAACATTTAAGTGCTGATCTCAAATAGAAAAAAAAAGTCTTATTGATTCAGAACCAAGCTTTGTATAACATCAAAGGGTTAAAATAACCAACACTTAAAGGCAAGAGGAATAGATCACTTACTACACATATTTTATTATTTGCTTAAAACTCGTAGGGTTGATGTAAGCTTGTAATCATTCACTAAAAGATAAAATTTGCTGCAGAAGGTACACACTTTGCAAGTGTATAACAGCTAATCTCAGACCATTAATAGATTTAACCTTGTGTATTCATAGATGTTTAAAAGTGTTATGGTTTGAAGGTCAACTCCTCTGTCTTACAGTAAAAGGAAAGCAAAGAAAGGAATAAAAATTAGAAAGAATTAATTCTTCAAAAAGTTTTTACAAATCAAAACCCTGCAGTTTCACACTGAGAACAAAAGAAGCATATTAAACACCAAAGTTTATCAAGACAAATTAGGTCCCAGTTTCAAATTTTCTTTAATCTTTTGCATCTGAACGTTTTTTTGCCTCATGCTGTTTTCCCTAGTTAAATGTTAAAATGAATTCTAGCCAATACCATTGACTTCCTCCCTTAAAAATATTGAGACACATAATAAAAAATTAATTACTTCCCCTAATTTCCGTGTGATTCTTTAAAAAGATGTAAAATTCATTTAAAGTAAGTGGTGACTTTGTCTTTGAAGATCATGACAATTAACATGGATCAAAGCTTAGGTTCTGTAACGATGATAGCTTATTAGCATAATGAAATTAACTTAGAGACAAGAATCTTTAATAGGTACAACAAAAACGCTTTAATAATACTTGAAGAAAATTATGTATTTGCTAGAAGTACAACAGTTTCAGACTTTCTATCCAATTAATAAGTTGTTAATTAACTCCTTTTCCAAACAATGTGCACTTTAAGTTAACATCTGCCCATTGGATAACACTTTCCTATGGTATTTTTTTTTTAAATATACTGTAGAACTGCGACACTCTTTTACTGGGAATTCCTTGTAGGACTATTCTTATCCTAGGGAAACAGGACCCAAATATAGTCATATGTTTTCTATATCCAACCAATTAAAAAAAGAGAAGGCTTATTTCAAAGATGGGGAGGAGGAATGGGTAACTCCTTAATTATGGCTGCATTGTTTGTGGCAGTGCGTAGTTTCAGATTTCTTTGCATTTTCAATAGAAATTATTTTCTGCAGTTTATATGCCTCTGCAAAATGGCTCTCTGCTGACTACCACCATATATGGACTTGACTTGGGAGCAATTTTCATATTTTTTTACATGTCTATTTATAGTTCCACGTTACAAGATTTTACAGCCTTATTTATAAGATTGTAAATCAATAACTATTGTTTTTGAAGATATGGAGTGGGAAGGTTGCTCACAAAAAATTAAAATAGAGCCTTATGTATAAAAATAGTATTTTAATACTCTTGGCTTTGTAGTGCAGAATAATAAGGGCTTTCAGCACTTTAATTTTTAATTAAAATGACATATTTTTGTTTTAGGGGCTTCTGCCTGCATAGTGGTTTGGGGATCAAAAATTTCACAGAGCATTTTGCATTTTGCGAGTGGATTTGGAGAATACACGTGACTGTGCACTGCCCTGATAGGCCTCCAAGCCCCGACACCGACTGCTTAGGCCAGTGATGGAACAATTAAATAGGTCTTATTTGAAACAAATGAGTTACTATATTCTATTGGGTCAAGGATTCATGTTTTAATAAATCCCTAATTATGGTAACTTTTCATTTAATCTGGCGAGTTCTAAGCAAGTTAAGAATTTATGAGCGTTGGAATCAGAAATAAAAACTCTGCCTGTCTGCCATTCTGCTCAAGGCCACACAGGTTGAACTCATTTCGAGTAGCGTGGAAGCCAGGAATGTATCTCTTGAACAGGGCACTATGACACGATTACTTCTATATATTGTTATTATTATATACATATATATGTATATGTAATATCTCAAATTATATATGTGCTTATATATTATTATTTTTCATTATTATTATTATTATCGTTATTAATCAGGAAATAGTTTTCTTTTTTTCAGAAATACAAAGAAACAACAACAACAAATAATAAAAAAAAAACCCAAAACCATTTTTGAGGCAGTTTTTGGTTTTGGTTTTTTTTTTCCCTTGGCAAACTTTTCTACCACAAACCTGTGAGCACGCAAACTTTTTTTGTGTGACAGCCAGCCCAAACTCTTCCACTCACTACTGGCTAAGGTCAGGATTTCTATTTCTGATCATGTTTGGTGCTGGCCAGACTCCTCTCAGCTCACGGTATGTGGCTGTCAGAGTACAGACACCTCTGAAAATAGAAAAAAAATGAGTCCTGGTGCATGCCTTCGTATCACATTATCGACATGAGAATTTGCTGGTTGAGCACCACCTTAAGTACATCTCTGCTAGGCACAGTCAAACCTGGTCTCCTCTGGAACAACATCCTCATGGAATTATAGAATCATATAGAATGGTTTAGGTTGGAAGGGACCTTAAAGATCATCTATTTCCAACCCCACTGCCATGGGCAAGGACACCTCCCACTAGACCAGGTTGCTCCAAGCCCCGTCCAACCTGGCCTTGAACACCTCCAGGGATGGGGCAGCCACAGCTTCTCTGGGCAACCTGGGCCAGGGTCTCACCACCCTCACAGTCAACAATTTCTCCCTGAAATGTAATCTAAATCTCCCCTCTTCCAGTTTGAAGCCATTACCCCTCGTCCTATCACGACATATTCTTGTAATGAGTAATAACTAATTAATACTCAGCACACACACATAGCACAGGCTTTACCACCCACTGAAACACCATTCTCTTTGGGATGGAAACAAGATGCAACTAATAACTCACATGGAAACTGCATGGTAGTAGAACGAACCTGAGGAAACTGCTGTTTTCTGCTTACAAATAGACAATGCCTCTCCTCCACCAAAGGTTGTTGTCTCTTTACTGAGCACAAATATGCAAAGTAATGAGAATTACACCTCTAGCTGGCTGAAATTCCTTTAATTTTTCATTTGGAAAGTTGTGGTGGATTCTTATTGCTGCAAATCAGAATCGATCATTTTTCAAAATTTCTCCTAAAATATCAAAGGCTGAAAATCCATATGTGGAAACAACAACAACCGCAATCTATGCACTTCAAGAAGTTCTCTGGGGCCTGGCAGCAGCTGACCGCAAGCTCACAAATGAGCGATGGGGAGAGCACAAGGGCAGATGTGGTCCCCTTTTTGCTCATAGTTTCCGAGTCTACCTTGTTCCCCAGCTCTGGGACAGTTCTGCCACCAAAATTGCTTTTGGCGTTAGTAATATTAGGAACTAACCTAACCAGGAGGTCCTTCTCAGAGGAGGCTAATCCAGACACTGGCAGGATCTGGGGCCATGCCCTGGGGAAGTCCCCATTAGCGACCAGCACGGGTGGCTGAGCTCTCCAGAAACCGAGTCCACCCACATCCAGCAGAATCTTTCTAAAAACAAAGACATTTCCTTTTAACTACTTGCTTTTGGCACACCGGGATTTTTGAGGTAAAACCTTTCCAAATTGTAAATCCATCAGATAATTCCTCAGTTCCAAGTTCCTCAGTATCCAAGAAATATGATACGACCTTGGCTGGGAAGTGCAGTCAAAAGAACATCGTCACCTATTGCCTTTCCTGCATACTTCCATGGCATACCTATTGTTCCCTGGATGACTCCCAAGCTAAGAAAAGTCTCTCTCCTTGCTTAGTAAAATCCAGTGTCTTAGCTGTACAAGGTACTATGAGTGCACGCCAGAAACATTACAGGTTCTTCTAAGTAAGATGTTATTATTCTTTATGAGAGGGGAAAAAAAAGATGGGGCTCATCTCTGAAACTAAGAAACGTACTTATTGTTCCAAACTTTGAGGCAATCTTCAGAGTTAGGTTATACATAAAGTTCTTCTGGAGTTTTACTGGAGATTGATACAATGCCAGAAGATACTAAATTCTCATTTTTACATGAATGACCGCTACGCAGAGCTGCCAACTGAGAGTTTCCTTTATGGTAATAAAGAGCTTGCCAGGATAACCTCAGTAAAAAATGACGCTGATAAATACATCGGTTTAAGGATAATCAATACAGCACTTCCATTGTTCACACATGGTTTTATTTTTTGGTCAGCAGAATATGTTTTCCTTGCCCAACTTCTCCTTCCAACAAGGTACTCCAGTCTTTTTCCTGCTTTGGAAACAGAATACTCTGTGATTAAATCATGTGTACACATGCAGTGCTGTCGGTCAGTGTGATACGCTGGACATACACAAGGGCAGGATTTGGCTCTTAAGAAATGGCGGCATAGCATGTTTTTCAAATTATAGAATAGCTTTCTTTGCCAAATTATTTCTCTGGAATAATAAAATAAAAATAAAAAAAATTGTAGGTGTATTTTTCATCAGTCTTTCCCTTTGAAATAACACCCTTTCCGGTTAATGTGTTGCTGACAGTCCCAGCTTTTTGTGATTTCTCTCAGTTGTGCCCTGGATTTGGATTTCCCTTGATGACCCTGTTCTTTCAATGGTGCCATTCCTGCCTGTTTTCAGAATAATTTCTCTTTCACAATTCATTTGCATGTGAAGAAGACCAAGCACAAGTTTCCTTGTCTCCAACTTCACAACTGAGCAATTTTCCACTTTCTTCCCATTCCCCCTATGCTGCTGCAGAGCTGGAAATGTTGCTACAGACATTTATGTGCATCATGGTGGAAAGCCATGAGCAGAAACCCCAGCTGTGAAGTGGGAAAGTACGAGGAGGCAGAAGAACAACAGGTGTTATCTCTGTGACATCCCTGCTCTGGGAGTGCTCTTGGTCCTTTTTTTGTTCTTTTCGAGTTGCACATGCCGTAGAGGAAGGAGAAGACGTGGCAGTTGAACCACGACAGATGATGACCTGAGGGCCATGTACCACTAGAAGGTGAAAAGGGCACACAGACTTGAGGTGAAGACATAATTTCATCTTTTTCATTCCATGTTGGTTTGAAACCGTTAAGTTTTACTTGTAGATTTGGGTAAGTAGCTACTAAACTCCACCTTTTTAAACAGATAGTTTTCACCATTACTTTTGCCTGCATTGGCAAGTCAAGAAGTTCTTAAAGTTCACGTGCAGACACTACAGACAAACTGGCTCGAAGGATGAGCCCTGCGGTGGGTCAGCCCTAGTTACGTTGGTTTTACTCACCGCTCGCAATTTCACTCTCTCTCTTTCTCCAAATGCTGCAGCACATTGAAAACTTCACCAGGTCAAAGACCATACGTGGCTTTAGAAAAATTACGTCACATGTTAAAAAACCCAAACATCTCAGAACCTAAGGTACAGAAGCGTGCCCTGCCTATATTTTGAGTTGTGCTGTGTGGCAGTGGTACATTGCCCAATGCTCGTTAAAGAAAACTGTTGAAAAATGAGGAACGAGCATAAATACGAAAACAAGATTCAGGTGCTGAAGCAAAGCCACAGATACACTAGAAACATTGCCTGATTCCTCTTCTCACTTACAAACCTCAATCAGTCAGTCTGAGCAGAGCATAATTTCACTAGCTGGTGTTTCACGGTGTCCTACCAAGTGGTTTTTAGTTGTTACTTGCGTTGTATCGTTAACAAAAGGCAGGCGAAAGCTCCATACAGCACCTCTCGCTCCTGAATTACAACCCAGTAACACAACCCACAGCATTATACTACTCCTCTTGGCCCTCATTACTGAGCGCTTAGCATTCACACCCCAGTTGTCTGGTCTTTAATAAGAAATAAAGTTGTTTGTTTATTTTATACCTATTTAACTTGTCGTTTAAGATTTGCAGAAGGCCATCAATCTTTGCCTCACTACATTGACCTCACTCTAATTGTTGGGACTCTAAATTCTGCACAGATGTTATTACTATGAATTTAACTTTATATAGCAAGAAATTCAGTACTGCCATATGCCGTCTTTTATGAGCTTGCAGTTTGTAATGAATATCCATGACTAATGCTTTTGACCCAGGTAAGCCCATGATTATGGAAGGTAAAAAGTTTACTAAACTTTACTGCAGCATTTTCAGTAATTTTACCAACTAATGCACACAGCTCCCCTGCCTATGTGTTGATATAAAAAAATCGCTTAGCTCTTCTTAATATATCTGTCCCCATCCAGTGTCATTCAGGGACTCTGCAGAGTCAGCCGAAAATTTCTAGATTCATAGATTGCATATCAGAGGAGATAAGACCATTTTCTCTGATATCCAGTGCAAGTCAGACATTTTTATGCTAGTGGTTTATTGCTATTGTTGTGGTTTGAGTTGGGTTTTTCTGTTAAATAAATTGGGACAAAACTTTCTGAAGCTTGGTAGGAATTAGCCAGGTGCCAGAATTCAAATACATCTATTAAATCTGTGGTTTCAAATATTTTAAACAATTGCTATATAACAGTAGGGAATACCTATTTGTAAGTAACTCAATCTATATTAATCCTCAAGGATATGAACCAGATATTAGTTACTGTCCAAATTAATTTTCAGAACTACAACCAGCCTTATCAGATAGCAAATTTAAAACTGGAAAATTAACCTCCAGAAGCAGGGAAGTGAATCAGTTGTGCAGTCCAATTAGCGAGTCCCCAAAACGCGGAGAGGACCTCTCTCTGCAGAGAGGCGCTGAGCTGTGGTCCCCATCCCGACTGGTGGGCTAGCAGGGCTGGTGACGGTCACAGGGACGCTGGAGCCAAGGAAATGCAAGGTGGCAAGGGTCGCAAGGGTTGCTGCAAGGTCTTGTTAAGGTTTAAGAGAGGGTGACCTGGCTTCATCAGTCTGCTGACGGACAGAAATACAGAGCTGGATCCCCCTCCGGGGGGAAGACGAGATACCACTATCCCTCAAATTAATTTAATTAATATTAAATAATGCATCTTTCATAACTGTAGGTGCCTCCTCTCTAGAATATAGACTTGCATCCTGCTCTGTATGGGGAAAGTCCACCGCCATGGGAGGTAGGACTGAGGGTGACAGCAGGAGGTCTGTCCTTCTCCTGGAATTGGTTATTAGGCCAGTGGTGAGCAGCCAACTTTTTCCAAGGGTTCTTAAAGTAATTTAAAAGGCATTGACTACTTTCCTGTAGTAGGTAATTAGAATTGAAAAGCAAAATAGTAAACAGCAAATTACGAGGACTGAAAGTCAGATTTAACCCACTCGGTATTAAACTGCTGACATCTGAATGTGCTAGAGGTGACTTAACAGGGCAGCTCAAGGTCACATCCCACACTGTAAATACCCTGACTGCCATAACATCCTCAAGTAAAATCAACGATATGTCTTGCTAGAAAACCACACTGACAACCAAAAGTATTAAAACTCTTTTCCATGACGTGTTTTCCATGTGGCAACTGATTATTAACTGACACGGTAAAACAAGAGCACAGCAAGGTGATATTTTGTGTTTCCATCAATTGGCAAGAGACTGAAGGTGAGCTGAGAGCAAATACTTGACAGTGGTAATACGTAAGTCCATTTATTCAGTACTGAATAATATTGTTTGTCTCAAATATCAATTAAAAAGGACGTAAGTGATAGCAAAGGAATACTGGCCCTGCATCATTAATTTTTTGTCAGCGTTGCAGGAAGTGTATCAGCTGATCCTGTTACCGCCACTTTTGAGTGTGCTGAATGTGAGGGAAAGGATGCTCATCTCACCGTACGGCTAGCCGATCTCAATCCTCGCATGCTCAACAAAGTCACGTGAAATAAAACTGGTACGAGGTAAGGATGAAGCTTTCTGGGCATGAACCTTCCCTCTTCTTCTTCGGAGGAAATCATGTTCACTCTGCAAAGTGAAAGTAATACTTGACAAGGTGATAACAGAGGCTGATCCCTCACACGTAACCAATGAGCAGTCGAGCCCTCTCCGGTTCACCTGATCTGAGGTTTTTTAATTTCTTTTTGCAACAAATTTGAGCCTTTTTCCCTCTGAGTAGGACAGACAGAGCTCAGACTCATAGTGACCAGTGACGGAGTTCCCCCAGGACATCCTTAGCTGACACGAGTATCATAGTTTTGGAAAACCACTGTGCCAGGAAAGAGTTACCAATATAGTACCAGAGACACGGCTCCCCTGCAAAGACCTCAGTGCAGCTATGAAAAGGCTATCCGCGTTTTATTTGGGCATTCTTCCACTGAATTATGCCAACTAACAGTTAGGTCTAGTCTCTTTTTTTCTGCCTCAGATACTCACTTACTGTAATTTTAATGTCTTTTTTTGTTCCACTGTAACTTCAACTTTTTGTTTTACTGCTGTTTTGTTTTCAAATAAAGAGATATATATATATATATTCTCAGTTTATTTATTTGCAGAGTTAATAGTCCTAACCCTTGTGAAGTCAACAGACAAAAGTACCAGAATCAGCTACTGAGATGAGGGGTGTTTATGCAGTACATGTGCTAAAACAGTCTGAAGTTAGCACAAAAGGAGTTTATGCAGGACTCTACCATCATGACTATGGTTTAGAAAATGTTTTCTGATTTTGGCTGAAGCAAATAGTGAAACAGATTTTTATCTGAAGCTCTGGAATCTGAGAAGCACAATAAAAAGAGAAATCTCCCTTGCTAAATTCCGCTTCCTGTTTTGGCTTTACTGGACTTACCCTAAACTAGATTCTGCAGTCTCTCTTCAAGGCCTTAATATCCCCTTCCATGGCTCCTTCCACCTAAAGAATAAAAAATGCATAAGTTCTCTTTTACATTTTTGATGGTGGGGGATGAAAAGTGAATTTGCGGTACCTCTACAGCTGACAGAGGTTTTGGCTTCTAAAACAGAGAAGCCCAAGTCTCAACCTTGCTCTTGCCTGTGACATCTTCCTTGGCCTCCGTTTCTAGAGATACACACGGGAGATACCACCACACCAAGAAAGAAAAATAGCGCACTAAACTCAGCCTAGGTAAAGTGAATGGGAAGACACACACAGAAAAGAGGAAAGCAATTCTCCCCTTTGTACATGATTTTACAATTTTCATCATTATAACATATATAAACATAAATCAATAATGTTGAAGCTACTGCTTTACCCTGGCTCCTGGGATGAGGCTGGTGAAGCTGCTACCAGTGTCACATAGACACAGGTTCCAGACAATATCTTAAAAGAAAGGCCGGCAGAGATCACTGCTGACTGTCCCCATTTCAGACTAAAGTCCCTTTGACCTGAATGAACATTTCATTTGAACGAGGGACTCCAGGATCAGACTCAGGGGAAGGGATTTCTTGCCCTTGGTTCCAGCCAGAAGCAGAAAAGCCAGAGATACATGAAAAATTAGGCAAGTTTTTATGAACTGTGATCTATCACAAACTTGTTAAATCTCATTCTACCCAACACGAGCAGGAAGCGACAAGGAGAACACGTATCTGAGTTTATTAACTGATCACTTTCAGCCATTAATGGAACCTTGTCAAAAAGGCAGAGCCACCTCAGGGTGTGTGAGGTGTATTATTTCCAGAATGAACTGGAAATCTCATGGTAGAGGGCTGCTAGATCTTGCTCTGAAGTGTAGTGTATGGTGAAGTTTAGCTGAAGTATAGCTTCGGTTTAGCTGAGGCTCAAAGAAAATGGGATCACTGTCAGTGAACCTATGGTTTTGAAAACATTATTCCAGCTAAGGAGAGATCTGGAGAGGAGAGAGTAGGAAAAAGAAAAAGCAAGCGGGTATAAATTAGTCATACATATATTTGCAATGTAAATTAAGAGAAGGTCTTCAAACAACAGAGAACTGAGGCTGTGGTGCGTCCTCACCGCAGGAATGGAGGAGTCAGGGAACCTAATTTATCTTAAGTTGTAACTAGCTAAGTTTTCAAAAGTGATAAAGTGAAGTGCAGTAGCAGGTAGAGGGACCTGAAGATCAGAAGTTCTCCACCAGCCTTATTTCTATGTCCCTACCCAGCCGGTTTCCCTCACCCCTGCTAAATACATTGCCCAGCTATTAGCAGTCAAACAATAACAAACTCCTGCTCGTTGGCACAAATCACATCACAGCCAGAAGCACAGAAAAAAAATGAAAACGTCAATAAATCCGGAGCACCAAAAAGTTAAAGTTGCTGGTTAATAAGTAGTACCACGTTTGCAGCAGCTCCCATCTTCCCAGCAGCTCGGTGCTCATCTACCGAGGCAGCTAGCGAAACAGGACTTGGAGCGCTGCTCTGATGAGTCACTCTGTTTGGAAACCTTTACATATTACAAAAAAAAAAAAAAAAAAAAAAAAAAAAAGAGATCTGAATCTCTCTTATTTCTGATCTTTCCAGGCCCCTTTATAATATTCATCTATTCTGAGCAGTGTTTGACACTTCCTTCCCGCCCACCCCCATTAGGAATCAGCTGTGGATTGCCTCCTTGTGCTCCTTCTTCTCCAGCCTTAAGGTACACATTACGATTCTATCCTTATCCAGAGCGCGATAGCATCAAACGAGGGAAGCAGCCGGACGACGGCGGGCAGGCGTCTTGGTAAGCTCCACGCCTGAAGAAATGCACACCTTTTGTTTATGGCTAGCAGGATGAAAGCCACGCGATGGAGCCGGACACAAATCTGTCGGCCCTTGGGAAAACACCACTGCCGAAGCCGCTAACGACGCGCCTCCTCGGCGCTGCGTACCGCAAGCACATCAAACAAGTCCTTCATTGACTATGCTGGCTTGAAGTTCAAGATATCCATCCTTACCTTAATAAACCAGGCCTACGACGCTGAAAAATCCCCGTATAAAGCTTAGAGGTTCAGGGTCATCCCTTAGACTCCTCCGGCACCAAGCTTCATTCTGCAGACAAAATTGGATCAAAATTAGAGCTAACTTCAAAATCAATTTAAATCCTCCCCACACGCTTTTTGTTAAAATATATGCCATATACATAAGGGCTTGAAACCAAAACCCATGGATTTCTTCGTTGTGGAGAGGCGGAGAGATGAGCCCGTGGCTAAGAGGAGCATTTCTCTGTGGGCTTGGGTGCCATGGGGTGACCATACAGTCACTCAGCAGAGCCCCGCTGGATCAACGCACGCACTTTGGTTTTTAGATCTGCTTGATTTAACACAGTGCCAAGTTTCTGTTAGCATTGCTGGGTTCAGGAAAGGAAAGAGGCAAAGGAAAACCAGGAGAGAAAGAGCACGGAGAAAATTAAATAACGAAGAGACACTGGCAGAAAAGAAAGGCTCTACCCACCCTCTCCGCATCCTACTCATCTCCACTGTCTCTCTTTGGAGGAAATGTGGTAGAGATGCCACGGCCTCACTGG
>VFFE01007179.1:2763282-2815785 GCA_008921705.1 Burhinus oedicnemus | reverse complement strand
TTTCTTTTCTTTTCTTTTCTTTTCTTTTCTTTTCTTTTCTTTTCTTTTCTTTTCTTTTCTTTTCTTTTCTTTTCTTTTCTTTTCTTTTCTTTTCTTTTCTTTTCTTTTCTTTTCTTTTCTTTTCCTGATTTCCTATTTCAGCCTTTACAAAAGAGATGTTGTTTAACGTTATCTACTCCTTTGGAAGTCAGGCTGCCCTTTAAAGCCTATCATATCAAGGCTTGTTATTGACTTAAACGATGTTTTTTTTTCTAGAAGAAGTTTAGGAAACTGGAAGTTTTATAAAAAATGCATGTAGATCTCTGCACTGGCAGCAGGATCTGCTGTGCAAATAATCCCTGTGTATGCAGGGAAAGGGAAAAACTTCTTTTGAAACTTTCAATGTGAAGAAAATCCTGTAGACACAGAAACTGCTAAAAAAGAAATAAAACTGCAGTTGGAGAACAGACAATAAACATTTCAGATTGCTTTATGGCACACTATTACAGGCAACTATCTTGCTTAAGTAGGCATAACATTTTTCACAGTATATATTTAAGGTTTTATTATGCTTTGGATTAACAGCAGGAAACCATTGCTCTTGAAGGGAGGGGAGAAATCATTTCTGCCAGTCCAGTGGCCTGGCAGGTAGCAAAAAACATTTAAAAATGGCCTGAGAAATGCACTACATGGTCAGGCACGAGCAACCTCCAGCCTGCCCCGATGCTCGCGTTGCGGACTGCATACGCAGCCCAGGAAAGAGAAAAAGAGAGAAGCGACCCTTGGGACCACTTCTGGCCCTGCAGGCAGTGGTGGAGCTGCACTGGTTTCCGAGATTTTTGCTGGGCCACCTATGGAAGACGCAGCCCTGAGATCTGGCGCGAGCAGCGCCTCGTGCAGACGGCGCTGGGAAGATGTTGTTTCTGCTGTCAGACATCTGCGCCTCTCCCACCGCCGGCGCGCTTGAAGCGTCAACGAGCCAACTGGCAGCAGCCCCTTGTTCTTGCTATCAGTGTCAGTCTGCCTTCCTCACCGAAGGATTTTAGGGCCAGACATCCGACCGTTTGGGGCCACCGCAGCCTCTCCATGGACCTCAGCCATCCTCCGGAGCAGCTCTCGAGGACAGCAAGCTATGCGGTGACATCTCTTCCTAAGCTGCCAACTCCTGCGAGCTTGAAACAATGGAACAAAGAATAACGGGAAAAGAACAGTCCACGCTAACGCATCCAGCATTGTCCTGGATTCCCTTCGGTTTTGTTAAAATTAGTGACGTCCTTCAGTCCTGGGTGTACCAGACCTCTCCTCCTTCTGCACAAAGCCGAGCCCAACGCCGCAGAACCCTGCCCGGCAAACAGCTCTCGGCAGTTCTCGTCCGCCCCTGGCTGACACGAGTGACTTCGTGACTCTCGACCCCAAGACCTGCGTGGGGAAACCATGCTGCTTTTGCCCTATCCCTCATCCCCTTCCCGCTCCTTGTGTCCCGGGAGCACTGGTCAAGAGCGGGGACCTGTGCCTGCAAGCCATCCGCTCTCAGGACATAATGACCTGTAGATATTTAGCTGTCTGAAGGAAATTAGGGTGACCCAATCATTATTCTTCCCCATCGTGTGACAACTTTCCCTGTTCCCCAGTTTCCTTTTACCTCCTTGGAAACGTACACCATTTACCCCAGATGCTCCCACCGGCAGGTGGGCCCTCGTGGGCATGGGGGGAGCAAAACCTTCTCCAGGGTATGCAAAGTTGCCACAGAGAGACGAGGAGCTAATCTCTTTGCAAATTATGTGAATTGAAGTAAGTAATTTAACAGCTTATTTCCCTCAGGTAGCCAGTGACCACTGTATGTCCCCGTTATTTAATTTGGCAGTTAACCTTTTGAAGGTTGGTAGTCATTTTATATTAACTTTTATATCTTAAAAATTAGTAAGCAATTTCCTTCTGGTTAATTTTTTTTTTTTTAATTGTTAATTTCTCCACATATTTCTGGTGGTCATCTCATCTACTAAATTTGTTCATCCTTTTCAATGCATCACTTCGTGAGTCAGAGTTGGGGGGAGAGGAGGAGGAAGGGTTGCTAAGAAATTGGAAAACATTATTTAAGTAGGTAAGATTAAATATTTGTGCCATAGTTTACAATTATAATAAAATAAATCTAGAAACTATTTCATGTATGAGAGCATGTACATTAGAAAAAATATTTCTATAACAGATAACCATCTTCTGAACACTAGAATGTTAGTAATTTGTCAGTTTTTCTTTTAATTAAAACTGTGAATATAGTTCATGCTCTGTTTGATTCAGTGTCAACGTTTTGGATGGGGGCTAAAACTGATTTCCTCTTAAATCTGTTGCATTTCTCAGGACAACTGATGAAGTGCGCCTTTAACATTAAGCTCTTGAACCCGTGAGGTTTGCTTTTTTCAAGATCAGTAAATCAACAGATATTAGAGTAATAGCCCTGATAAGACTCAAGACTTCTAACACGTCTGTAAACGCTCTTTTTAGCAAAACTGCATCCATTTTTCCTCTCAGACAACCTGGTTTAATTCATTGCATCATTACTGAGTTGGTCCACTGTAAAATGAATTAAAATTATGCTAGTTAGAACAGTTACATTCTAAATATTTTCCTCAATGCAACCTACGACACATTTAAAGTGTTTAAACTTTATTTTTTTTAACAACACAAAAATCTGCCTGATCTTTCTCCAAATAATTTTTTTCAGTCGTCGTTATTTTCAATCTTCCTCTGGGAGAATACATAGATTTGCCTGAGTTAAGGGTACGCTTCCCAAATTAATAGTAGGTATTAACCAGGGAAGGGCTCCAGCGACACCTTTGCCAGGGCAAGCGCAACTGGTTTTGACCCTTCCTCAATTACGTTAGTCCCTCAAAATATAATCGTTGTAAGAAAAGTGCTAATTCAAAGAATTTATATACAATTTAAAGTCAGCATCCACCAAAAAGCATCTGCTGGGTTATGTCTCATGTACCATAGGACCCTCAGGTGATCTGTTCTCACCCCTGCCCACCAGCTTACTCCGTGGTGGGCAGGCACACAATATCCATGCTTTTACAGACCTGGCCTCAGCATCTGCCCAGCCCACGCAAAACACAAGTGAATTTACACAGGGAGGGGGAAAAAAAAGAAGTTTAGATAGATAGAAGATTGATTGTTAGAGGAGCGATTGTCATGGATTTCTAAGAGTCTCTCCAACTCAGCCTGTTCGCCAGGTAATATTCAGCAGAAACCACTCTGGAAGTTTTCCAGGCAAGATCTGGGTGGGTTAGGAACCCCAGACCTCGTGCTTAACTCAAGAAACTCATTCCACCCCAGTAACATATGAAAAAAGGAGCTCAAACTGGGGCTCGGTCCAGGGAGGACTGGGAAAAGCTTATTTCAGCAGCCGCAGGTGCCGAGCACATTTGCTATGATGGCTGAGGAGGAGGAAGAGGAGGAGGATGTGCTGTACAGGCAGCTGCAGAGCTGGGACCAGCTTGGCTGCGCCCGGTGTAGGTGTTGAAGCAAAGGCCAATGTCTTCCTTGTGCATAAATACGAATGCATGAATAAGTTTGTTGCTATCAAGAGGACGACCACAGAATATGATATGTATTGGGTATTACAGACTGCATCCCTGTGCTTTTGTGCCAGGCTCATCTCCCGCTCCCTCGCCACTGTGAAGCCGGGTTAAGCCACGTAGACAGTGGAAATAACCATTACGCTTCCTAAAAATGCTCATAACTTACCATATTTAGCTTCAAGCTTTAGTTCCTTCTACCTTGCCTATTTTAATAAATACTCACGGCACTCAATAGAATTAAAACATCAATGAACAAAACAGATCCATATGAAATTTTCCCCAGGGATTAGGAACAGAGAGGAAGCACATCTGGTGCAGGAGAGTCATGTTGCTAAGTATGCTCAACTTCCCCACTGATAGGTGAGTAGAGCGATAATCTAATTTATCTGTAACGTACCTGAATGCTTCTTGGATCAAAGCCTGGAGGATGCGGAGGAAAAGACTGAAAAGTGAGAAAGTCAATGCAAAAAAGATGGTAACTTTCAAATATATATGGTAATCACCATGGTAGTGAGAAAGGGCTCGTACTTGATTCCCTGGGAATTACCTCAAGACAAACATGGTGAGAATTACTTTGGAGCGTATGTGAGGGAAAGCACACCATGCGAAAGAGGAGCAGATGCATCTTTAGAGTTCAGTATTCCTCATGCCTCCAACTTCACATGCCCTTTACACAGTCTTCTACTAATTTTTCTACACTGATAATCTATAGAACCTAATTACACAAAGTTTTTAAAAAAAGTCCTTCTCTAAAACGCATAATGCCTGATATCTGAGTCACAAGCAGAGTTAATGTAATCTAACACATATTGCGGGAACCTACTGCACACAGATATTACCAATTAGCACATGATTTTAACAATCAACATTCATGCAATTAATAGAACACTTCATATTCCTTCTAATTTTGAGCTCTGCATGAGCATATGTTATCATGACGGAATGTGGGATCATTTATTTATACTGGAAGCAAGGCTCCACATAGAAAGCCGAGATGCTGAAAGTTAGCCTGAAAGTGAAAAAGGCTCAGTTTTGCACTGAAAAAACCATACTTCTAGTCTGATTTCTAAAAGTTGAGCTGTGTCCTTACCTGCTCGCTGATTCTTGCTCTTAGCGAACTTCTGGAGAAGAAACTGTGCCCGGATTATAGCTGGGGAATACAACCACCAATTAATCAATGAGCGGGTAAACACTGCTCTCTAGAATCAAAAACTACTACATAATCAAGACTCATAAAAAAGAAATAACCATAGTGTCTTTCTTAAATATTTTTTTTTTTTTTACAGTCAGAGGTAACAGTAGGTGACCACCTTGTTTTCCTTAAGATGTTTATTATTACATTTTATGGTGAGTAGGGAAGAGTTATTATACTTATAGGACAAATGAAGAGCTAAGGTATAGGTCCCCAGATCCCCACAGTATCTAGCCACCCATTTACATTGAATTCCATAAGATTTAGGCATTTAATACCTTCAGGATCCAGTCCTGTCTGTTTTCCTTGCAGCAGAGGAATGGGGAGCTGAATGCCTGTATCCCAGAATCCCAGTAGTTGCCAGCCCACCTTAGCTATCTCTCTTCTTGTTCTTCAGTGCTAGCATAAGTAAAAAGCAATAAAAACTTATTTTAATTACTGAAGTCATAGATGTGTTACTAGCTCATTAAGGAGATGAGGTGCTTACTAAGAAGGTGTTTTTTACACGTAGACTGCAAGGAATCACACCGCACTGCTGCCGTAGCTGGAGCTGCTATATTCCCCGTCTATCGCCAAGAAGAATAACGTCAAAACACAGGGGTGCTGCAAGCCTGCGCTCCAGAACATCCTCATATCTTCAGCTGCCTTGTTGCAGAGATGTCCCACACGTGTTTCCTATGACTGAAGACATTCCTTCACAGCAGGCCTTCACAGCCAAGCACACCCTTCTGCAGCTCCTCCTGCGAGCCTGAGAACAAAGGTGGTCCATGCCATCTCCCTACCACGCTGACCTTGCTCTCAACAGATTTTGGAGAATGTGGCAAGAGTCGTAACCACCGGGGAGTCCTCTTCCACTTGCAAAGTCGCAGAAGAGGTGATGCAAGATGGGACAACTGATGGCAGGAGCGACCACGTTCCTTCAAGCTGCATTGTGGCTGTCTCCTCCTCGCCTTTCCAGCAGGTTAGCAGCAGCATTAGGTTCCCTTGGGCTTTTGTTTCGGGAACTGCTCTAAGCCCCTACGTCAAGAGGCTGTTGATGCAGGGAATTCTCCTCCAGCAGCAGGGAGCGGAGCAGCTGCAAGAGCTGCAGATGTAGACTCTAAATCATTGTGTCTTTTCCCCTTTCAGGACAAGCTCCTGAGAGAATTTGGTTTACCACACATCTGACGTGTATTTATGTGTTGCAGAACAGGAGTAAAGTAGCTATTCTCCGGGTATCGCTATTTCTAAAAAAATGTCAGAGGTGTATTTATGTCACCCATCGCTGCCTCCCCCCCCGGGGGAGCCTCCGCGGAAGCGTCACCTTTTGGGCTGCTGCTGCTTCAAATGAGAATAGACCAGAGTAATCCATAGGTGGCTAAAGAAAAAAAGAGATTTCACTTGTGACTCCACCTCTCATACTTATCTCAAAGGCTTTTCAACCACATTCTGGTAAACAGGGAGGTAAAAGCTCTCCGAAAGTCAGTGTCTGTCTGTGTAATTTCTAGACTTTGACATAAGTAGGTGATTCTATGGTTCTAAGTACGCAGTTGAGACAGGCCAGATTGCCACGATGCCCAGGGAAGACGCGCAACTACAGACAAGTAGGAGGAAAAAAAGAAAGCCTTCCCGTCTCAAATTCAGTTTGCCTGAGGTAACTTCAGCCAAGGTAATAGAGCGGCACTAGTGTCACTGACAGGGAGGTAAACTAAGTGTAACGGTTTTTTACACCGACTAAATACATTAGCAACGACCTTCCTGTCAAAACAACAACAAAAAAAAAGTAAAAATCGAGAGATACTTTCTTCTGCTGATATCAATAGTAAATATGTATTTTTCTTAACCATTATTTTTACTGAAGGCTTTACTGCACAAAGAATCCAGCGGGAACAGAAAATCATATAATTGTGCAGGTTGGGGAATTCTCTAAAAATACGTAACCATGGCACCCTTGTCATTACCAATCAAGTAATCTTGATAAAAAGTAAAGTAATTAGCCTTTGAGAAGAGCATAAAGCTAATTAAAAATGACAACTTAGTCATCTCGACAAACAACAGCACAGAACCAGTCAGTAGTTCTAACTACAGCACGATGCGATAACCTGACCTGCCAAAATGGCTCGCCTTCAAGCCCGTTAAAAAGAAACGCCAGTTCATGAGAGTGAAACTTTGCTAACCTTTGCCTGTGTTTTAAAATTTAGATTTGCTTCATCTGCCATCCAGTATTTCTGTTTGCTCTCTGTGTGTCATCATCTTTTACTAAGACTTTGCCCACCTATCGGTTATTTTTCTGAATGAAATGACGGAAATTCCTCTAGTCTCCTAAAAGGAGACTATAAAATGCAAAGTATGAACACATGCATTGTCAAAAAGATTTACAAGTTGCAAATAATAAGTTTAGTCTCATAAGAAAGTTGCTTGTTCAGAATTTATAAATAATAACCAGAAACAAAAAGAAACCACCAGTCTCTCATTTATATAGCAATTAGGAGTTCTGTCCTGCCATAGATGTTAATGGCAAGGTTTTAATTCATTTCTATGGGAACAAAAGTAAATATTTCCTCTTTTCTTGCCGTCAAAAAAATCCTTGAAGAGGACACATTTTCAGAAAATTATCCTAATTACCAACACTGTTCTTAGCAGATATATTTACTTAGGTTGCAGGTACTGAAGAAAACAAATTACTATCTTTTCAAATCACAAGATTCTATTAAATACTTCCTAACATAAAGATAGATATGTATTATACGTATAACTACATATGTAAGTTACAGCCAGAGGTCCATGGTACTATGCTCCTTAAATCTGAGAGCTGGTTTGCTTTAAGAATTAAAGTATACTAATCTAAGGTGTGTGCGCACACAACTTAGTCTCCATGAAGCTTTGGTACAACTCCTGTACTCATCCTCACAGCCTTAGATTTAAAAAGGACAAATCAGAACTGCCATGGGCCAAGCCCAAACACTGACATCTTCAACAGATCCAGCTGCGTGACGCTGACACCTAAGGCCAGGTTGGACGGGGCTTTGAGCAACCTGGTCTAGTGGGAGGTGTCCCTGCCCATGGCAGGGGGGTTGGAACTAGATGATCTTTAAGGTTCCTTCCAACCCAAACCATTCTGTGATTCTATGATTAATCATGCTAACACACCTTCTTCAACCACACAGAGAAAATAGAGAATTGATCCTCAGAATAAGGATTGAGTGGAATGAGAAAAAAGGTAGAAGAGATTATGATTAGGTTTTGCCTCACCCGTGCTAATCTTTCACTACAGTTTTGGTTCCTTCTTGCTAGGAAAGAGCAGAATAATGATTTAGAGAAGCCCTTAGGCTGCTGAAACACGGCGCATAGGAAGCAACCTGCAAAACAGAGCGATTGCAACTCAATGCAGGAAGTGAAAACTTAAGCTCCTTTGACTTACAGTATATATGAATACATGAGTTGGTAAAATAGTTACAGATGTGTATCTAGACCAAATAAAAAGACCTTGTAGCCATGCAGAAAATATGTATCTGCTTGCGCTGCGCTGCTTCCACTCTTAGGAAAGCTTGAAGCAGAAATAAAATGTTTGCTTATATTTCAAACAAACGTTGGATGAAACAAAATTCTGAGCAACCGTGAACTAGATAAAAGACCTTGATCCTGCTCCGTAATGCATCGTAAGACACAGTTCACAAAGGCCAGCTCTGGCTTAGGAAAGCCAGTCTCCCTAAGCTTTCTCTGCAGCCGGTGGAGAGAGGGATCATCCATCCCCAGCTATTGTAAATCGGCAGCGTTCCATTCGAATCCGTGGAAGCAGACCAACATATACAGGCTGAATATCTTAGGCTGTGATCCCAGATCTACAGGTCTGCACCCCTTAATAATTCTTCATATGCCAAATGTAATGACATTGGACAACCTTTCTCAGCTTTGATTTGCAAGATCTTCATTGCGAACATTTTCCGTGTCAAATAGGCCTCCAGCTGAATTCCGTATCATGAATTCAGAGAAATTTGGGTGATTCCAGGGTGTTTTATCAATTTCTTAAAGCGTTTGCTCAAATGCATTTGTGAAGTTTTGTGTTTGTTTTAAAAGAAGCTTTCTCTGAAAAAGTTTTTAAAGGTCTTAAAGGAAACACGGTCTCTTCTCATAAGCCTACTGGACAAGCAGGTGTTTTGGTCTCAGACTCTTACTCTTTGGTGTTATAGGACATCAGGGAAGATAGGAGAAGTGTTGCTTTTCTCTTCCTTTTTTGCTTTCCCCAAGTAAAAATTAAATTTTTACGGGGATGAGGTAGTAATCTGTAACACCTGCAAAGAGAAAGCATCTACTTGATCTTTTGACATGCCATTTCCTTATGGAGGGAAGGTGGGGATGAAAACGAGATATCTGTCTAGTAAGGAAAGAAGAAAAGAGTAAAATCTCCACTTGCTCTTGTACCTCTCATCAGACCTACAGGCTCTTAAACTTAATTCCAACTTTAACCTGGACAAAGAAATGGAAAAAATACACTGTAGGGAACAAGACTGCATTGGCAGTGGAATGGATTCAATGACCTAATAGTTCTTTTTCCATCTCTGATTTCTTTGATACTATTTATAAAAAGGAAACAAAAATGATGGGCCACTCCAAACAAATTGTTACCATAAACCAATAGAAAACATCAAAATTGGCAAATGCCCCTTTAAGACTTGCATGGCTCGTGGAGGCAGGGAGAAGACTAATAATGTACCTCTCTGAAGGTCCTGGGCTATGTTTATTTCCCGTATTTATTTAAAAGAAAATCAAAATACTTTTAAGCAAGTCGGCTGGTTCCAAATTTAGGAACAATTGAACAAAGAAGAATCTGCTAATTCCAGATGGAGTGCATATAGTCCCTTGGCACTTATTACTTAGCAAATGTTTCAGAAAGCAAACACATGACCTAAAAGATTTTGTGAGTGTGGGGTCCTCAAAAAGCTCTTAACAAGTCGTGTATTTCTGACCGTATTTACTTTACCCACACACAAAACCCCACTTCGTTTTCCCTTCTTTTTTTTTTTTTTTTTAAAAAAGCAGACAACGCTCCCTTTAAAGACTATTTACGTACGATTCAGTTATCCCATAAGTCCGAGGGCTCTAAAGGTGTCTCCTTTGAAAGGCTTCAGCTGTGGAGCATCTGCTCCCTGTCCGAGGGCCACCTTCCCCGGCACCGCGGCTGGCGCAGGTGTTTTGCTAATGTGGGATCCTCCTGTCCGGCGGTGCAGGCAACGGGCACCCACAGATGGTTTCTCATCTCAAAGACACAACATAATTTTGGGTTTGTTTTGGTTTTTTTTTTATTTTTTAAATCTGGTCCTTTGCGCACACCCGGCTGGTCCACCAACATCCTGCACACGGGTGCCAAGCCACCCTCAAAACACACCGCTAGGCAAATCAATATAGCGTGGCTTGCACGCATTTTGTATTCATTACTGAAATGTTTTATTCCTAATTTCATAGCAAAATGAGTCTGATGAATACAGCTAGGAATTTTTTAGTGAGCATTACGTTCCATTATTATAATTGTTTCCTCCCCAAATTAAATACTTTGGGGGAAGAGTAAAGTAGAAAAATCTTAATCTTGAGGCAGCTTGGCCAAAATCAGTAATTTTTCAGTAGCTCTCCATCCCCAAGCGCACAGCACCTTACAGCAGCGGCGTTACCTCCTCTGCCTTTCCCAAGCTGCCGGAGCCGGGGCACAGCCGCGCACGTAGGTCCATGTCGGCAACGAGCCTGACCTGCCTGGGAGCCAGGGCTGCTTTGGGAGATCTTCACTAAACCCCCGAAATCTGAGGCGGTAGAGAGGTTCCGCTTCTATTCCACTGCGTAAACAGAAATATCTCTGTGACAATTTTCATAACGCAGACTACAAAAACTTCAAGATTTCTGCTGGTGGCTTTCTTCTGCTGGTGGGACAAGCCCTGTCCTGCCAAAGGGGCGGAATCAAAGAGAGCAAGGTATGGAAAAATGTTCAATAAACCTCAGGCTTAATTATCAACCAGGATTATTTTTTTTTTCTATTATTACTTTTAACATCCTAATAACAGGTCTTTTCTTAAAAAGCAAACCCTTTCCACTGTTCTCAAAGGAAAAAAACAAAAAGCCAAAAAAACACTAACGGCAGTGAGTTGCGATTAAAAGAGACCTTAAAGAGAAAGAACTTTTCACAATAACGTAAACAGGTAAGTATAATTTAGTGTTGAGTTTTACATGAGTGATATCTCTTCCCTTTAAGCTTTTTAATCTTTTTCTTTAACTCTATCCCTTATTTTACAAACCTCACCTTCGGTTATGCTGCAATCCTTTCCTTCGGCCTTGTACGGATTTCAGTGTTTCCTAGCCACAGGCTCGGACCAGAAAGAAACCGAGGGCAAATGTTATTATTTCAACTCGGGTATCTACAAAGTGAAATTTAGGTGCTGACAAAGACGTGCACCCGCTCTCCTTGTTCAGTAGCTCTTCTCCAACTGCGTGCGGCCTGGTAGTCCCTGAAGTTTTACTACTGCCGGCATTTCTCTGCAAATCCTTAAGCTGCACCCGCTAACTCAACTGAGCACGTTATTCTACATCTTTAACTGAAATTTTTTTGTTTTTATTTTAATGAATCCCCTAACTCCACGTTTAATTAAACTCATGTTTTTTAATTAATTACCAACAAATGCAAATAAGGCAAACTGCACAAACATGCATTCACCGTTCACTGACAGATACGTGGTGGGGGTGTTTTTTTAATCCTGAAGTGTCAGGATATTAAAATCTTAAAGTCTTGAGTGTTACAACCCCAAAATTACTTCCAATTGGGGCCTTATGAGAATATCTTACTAGCGTATGACAGGGAGCTCAACGGCTTAAAGCAACAGAAAGCAAACTGCAGGTTCTTTACCTAAATTACTCTAGTTAAACAACAGCAGAATGAGGCCTCTGCATACATTGTTATAAGAGAAAAGTAGACTACAAGAATTTCTCCATCATAATTACGTTTAACTGCCCTAAACGCTGACAAATACAGATATGGATTCATTAAGTGCTCTCTCTGCTTATGCAAGTTCAGCTACAGTAGAAATCCTAAAAGGAAGAAATAAGAGTGCAAGCAACAAACTCCAAAGCTCTGAAATCCAGGAAACCCAGTTTTAAGCGATGTAACACACTCGTGCTTAAAACTTAGAAACTGTCTCCTGGTACTTGCCGGTAGTGACCATTGCCAGAGCCTGAGGACAGCACACAGTTAAATTAGCTTCCTCGCTATGTATAAGTATTACCCTCGTCAGGAGAATATATTTCAAAATCTCATGAAATATTACTCCGAAGAGTCGCTCAGAAAAGTCTTAGCTTCTCTGATGACTTTTTCAACTTAAAGCACTGTAAAAGCAGCCTGTCCTCCTTCCAGAGCTAATACGTGGGATTATTTAAATCGTTAAAGCAAGGAGCCAGGAATATTTGTTTCTGTTCTCTTCCTAGGGCTGACACGGATGAATTTGGCTATGTCCACACGTCTAGTTCAGCTCACTCTCACAGTCCCAGAATGACTTGAATGCACACACAGAGGTCTCCAGCTCGCTTAAAGCCTAAGCCCGGTGCTTGAGCTCTGGCCCTCCTGGATCACTGCCCGGAGCTCAGCCCAGCGTCCTGGACACGAAGCAAAGCCAGCACTGGAGTGCTCGGCAAGGCAGTCCCCTGGACGCCGTATTTTCCCTTCAAGTCAGCAGGTAAGAGCTGTTTTTCCTACACGGCACAGGAATTTCTTGTGCGCGGCAGAACCACACACCTATGGAAAACATATTCTGCGAGTGTTGCCAGCATTCATGTTTCCACTTCTTTTTACAGTTATTTCTAGATGACATTTGGAGCTTTATATAGATATACACACACGCGCACACCCCCCTCCGTGTACATATATATAGTACCCCTTCTACTTCTCCCTCCCCCAAAATATCAGGCAGATTTCTCCATCATTTGCCACGGGCTGGGAGGAGCAGGTCAAAGGGCTGACACTAAAGTATCTTTTCCTTCATAAAGTAGTTTACTGCCCCGTCAGATGCAAGACGTGAATGCACAAATTTGTGGTGCTTGTCTCCCCACCAAGAAGGGAAATAAATAACTCAGAGGGGAAATTAATAGCTTAGAGACCTGCCTATGTAGACACAGCTTTTGGGTTAGTGGGAATTTTTCCAGCTCTCTGTCCCTCCGTTTCCCCAGATGAAAAATGGGGAGAAGTCACCCTTAACCATCTTATGCAAAAATTTAATTATGTTTAGCTTATCTAATTGATGTATTTTGAGGAGGTTGGCTAAAAGATGTCATATGTGCAAAGTTATTTGTTGTGTTTAAAGATATTTGTGCTCCCATCCTTGGGAAAATTCTTCACGTTCTCTGTCCTGCTGCACTTACAAACGATCCTATCTTGATTGCGTTCCAGTTACCCAGTGTCAAAAATAATCAGGAATAGGAAAGATAGAGCACAAGAGTGTTCTGTGGAAGGCTGCAATTCCAGCGACTCCTCCTTCCCCTGCTTGCCCAGCCTAAACATATGCAGTTCTTTGAAAAGAAAAAAGAAAAAGAAATAGCAGAGCTGTGTCCACCCATCTCCTGAGCAGTTCCTGCAGCACGGTGGAGTCTGTAGGCAGCCGCGTAAGTTTTATAATCAGAATTCCATAGCTTGAGAAAGTCCTTAAAATATCCCATGCCCCCAGCCAATTCTTTAAAAAACGAGGAAAGAAAAGTATTTCCCCTCCTTTGCTTTTTCACAGTTTCCTTTCAGCTGGCACGTCGGCGAGAGGTGCGGAGGACACCCGGAGGACACCCACATGTCGCGCCCCCTTTGCGCAGGGCAGCCGGAGGTGCGCGGGAACCCGGCTTCCCACCCAGACGTCCCTCGTCAAAACGAGCTTCGGCGAGAAGGGGTTTTCCTTCCTTAAGAAATATTGCAAACAGAAGATTCCCATGTTTGAAAGGTCAGAGGAAAAAATATAATGCACTCATGAAGAGACAACCTCATTAATCCTGTTGTTCTTGGCCCAGTCAATAGAAGAAACATAAACGCTGTCAACACTGCGCTGCTAGATAAAGGATAAAAAGTGGGAATGAAATGTTTTACTGCAAGGACTGTTCTTATGGTTTGAGAACATTTCTGGAAATAACCTGAGCTGAGAAAATGTTCCCTAGGAGGAATACATGCTGTGGGAAACTGTGTGGAAGATAAAGTTTGGTCAGTGACCTTCTCACTATCCTCTAATCGCGCAGCACACACTGCTCTAAAGAGAAAAAAGAAAAAGGGATATTCTGCAGCCAGAGACACTTTACCTTCCCTACGTTACATGAACTGAAGTGGAAAACACAAGAGTATCATAAATCTCTATTTCATGCTTTCGGATACTGTAGTGAAATAACAATCTACTGTAACTCGCAGGGAAAAGAAAAAAAAAAAGTGACTTTTGGTTTAGGGCACTTTAATAGCACAAAATGCAATACACCTTCAGTGAGCGTAAAAACAAATGACTGGAAGTTGCTAAAAGGGGAACGTGCCTTTTCGTCTGTGCAACATTAGAAACGGAGAAAGATCATCATATTTCTCATCCAAAACCAGGAATGACAGAGAGGAGGAAGACGCAAGGCTACCTCTCCCGCGCGGGCACTTCCCAGGGACGGTACACCGCAGCAGAAAAGCTCAGTTTAAATACTTGCACGTTAATGCATCAGCAGCACTCGCATACTGTATCTGTGCAGGCAGAGTGAGTAAATATTAGCATATGTGGTTACTCCTGGGAAGATTAGGCAGTCATCAAATATGGATGTCCCTCGCGCTCCGCACGCAGCGAGGGTATTGGAAAACTCCCACCTTTATATATTTCTGGGGAATAGAACTTTTTTTATTTATTTATTTAATTTTTATTTTTCCTTCAAAACCAGGATTACTGTAATTACTGTCTCTAAAAGGTGGTTATTTGAGGACTGGTGTTACACGCACAGAAATGCCAAAGCTTTTTTGGTTTCTGTAGCACGAATCTCAGAAATACAGTGTGATCTTCCTGAAATGGCATGACAGGGGTAATGCCACGGCTCTGAAGTCGGGTAAATATTTCCCTTGTACTCATCGGTTACCGGCTGTTGAAAAATACACTACCTAGGGCGGTAACGCAGGGTAATGATGTCATTACTGGGGGATAAACAACGCAGCTGCCGTGCGTTTCTGTAGTTCTTGCAAAATAGAGGGCTGGAGGTGAGTTAGTTTGTGCATCCCAGCTCTTTCAAATATTTCGCCAATCGTCATAGAAATAATTGCCAAAGTGACTGGTGAGTTAATTCAGGCAAAATGCAGGCTAACCTGAACTGCTCAAATCAGACATAACCCCTTCTTTGAAGACACCTCAGAAATAAAAGGAATGGAGTGGACAGAATGAGATTTCCTTCTGTCTTCTTCACTTGCTGGTTTCAAATCGGACATGAAACAGAAAGGGTGTAATAAGCTATTCTCTTATTTTTCTTCCATCCATCTGGAAACAAGAACTACCAGAAGTCTGACAAGAAAGCCTGATCTCCAGCCAGATTTCTAGAAATGTTAATAAGAGTTCCTTATTCAAAAAGCACCTTCAAAACTTCTTAACTATCAGGAAGAGAACCTCAGATGTCTCATCATCCACCACAATTATTCCTGGAAAAAGACCAAGAAGTGCCCTACAGAATCCTCCTGCTACCGTATGTAACAAAACCTACATAGTTAAAAATACAGAGATATATCATGCATATAAATGATAATGCTGGTGACTGCAGATGAGGTTAGGAATAAAACCTTTTCAAAAGCCTTCAGGAGGTGGGCAGCGGGCAACAGCCACATAAGGAATTTTCTCTCACGGGCTTTGCTCAGAATAAATTTATGGAGGGAGATTATTCCCTTTGCTTGGGTGTCAGCTCAGAGCTTTCCAGGCGCGAACCAGAAACAACCGAGATACTCCCCCATGATGGGGGAGCATCTCCAGCGCTGCAGTCAGGTACCCTTCAGCTGCAGAAGGAGCTCGGGACCGCCCAAGGACGTGCACAGGCTTTGAGGGGTGGCACGTTGCAATAGCAGAGAGTCACCAGCAGAATTTCCCTGCTCCATTTTGTACAGCGCAACTTAATGGCGCTATCGACATCTTCTGTGATATACGTCCTGTGATCAGCGCAATTACTGCATGTCATCACCACTGTAAATTTACCCAGCCTGAAACCATTTTAAACTTAAACTGCATACTTAAGAACTACTATCCACCTCCTCTTTGTAAATTAGCTATATGATTTATCTGTGGGAACCATTTCAAAAAGTATACATTCAGAAATACATATACCACATGATGTCTTTTCCATATGGCATCTCATAATTATTTTGCTGTGTGCGAACATGATGAAAACAGTTTCATAATTCTCTAAGGGTTAGGGTAAATTATTTCAATTAGACATATTTCAGAGCAAACATTACCTTAGGGTTTATTAATAATAGTACCTGAGAAGGAACAGCTGCCTTTTAAGCAGCGAGAGCTGTCAGCTTCTCACTGCCCCCCCTGTAGCACCCCTTTTGTGACTCTAAAAAAATGGCAGATTTTCTCATGCTTTACCTAAACAGAGAACTTGGCAGCAGAGACCTGGTTGTAATCCTCAGCAAGGGAGCTGGTGGGTGGATTTTTTTCTCTATAAACTCTTGTATAAACCACACCAGTCTCCTGGTATTTATTTTGTGTAATGTTGGAAATCGTACACAGATCCAACGGGCCATGTAAAGGAGTTTTGTAACTTCCTGAGACCCTTTCAGGCAAAATCTTTTCTCCAACAGCGGTCCCAGGTCGTCAGGATATTATCACCATTTTTTAAGGGCAAAGTTCCTTGACCATTCGTAATAGTATAGCTTTGAAAAGATGAAATGCAAATCTAAATTAGACCAGCTAATTATTAGGAGTTGTTATTAGAATTATTAAAAAGAAAATTCACTCCACTGTCAAAGTATACGGGCTGTTTTGTAAGCACAGGGCTTACAAACAGCTTGCCTTGCAGTTTTATGTGCCGTGTTCCTCGTCTAGCTGCTTTTACATTTTAATGCTGTCATATGACATGCCCTGATTTTGAAGCTCTCATCCTGTGACCATACCCCTCCGCACAGTGCGGACCAGCTGATTTGATGCACCACATCCCTCTCACAAGCAAATCACAGAATCGTCTAGGTTGGAAGGGACCTTTAAGATCATCGAGTCCAACCATTAACCTAACACTGCCAAAACCACCACTAAATAATGTCCCTCAGCACCACGTCTACCTGTCTTTTAAATACCTCCAGGGATGGTGATTCCACCACTGCCCTGGACAGCCTGTTCCAATGCTTGATGACCCTTTCGGTGAAGAAATTTTTCCTAATATCCAATCTAAACCTCCCCTGGCGCAACTTGAGGCCATTTCCTCTTGTCCTATCTCCTGTTACTTGGGAGAAGAGACCAGCTCCCATCTCCCTACAACCTCCTTTCAGGTAGTTGTAGAGAGCGAGAAGGTCTCCCCTCAGCCTCCTTTTCTCCAGGCTGAACAACCCCAGTTCCCTCAGCTGCTCCTCAGAAGACTTGTGCTCCAGACCTCTCACCAGCTTCGTTGCCCTTCTCTGGACACATTTCAGTATCTCAACATCTTTCCTGTAGTGAGGAGCCCAAAACTGAACCCAGTATTGGAGGTGGGGCCTCACCAATGCCCAGTACAGGGAGACAATCACTTTCCTAGTCCTCTTTGCAAGGAACGCTTATATTTTTAACACACAAGTGCCGAAGAATCACCTAGGTTCCTACAAGCCCCTAAAACGCTGAAGTGGAAGTGTGCTGAGAGCCGGCCAGGGAACAGGCATGGAAAATCCCTGCATCTCCTCACCCTACACAACTCGCAGAGAGGCGAGTGAATTGACCCTGAATACACCATCACTAAAGCTGGGTTGAAAAAAGGGACAGAGTGACGTCCGTCGGCTAATAAATAATGCAGGTACAACCGCAGAGAGGGCTGGTGCGACTGCCTCCTTGTTACAACCTGTGGGCTGGAAGAAAATTGTTGTGGAGCTGTAGCTCTCAGTCTGAGAGTGGGAGGCGAGGGGACCAGCCCTGCTCATTTGGGCCTCGTGCGTGGAGGAAGGCAGAAGGCACCCAGTACAGAAAAAATAAAATTTTAAACTGAGATACCTCTGAGAGTATCTGTTAAAGAGTTTCGAAGCGAATATGCTGAGAAATCAGCTCTCAACTTGACTGTCAGTCTTCCAATCCAGCAATCCCTGTGTGCCTATGAAGAGTGGGTTTCTAATTCATTTAGCATGTCACTGCCACCACGAATATATATATACACACACAAACAGCCCAAAAAGAGAGAAGGAGTATGTACTTACATGCATAACTGTAGGTGTAACGCACATGTACAAACCCATGTTCACTTGAAAGCCAATACCAGGATATCTCTAATGCTTAGTTATCACCTGGCCAAACATGGTTGTTCCACTACATCGTTATCATACTTTAATCTTTTCATCTAAGCTACAAGAGGAAAAAATAATTTCCAAAGAGAAAAATTGATTGGTAAAAGGCATTCAAGCTATAAAATATTTCCTTTTGGTTCAGGTCCTAGTATTTTTGCCTGGCTCAACTTCAGGAAGCTCTATAACTTTGCTGAATGATTTCCAAAGGGCCTCTTGCCCATATCTTTGTGCAAGAACACTCACATTTAGCCTTGAAATTGCCACTTAGACAAGAGAAACCGTTGGCTTCTCTGTCTTCTACAACATAATGAAGTGTGTGGATTTCTACAGAGCTGTTTGCTTGTGACTTCTCCAGGAGGCACCTAACCTGGTCCCAGCCCCACAAAGACCTTCAGCACAAAGACTTCAGGTCCTGGAGCAGACTTTTTCTCTCGCTTGTGTCCGGCTCCAGTGTGTAGAAACCCATAGGAAGTGAACAAATGAGAACCCTAAGCCTCAGATCTCTTTAATAAATTGAATAAACAAGCTTTTGTCTAATGTTTGGACTTTGAAACTACTATCGCATTTTGGGAAGGCTATATTCTCAATCATGGAAAGTTCTAATCTTTTCCTCCATGTCATCTAAGGAGAAGACTGACCTCTGACCTTTGCTTTCCTCCCTACTTAATCCCATTATTTATTCTCTTTCTGTCCATAACCAGACAATCTTTGCTACAGTTCATATGCTTTTATACTTTTCAAAATCCCACACTTTTCTGAGTTCAGTTTTTTGGACCGCTCTCCTGAAGAAACGAAGCTTACATGTTGGCCCTGTCTGCCAGACCTTTCCTTCCTTAACCGTTCGCAAATTCATTGGCTTATTTCAATTCAATTCAACAGAGAGGTAGAAACCCTGAAGATAATTAAATTCCTGTAATTTCTGCAAATGCTGGCAGGTGGAGACAGGTAGGGGAGTGAAAGGAGTGCCTCTGCTGCAGGAAAAGCTGCAACATGAGGCTCTACAGTACCATTTCTGCTGGCTTGACCTTGACCAAGAGGCATGGGTGTGGGTCTGTAGAGCTCCCAGTTCCTTTGTGCAAGCAGCACCTCAGGGGAAACTGAGGCACAGTCTGTGGGTTCTATGGAGGGATGATCTCAAATCCTTGTTTCACCCAGTTTCTACAGAGGAATACGACAACAAGCAAACTGCCTTGACTGCCTAGTACCCTGAGAGGAGTACCAAATTCTACATCTGTGCATGAAGTCTTGTCATCTGCCTGTAGCTTTTGACTCTGGAAGCTAATAACAGCAGTGCAGCAAATGCTTATATCGGTATTTGCCTTTACAGTAATTTCTGGCATACAGCAGGGCTCATGCGACTCTCGTACCTGTTCACAATAACGCTGCATGAGCGACTTGGGTCTATACTCGTGCTCGGCAATTACGCAATATCCTCTGCTGGCAATGGGACTAGGCTGGGAGTCAGGAGACAGGCTTCCATCTGTTAGCAAAAGGTTGTGGAGCTGTAGAAAGTTTTCTTTTTTTTTTTTTTTTCCCCCCCTCTGTCCTTCTTTTTTCCTCTCTCCCACACTTTGCCTTTTTTATTAGATCGAGCTAAAAGTCCTTGGGCGGAAAGGCCTTTTTTTCACCAGATGTTTGCATGAGCCTAACACATTGGGAGCCCTTTCTTAGTCGAAGTCCAGATGGCCTATTGCAAAGTAGATAATAACAAGACTGCAGCAAATACTGATGTTCTTATATCTATATGACAACATCACCTTTGAAACAGGAATACTCGTCTGTATATGTTATAAGAATACATTTTTACTTGTGTATTTAGCTGTAATAGCCCCACTAAAACACAAACATACGATCTTAAAAGTATCTCCATCAAAATTAATGGACAGCCTGACAGAGATCAAATTTGTTTTCTGCAAAGAGATTAATAATCTTAAGGCATCTGAGATTTTGCCATGCCTGTCTTGTTGCTGTTCCACCGTGTTACGCTGCGCTGAAGGCTGTACCCAGTCTGTTAAAGCACTATCTCTCCGCTTGCTCCGAGAGAAAGGCTGGACCTCTCGTGAATGTTGTCTACCGCCCACGAGTCTGGCTCAAGACCCATCTATAAATTTCATTTGCCTTTTGAAGAGAAGAAATTTTCCTTGACGAAGGTGATTATCAGGTATTAAAGGCTAATCTTATAATAAATTTGTGAATTAGTAAGCTTATTGCTTAACTAGTCAAAAGCAAATCCCTCTTGCTCGTACCTTGTTACGCTCGCATTGCATGCTATCGTATCACCGGTATTTAATCGTTTGTCAGGGGAAAAAAAAAAAATCTCAAGCAGAGATATTCACTCGCTGAAATGAGCCAGGGTGGCTAGGTTACTCATCATAATGTGTTTTTCAGAGGTTTTTTTTTTATTTAATCCCAAAGGGCTTTTATTTTGTGTCAATTTGTACAATAAAGTTCTCTTTTCTGAGACTGACTTCACTCATATGTTGTTAGTGCACTTAATTAAACTCAGAAATGCTTAATCCTTTCTAGGACCCTAATTTTGTTCTGAAATACAAACAGGGCTATGTGCCCTCAATGAGAGAAAGTCAGTGTAATTCGACACAAATTTCAAAGACCTCCCCGAAGTGTTTCTTTCTGCATCGTGGAAAGGAGGGAGGAGGGAAATGGCCGAATACTGGATTTTGAATTGGCCCCATTTTGAAGGTGAGGACAATGTGAAACGCTTGGACCCACTTCTAACACCCCCGTAGCCTGGATGCACGGGTGGATTCAGGTCCATCTGTACCCAAAAGCAGGGATAAATTATGCATGTGAGGGGCTGCAGCAGCCTTCGCATTAAATATTGATCTGCTGGTCCTCTGCCACTCCGCAAGACCGCGCATCTCCAGATCCACCTGTCTGCACCGCGGTGACGGCAGCTCCCCGAGGAGGGGCTTTAATGTTGCACACAAAGCCCATCGTCCAAAATAGGTGGATCTAGAGCAAATTTCTTGAGCGTAATTTATTCCACACCCTCGCTAGCATAACAAGTGTTCCCGAGCCTCTGTGGATGTGTATTCAAGAGGGAGCTGTCTGTCTACATTTGATTTTACATTTCCTTCAGCTAGTTCAGAGGTCCATAAGCAAAATCCAGCACCCGGGGACACTCGGGAGGACTGTGAATTCATAAACAATAAATGGTTTACAATCACACATACCTTAACATTTTAATCTCTGGCAGATAGGGTTTGGATAACTGCTTTTGGGTAGCACGTAGATTCTGCGTAACACAGGTTTATTCTATACTGCATATTTCACTTGACCATTTCTGAGCAGAAGAATTACATGAGGGCGAGGAAACAAAAAAACCTCCCCAAAGGGTGCCCATGTGCTGAACGCAGGGAGAGATCTCCACCTACGCTCTCCCATGGCTGGTCTGGTAGGCGGAGCTACCATTCAGCGAGATGGGCTGCATGCAGCACCCTTTCCAAAGGAGCCACTCAGGCATGTCATCCTTCCGGACTAGTGAAAAACCTCTTTCTAATCCTACCGCACCACTTCTCGACCTCAGCCTCCTGCATCGGGGACCACGCTTTGCAAACGCGCTGTGGCTTAGGAGACAGATAACGCCAAAGCAAACCCTCCTTCCCACACCTTTCCCCCAACTCTCCACCATATGAAATGACTATTTTTTGTTCCAGAGGAAGTTCTGGAGCCACACAACACTTTTGACCCATTGTACTCGTATTACAAAGACATCAGAACTGCTGCCCTAAGAGATGGACAAACCCCCATGAGTTCAAGGCTTGACCGTCCCATTTGCCTTCCAATGCAACCCAAGTTACAGGCATCAGAAAATATCCTTTCTGAGGGCAGGATTCCCCTCCCATCCTGCAGCAGTTCTCCTACCTCCAGACGCAGGTCCTCGAGGTACATCAGAAGACCTGAAGCAGATGTCTTCTCCAGCCCACTTGCTTGTCTAATCCACTTGTCAATGCATTTGTTGGTAAAGGTGCTGACATTTGTTAGAGACATCAAAACTGTAAGGCTGAATCAGACCTGTGAAGTATACAAATAACTATGAGTGTTAAGTAATTTCTCTTAGAAGAAGTAACTGTAAGCAATTTTCCCAGTACTCCTTCGTTACGTCCAGATTTCTAAGTTGCAGTGAGTCATTAAAAACATTCCCAGTTATTTTCTTACTAGACACTCCAGATACATTGAGCGAGTATCTGAGTAGCCCGGCTGTGTAAGACAGACTGGAAGGGTGGCATGGTCAGGACTGAGATCTAATAGCCCACTTTAGCTAAACATTTCCAGGCTAAGTCACATATTGAAGTTTTTCCACACCTAGAAACAAAGAATTTTACTGGAAATTACTTAACGAGGGTTTAGTGTGGTGTGCCCATTGACTTGGTATTCCAACCAGATTGCAAACTCTTACAAACTCAGCCTTTACTATCATATTTTCTTTTTTTTTTTTTTTCCTAATTGCAACAACAACTAGGCAGCACAAGGTTGGAGAAGATAATGCAATAAAAATGTAGGAGGATCGTCCCCTTTTCTTATTTTCACAAAGAAAGATTCGGTTTTAGCTTTTGGGAGGAGATTGGGCTCAGCTGACATTTTCGCGTAACCATCCTTTTTCCTATCTGCTGCACCGAGCTGGGTTCAAAATAGCTGAATAGAAATAACTAGCGGGCCAGTTGTGGATCTGACATTCAGAATTAAGCAGATGGTAAGCACGAAAATACAGTCTGGGTTAAATACTGACCACATTTGCCAGAAGCACAGACATAGAAACCCCAGCCACATCCAGATCACAGGCAGAGCACATACAGATTTACCAAAACAGTAAGAGCAGAATTCAGTATAAATTATTCTGTGTTAATAGTACACGGACATCTGACAGTATTTTTCTTTTAAGCGCTTTTTTTTTTCTTCTTCAAAAGGACGGAATTTCACTCTGTACTGGACACTTTGGCCAAAAGCTTTTTCCCGAATGGATGCAATCCCCTTTCTGATCTGAGTGCCTAACACCAGTCTCCTACCATTTCATCCAGACACGCTGCCCCCGCTGCGCTGACGGGTGGGAGGTGATATTTAAAGCAATGCCAATTGAACACAACAGGGGACGGGCATAGCAGAAGCAACAGAAGGAGGATTTTGCAAGAGCTCGCTAGGTCACGTTAAACTCCTTCTCTGGCCACATCCAGTGTCCAGCCCGTATGCCTGAAGATCTTGCTGTAAGCCTTTGTTATTTATTTGGAAATTTACTGTGGCTGTGGTTTAAGTCTGTATTTTGGAGCTGTTCTTTAATTGATATAGTGTGCTTCATCCTTCATAAACAATAATCAAAGGTGCCGGTGCCTTGGAGGACACGAGGAGGAGGTGATCAATACCAGTGGATGACCCGGTCTCTATAGGAATGTTATTTATACATCAAAATTTGTACTGAAGAAGAGAAAGCAAGTGCGTGAGAGCTGTATTTATTAGGTTAAGAGACTCATACCTTTGGCTAAGAGTCAGTTAAAGCCTCGTACACAAACTTCTTTGTTTCTTGCAGAACTAAATATTTATTGTTGCACTGGGAAAAAAATACTCTCACAAAGCCTAACTATTTTAATAAAAAATTTAATATGTTTATTTCTTCCAGACAGGAGATAAAAAGCTGTCAGAAAAATAATGGTTTAAATTACAGCGAGATGTTTTCTTTACCTAATCTTTCTTGTTCTTCTTTCCCAAAATCTATGTGGCATGCTCAGAATTTTTATTTTTAGTAAGAAATGTCAAGGAAACACTTTATGGTAAGTGGCTGCTCACTATTAATTCTTTTGTTATTAAATGTGGGAACATTAATTACCATTAATCGTTTTGGCTCTAATATAGATTTCCCACAATAAAATCTTTACACACACATACAGACCCTATAATCTAATCAAGCAGTTTTCTCCTACTTACTTGGAAGGGAGAGAAAGAGCAAGATTGTCATTGTTATTTCTTTTTTTTTAATTCAGAGGAGGAGGAAGTGCAGGAGAAACTCGTAATGGGACCTATATAAGGACAGAGAAAAACACTAACCATTCCTACAGCCAGTGTATGTGCTACCTGATCAGTAACCATACTTTATAAAAGATAAAGTGCCTTTATAAAAGGTACAGAAATTCAGTAAGAAAGATTGATGCATGTAGCTCTAAGCCATCAAGCAAACACACTGCTCTGCAAAAGTAGTGATAATAATAAAACTTTGCTTTTACTCAAGCAAAAAAAATAATATCTACAATAATTTAGGAGCAATTAGCGTGCTGCTTCCCTAGCGTAGCTCTCACACAGCCCAAATTTCCAGTGCAGCCAATGAAAGTTCACATTTAGTGACATAAACGTAACAGAAACTTATCAAGACAAAGAAGAAATGCAAAGTTGCAAATGCTGGCTGCTGCCGACAAGGCGGTCATGGGAGCGTGTGCTGCAAACTCTGTGGTTCCACACAGGACAAACCTGGGCTGCAGAACTCGTTTTAAACATGCCAGCATCAGATTTACCGAGCTTCCTATTGGCAGGTACATTCTTTAAACCGCTGCAGATGATTTTGCAGAATAAGGTTGTCATTACTCCTCAGATGCCCTAATTTGAATGAAGGTGATGAATGAATATACTGTATTTCTCAGAACAAACAAGCTGCAAGCTCCATCTTAAGCACGGAGGCTACGGTGTGACTAATTAAGTACGTATGCTGCTTGCCAAATCTCTGCAGATCAACACAGGACTCAAATCTCCCTTTCACTTTTAGACTTATAATTATTCTCAGAATGAAGTTTCCATAATGAACAGTTAAAACCATTTCTTTCAAATATTGATTTACAACTGGAGGCCTTACGTTCATATGTGGCTTAGTCACTTTGGGCCTTTACCGCTAATCAAGGTCTGTGCAGGCGGAGGAGAAAAACTGCGTGACGATCCCCTTCCACTGGTACATGCTCCACAGATTGCTCTTTGACGTCCAAAGTCATCCAACCAAAATCCAGCAGCAAAACAATGCAGCCAAATTCCAGCAGCTCCTTAAGTCTTTTCCTCTCACTTCATGTGAGATTTAAGTTTTGTAGTCCATCCTTGCAAAACTTGAACAAATTAGGGTTTAATCTCTCCACTCATGCCTTTTCCCACATCTTCCCACTCCAGATAGCTCCCACCATTCCTGTCTCTGAGCATCAGCTCCTCTGCAGCCTTTGAGCTCCTCCACAAATTTCCTTTTCCTTCCTAGGACTCTGGTGTCTTTTCACTCTTCTTTCAAGTCATTCCAGAAACACAGTTGTTTAATATAAAATTCAGTCTTCTAAGAAAAGATAGTAAAAAATTACTTTTTTCTTTTTTTTCGCCCCTTCTAGAAAACCACTCAACTGACATAACACTTCACAGCTTGGTCAATTCCCACGTTATAGCCTATTTCCCTTCCTAAATCTAACTGTTGCCTTTAAAGATTGCAAACCACCTTTTCCAGCAGGCGGCTCAAAAGTATTTTTACGTAACCTGCAGCACAGGTGGCTGCTGGGACACTGCAGAGGTTCTAGACCATCTACGTGCAATGGTGCGCGGATGGACTCCGTTCACACACTTTCCTTAATGAAATCCTTTAAGGGGCGGATAGAATGAGACGTGAGGTCATCGCAGGTTATATCAACTCCTTGCTGATGGAAATACGTTAAGAAGAATAGTTCTTCCAGTATTTCAGTAGTTCCCGTAGAAGCAGAGGAACTCTATGGAGAACATCAGCTTTGACACAGCGTTTTGATCTGCCAAAAAGCATTGCTGGAAGAACCTGACTTCCCATCTGCTCAGTAGATAAACCACAGCAAGGTCCCTCGAGTAACATGTTAGAGCATGGATCTAAAAAGGCAGCAGGAGGAAAAAACATCCCTTTTCATTCCCCTCCATCCACCAGCAGAGCTGAGGGTAACCTACTTTCTCCCGAGGAGTCCCTATGTTTCAAAGGAGCACAGTCGTACCAGCAGCTCTCCAGCACGACGACACGGAAGACACAGTGCTAACTCACATACATTATTTGATAACATTTTCGCACCGAATTGCTTTTCCTACCCGCCAGCCCACGGTTTTTCCTCCTCCCAGGATGTCACGGAGTTATTGACATTGACAGAACCAGGTTAACAGAGACTAAAGGAACACGACAAATTCCTGCCCCTAGCACGAGCGATTGAACAATTGCTTTTTTCCTTTCTTACTTACTTGGTTTTTTTTTTCATTCCCCTGACGTAAAAGTTTGCAAGCTCTGGACGACAACAGGTTGCAACACAGGTTATTGCAAACCACGCTGCAAATGCGCGTGGGTTTTTGCGTCCTGCCTGGCTCCAGTCTGGACCCCTCTCAAAATGACTTTGAAAAGGGGTAAATACCGCTAAGTGATTTTGTGCCGCTGCATAAAAAACAATGCTGTTAGAAAAGGTAAGCTGAGATTCCATACCATACCTGTGTAATGCGGAAAAAAAAAAAAGTGCCAAATTTTGGAAAAAAATACAGTGTTTTCTCAATTTATGGCAGAGCTAGTGAGAGCTACCCTTATCTTAATATTAGTCAAACATATGCTGAAAAAAAACCCAAGAAACCATAATAATTTCTAACACTGCATTTTAGTATTTTTTAAGCAATTAGAATGTGATTCAATATCTTACGATTACCTTCTGGAGGAAAAAAAAATAAAAAAATTATATATATCCAAACATTTTCAGCTTCTGCTACAGAGGAGACAAAATGCCTATGACTTAGAGAACCTGTCACAAGTTATAAGCATAAATACCACAATTTTATATCTGCGGGAATAACTTCAAACACACAGAACAGCCCCTGGTTTTAATCTTATTTTTTCCCTTAATAATTGACCTACATAAGCAACCAAATCCTTGGTACGTTTGAGTGGCATAATTTAAATTTCTCTTACGTGTACTGTAGAGTTGTCACTGAAGTCCCTAACCAATCACTACAGAAGACTGAGGACTGGAGCGATGCTTTAGTTGCTGCAGTATTTAGGGGGAAAAAAAAAAAAAGCAGGAAAAAAAAAAAAAAAATCAAGAAATGAACAACCTGGTGGAGATTTCAATCCATTAGCAGCATTGAGCTTGCCAGTTCTTTACTGCAGCATTCGACAAGGCTCTGAGCCAGAGATTAAGGCACGTCTCCTGAGGAAGGAAAAGAACAGGAGCTTCCACACTTCATTAAGGATACGTTTTATTTGCAAACTGCCAACCCACAGAGTGGCACTGACTTTTGGGTCATGGAAAAGGTTGCAGTTGTGCACTTGAACCGTGCCAAGCTGAGTTGGATAATACTCTTAAAAAAGCAAATCAAAGAAAAATGATAAGAAAAATAGGGAAATCCATGATTGCGAACCACCTAAAATAGGACTTGAAATGCAGCTTATGCTCCAGTCAGGTTTTGCCTCCTCAAAAATCGCACTAAAAGCAGGACAAGTGCCCAAAACAACAGGGAGCAGTTAGCTACAAAATGCATATTCATGCTGTATTTTTTCATGATTTAAACATACTTTCTCGGATTTATTTCACATTGATTGCTTTAAAAATGTTAATATCCCTATAGAGTCAGGCCTTATCATTACTTGATCCTTTGCCAAAGGCTGTACTAGCATTCCACGACTGTATACATTTTTTACTAAGCTATTGTTGCTTTTTTCTGGCTTGTTTTTCAAAATCCAAACAGAAATACATAGCTTATATCGTTTAAAGTGTAAATCATAAATCAGTCATCATAAAGGGCCAATTCTTGGAGTCTTTATTTGGTATTTGCACTGGCAATTTCCCAATCATTTTCAAATGGAGTTGTATTTGAGTAAAGACATGGATGCCAGTAAAGGTAAATTTTCTCCATTCCAGGAAAAAGAGCTTTAACAATAACGTTCTGCGTCAGGTCCCAGCTGCTCTTTACACTAACATCAACAGGATAGTTTGCAATGAAGGATGTTCAATGGTTAAAGGTAAGAAAAAAAACGTGCCTGTAGGACCATTACTGGGAAACTTGCCGAAGAATAGGTAAATTATACGGCTGCAATATACGTGACATTTTTTTTTTTTGGTTTTGCATACACATTTATGCACTAACAGGGATCCTCAACAGAGATTTGAGTTGCTCAGCCTGTGCACCTAGTTGGTACGGTTGCAACCACCGTTACAGCTATTGCCCCCCTGTGCCATCTCTTGCAAGAGTTTGCCACATGCTCAGAAGCTATAGGAAGAAAGAATAAAAAAAAAAAATACAATATCTTTTTATTGCTTCAACATATCCCCTCACTTCATAAGGAAATGGATGGTGGCAAGAGTTAGATTTGGAAGAGTCTGGATTTGAGCAGCTCACAAATACTACTATCCGGTCTCTATCCCTTGCCGCAGTGGCTTCGATGACAGAGCTGAAGGTCTACAACGGACGCTGATGTTAACCCACAACTCTCCCAGCACCATTCGCCCCGCCTGGCACCCCTCCATGCACCCCAGTGCACCCCCACCCTTGATGAGGGTCTCTGGGCACGGTCAGAGTCAGCCTTTGGGTGGGCTGAGGGCAGCGAGCAATCCTGGCAGACGTGAAGGTGCAGCTTGGCCAAGATCTAAGCTTAGGGCTATATATCATCTTCAATACCTGAAGAAAAGCAAAGCAATTACAAGTCTTTTTTTAATCTGTAGCTGAACTGCAATCATTTATGGATAGAGAACGCTCTTGCTGTGTCCTCTGTTTTTCTTCACTACCTACGAAAATATGAACTTGATAAACTACTGATACACAGAGAAGTATGAATTTTTAAACTACGGCAAGCCCAATCACCTCAGTAGAATTTCTCTTTCTCTTTTTTTAATACACAGATCTCATAATATTCAGTTTTATTTCACAGATCCGTGCGTGGTTCTGTCGACCATGGCTGAGCAGTCGTTCTGCCCCTCAAGAACTTCCAGATCTTCCCCTTCTCACAACCTTAAAGAGAATTTCAAATAGGACTGGCACTTTCAGTATAACCTAAAATGGCAAGATATCATAACAACCATAATTGGCAGCAGAAGTGGCTCCCTGGCTCAGACTAGGCAAAGGCTTTGGTAAGTATCTTTAATGAGATCAATGGAAGATTTGCTTTGCTCCACTCCCAAACCACTTCTCCTTTCCTCCCTGTTACAGTCATGCAGAGAATGGAGCCAACAGCTCTAAGGAATTCCGTCTTTTTTTTGACTTCTTCACTCAGGATAACCAAATTTCTGACCTTTGGAGGAACAGTCACATTATTTGTAAAGATGAGATGAAGTCTTGGGTGTGATTCAAGCTTCATGAATAAAATTATCAGCCAAAATAGAGTATTCATCCAGAGGAGAAGTATGGCATCTCCTCTTAGTATTATGAGTTGAGAGAGAATCAGTGAAAACCACCAAAAACTTACAAGAGAGACCTTTTGAACTGTTGGCCAACTTTGTTTTGCTCCTATAAGTTTTCTTCACTTGCCATGTTCCTTTTGAAAAAAAAAAAAAAAAAGCTAACAAAAAAACCCAAACCTATAAACATTAGTTAGCTTTGTGGTGAGGTGTTTGTCTGCCAACCTGAGGTTAGAAGCAGAGCTGAGATCCCAAGAGCTAGGCTTTGTATTATAGTATTGTATTTTTGATGCGGTAGTTAAGAGTCAATTACTGTTTCCATTATAAACCCTGTTTTCCAAGGGTTTATACCTCAACCATTTTCATTTCCATCATGCTGAACTTGGCATACAAGTGGTATGGATACACAATTTTTAAATAGACTAAATGAGGTTAGCCCATTTTTAGATACGGAGTAGTCAGAAACTGTTTGTTAGTTGGTTTTGATTTTTATTCTTTGAATTTCAGAAACTAAACTATAATTTAACTTTTAAAACTAGATTACCTTAGAGAATTAGTCTCTATGGTTGGGTCTGACACCTCTTATCGCTTCTAAGGAAAACTTACTTGTCTTTTTTTTTTTAATATGAAAGCCTGTTGACAAAATTCTCCCTTTAAGAGCTGATTTTCTGCATGTCATTTTAGATGCTAAGGCTCCCAAGCCATATGTCCCAACAGACACTGGTGCATATCAAGCCACTTATGGCTCAAAAATGGATTTTTTCTGAGTAACTTACCTCATTTTGGAAAACATCAGTTCAGAGGTCAGCATCTTCAGTAATAATCTTTGCGATGACTCCAGAAAGCTTTGGACCTGACAGCCTCAGAGGAATTGCCTCACTGCTTTCCCCACCAATGACTCAAGGTTGACCGTGCAAGGCGGGGAAGAGGGAGGGCTGTCGCACGGGCCAGGTGAAACCCAGAGCAGAGTGTACCCTTGATAAAGACCAAAATCCAGATGGCCACTGGCTGTCGGAGCCCTCCATCTGGGGCTGCGTGTCACTCGGTAATTACACACAGCAGATGCTAATTGCTTAAAAGCTACTTCAGCTTAGAAAACTCACTTTGCCAAGGCCACAACGAATATTTTCTTTGACTTCAATTTCCACGCATTCCTTCCACCTGAATTTCCTGCATTTTTGTCTATTAATTGAAGATCGCTGGAATCACAGAGCAATGACACAAACGTTTCACAATTTGGCTTTACCGCTCTTAGACTGACTCACATTCAGTTCATCCCTGTGAACGTCTGTTTCTGAAGAAAAGGTTTGTTTCCTCTGAAGTACAAAGAACTCAAAGTTAATTTTTACTAGAAAGGATTCCAATGTTTTTCCCCAACAGAACTACTCTATTGTCTCAAAGCAAAGCAGAAACAGCTTCCTACTTTTTAAGGTGACCAATAACACCCTGAACTTCTAAAACACCATCTCATTAGCACCTCAAACTTTTCTTTTACAAATCGTTCTTAGAGTACCCCAGTAAAATATGCAAGTTTGATTGTGCTAATTTTACTCTTTGGGAAAATGAATCACAGCAAAGCTGTGACTCACCCAAAATCGCACAGAGGATCAGGGTCAGAGATAGGAAGGGAACAAACATCCCAATTCCCACTGCCATGTTTCAGGCTTTCAGCGGGTTGCTTTCCCAACACAGAAACTGAGCAGAAAGCTATTAGGTTCTAATCCAAACTTTGCTGATGGTGATAGATTCCAATAAGCTTTACGTTAAAACTTTATTTCTCATTTATTCTAAAGTGAGCGATACGTGAATCTAGTCTAACGTATGTAACGTCACCCAACATTGCCACCTCTCCGCACGTCCCGCATCGCAGCAAGGCGAGATACCAAACCGGTAGGCGTAACACCAAGCTTCATTGCCGCTACTGTTTGCATCGTATTGTTAGGTCGATGCAATTTTTCTCATGCATAATAGATAGGGCATATTACAGAGGTGAAATGCACAGTATTGGGTTACCGTCTTCCCTTTCACTGCCTACGTACGATCAGCATAGGCTGTGTGCTCTGAGTGCACGCTCAGATCATGTTTTTGTGAACACCGACGAGAACAACTTTCTTGAAAGCTATCAAAGCCGTCCTCATTATCCTTTATGGGCTGTGTAGAAAATGTCTCCACTATTAGACATTTAACTGGAGTGCAGCAGAATGGTTTTGCTGGCCCCCTCCAGTTCTTCGGGTAAAAGCTCTGTTCATAATCAGTTTCTGCTTTTTTTAATGACCCTCAAGAGGTCCCTTCTGGTACACTTCAGTTCCCTTTCTAGTGTCCCATTGATTTTACAGACTTTAGGAACTTGCTCTTAACCTTCTGCTTTTTTCCTGGATCGCTGCTGAATGATTAGGCACTATACAGCCTTTTGTTACCCAGTACACTGAGAGTGATATCTGGAGAATTAAAACACCAGTCACAATAACGTTTGCCAGAGAAAGAGACTGCTCTTCTCTCAGGGCCATTCACCCTATTTACGTGCATGATTTTCTCGGAGAACAAGAATGACTTCAGACTCATAGGAAAAAAATACAGACCTATCTGCTTGCATATGAGACTGAAATTCAGTCAAGAGCCTACATTTGTACCGTGAATTTTAGCAGCAGAAGTGGAAGCATTTAGTGTTGCGAAGGGTGGGCCAGAGCCTGTAAGATGGTGGGCAGCGTGTAAGAATAAAATAAAAAAAAAAAAAAAAAAAAAATTTTCAAGAATTTTCCAACTAGTGTTTCCAGTTATCTGATTTGATTCACATGGAGCCACATCAGTGCCAAAAACGTATGCTTGTTGGGGGTTTATTTTGAAGTTAGAGAAGTTCGAGGAACACCTCTTAAGACACGCCAGGTAAATTCAAACAGAAGGATGCTCGGTGCAAGGACATCCTCCCAACCAGAGTACAGCAGCAGCACAGACTGTGATCAAACGTGCCGTTCCCCCCAATGACTCTGATCATCTGAGTCTCTAACTTCAAAATCCT
Organism: Burhinus oedicnemus; assembly: GCA_008921705.1. NCBI lineage: Eukaryota > Metazoa > Chordata > Aves > Charadriiformes > Burhinidae > Burhinus > Burhinus oedicnemus. The sequence continues at coordinate 2,783,228 of VFFE01007179.1, read as the reverse complement.
GCTGCAGGAAGGACTGATCTTCCCTATGCCATTGCACGACTTTTCCCTTCGTTGCGTCCTCCCCCAAGTACCACATCGAACTTTTTAAAGGTAGATAATTTCCTTGAAAAAGATAACAGGCAGAACTCCAGCGTCACCCTGCAAATCACCCCCTCCCCAAATTGTCCCGGGAGGGAGAAGTTCAGGCAACTCCATTTGCATCAACACGTTGGAACCAGCGTGCGGAGACGGTTGCAGCCCAATTACTGCCCGCCGCCCGCTCTCCCCTCCCGCTGCCTAGCTGAAAGATGCTGGGGGGGAAAAAAAAAGAAAAAAAAAAGAAAACCCAACCTTAAAACCAGAAAAAGAAATTGCATCGTTGTTATTGTTGTTGTTGTTGTTGAGATGCCAGCTGAAAAAGAATCATTATAAAGAGGTTGATACTTTCAGGGGGGGAGACAGAGGACTCACCCGAGTGATCCTAGTTAAGGGCCTTAACAGCGAGGCGGCTTAACGTCTTTTTGAAACTGGTGAGTCTCCCTGCTTGGCTGAGTTTGAATTGTGTTACTGCAGTAACATTTCAAAAATAGGGATACCCCTCCTTTTAAAAACTGTCTGCTCCCAAAATAGCAACGCAATTTAGCAATATTTTGTATCAAGACAATTACATTGTAGTATTATTGTAGTCTTAGTACCTCATTAAAACAAAAAAATGTTAAATCCTTGTTTTGTTGAACACAAGAGATGAATAGTAAATATTGATTTAGAATGAATGCAAACATTTCCCTAGGAGTGGATAATTACAGCCTTTCTATGCAAAACACTTATATTTGAAGAAGCACTTCACTTACTTTGCCATGTGGTATACATTCTTTAGTACATTTTAAATTATACGTTGTCCTGGACAGTGTCTGCTCTATAATTTCTTGTGTCTCTACACCAGAGTCAGTATGTAATTTTAAACTGCAAACTTTCTGCCAACTAGAAGGGGAGAACAGGCTTAACTCTTTCCCTTAGCTGGGCTCAGAAATCAATTCAGACTGCACACGGAGTCACAAGACCAGCGAGCTCAGCGCTCCAGCAGCAAGGAACGAGTTTGGTCTAGCTGGAATTTAACAAAGACGCTGCTCCCAGCAGTCCTCGTTTTCACACGGCATTTTCTGATTACGTACGAGGCTCGATGCGCTCTAATTTCGAGCCAGATTCACAAGGAGTCCAAAAGTTCGAACGAAAACTTTACGTCCGGCGGACTCACAAATGAACCGAACATTTGAAAGACAGCTTCTAGGTTGAGAGCGTTCAAACGCGTATTTGAACGAAATAATTTATTCTACTTATTTTGGCACTGAGATGCGTGGTTCGTTTGCAGACTGACGTGGGACGTACTCAGCCCTTTCCAAGGAGGGTCAGGCATGCCTACGGTTCTTCATGAAAGGAGGGGACAGAATTTATGCTCCAAACCCCATAGCCCTTGTCAGGCATTTTAAACCGTGTAGGTTTATTAGGTTGCAAAACTGGGACATAAATTCATACACAACTTAATCAGGCTACATGAATGTGAAGACAATATGCCCCTACAGTAACTTGAGAGATTAATCCAAACGCCTTGTGAATTCTGTTATCTACAACCACAAGCACGCTTACTGCATGTGTTTTATGGGCCAAGTTTTCCAAACCTGGCACCTCGCACCTAAATTACTTTCTTTTCATAAATACTCACATCGTCATCCTTTCGTCCCCAAAACAGAGAGTAGTCTAACTGGATATTTAAGCTCATCCTAGTTTAAGCGCCATTTAAAGATGCACTTGCAGCCCCTTGACACATCATACAGGGAGAGGCTTGCGTGTTTTGCTGGATACAGAAACTTCAGGCCCCACAGAAGATTACTGACTGCGGTTAATTCGTTGCGGTAACGAGCGTGGCAATGGTACTCAAAGGAAGAACAAACAGGAGCTGAATGTGATTCCAGACATTGACCACAAATTGCATCGACTAACCCAGCACCAGCACACTGAATACAATCACAACACCAGTAGGAAGCTGTTACCCGTGCCATGTATTCTGATTATCGTCAATGTTTTTTTGTAAACATACAAAAGTCTGTAGATACAGGTCTTACATATACACACACATGCTGCCACACTCGTGTTTGCTTACAAAGTAGATCCCAGTGTTGTTCCTGCTGGATTTCTAGGCTGGGAATCCATTGAGTATCTGCTACTTTACGCTAGAGTTAAGCAGAGTTTTATGGAAAAGTTGTTGCATTAGGGGATAGGTGGAGGGAGGGGAAAGAAACTAGATAAATTTGAAAGCAAATTGAATTTATGGTTTTAAAATAATTTCATGGGTAGGGAAAAAAGGGAGAATGAAAAAGAAAAAAGATATATCAAAATATAGCAAGTTCTAACCAAAATAACAAAAGATTGCCGGGAGAAGCAATGAAGTTTTGATGCCCCATATTTTCTCGAAGACGTTTCTAATGAGTCCCACCCTTCACCCACCACCAAACCCTTTCCATACAGAGGTTTCATTCGGCAGCTGATTGTATGGAGATAAATTTCCCTAACGTGTGTTTGCTCAGACACAGCTTTGTACTTCCAGAGAAGCTTAGCAGGAGCCTTCAGGCAAGAGACTTCAATCCTGCGGGCAAAGTTATGTGTCTACAAGGAAAATATTCAACCTCCCCACTTGGCACCTACCCCTGTGCTATTTGGAGGTAGCCACATCTCTGCAGCAGCACCCAGGATAGTCCTGCTCAGAGCAACTGAAGAAACCTTCCACTGGAATTTACTCGCTTTAAAATTAGCTCTTCCCCTTGCCCCCAATTCCGAGGATTTGCATAACCATAGGGAAAAAGATGACACGAGATAAAAATAAATTTGGCCGCTGCAGATCCAAAATCAAGGGGAAAGTGTCAGGGCAGTGTTTTGCTTTGGGTTTTAGTGGAGACAAAATAACTGAAACTACTAGGAAAGATAGCGTATGACTAAGAAAATTCCCTGAGCAATCAGAGGATGTGTTTTCAGCTTTTTCACATTTTAGTTTTATTTTCTCACAGCAATGAACTAGGATGAGACTGGAGTCCCATGACCAAGCTGGCGCAATCCGCGCACCCTACCTGGATAATCACGGATTGTAAATCATCATTTTATAAGAATTTAACTTTTCCGCTTCCAACATAATCAAACGTAGTGGTGAGGGGGCCACTAATCACGACAAAAAATATACTTCAGATTCTTTCTTGAAGCGCCAACTCCAATAAGTTCTCCGAGTAAAATTAAATGCATGTTCTTATTCCAAACCACAGTTTCCCCCTGGGATGGACGAATCTCAAGTGGGGGCTGAAAGGCCAGTTGTACCACAGCCCAGGGTTACACCCATTTTTGCAGTTTTTTTTAACTACTGCATGTAGTATAAATTGTATTCCAGCCCACTCAGTGACTGTGCTTTCCAGCATCGGTAATAAAAAAAGATGTCTTCATAGTTTCCACATTCCAACGCTAACGAGTGGGCCAGTCCATATCTTCCCTCGGTTTCTCACAGTTTTGTGTTTGTTTGCTTTAAAGACTTCTCCGCGAAGCTAAGGGCAGAAAAGAAAGAAAGATCTGGTGTGTGGCGTAAGTGACGGTTGGCGCCGAGTCTGAGAACAGTAACAAAGAGTCATTTTAGAGCAGAAATTAAAGTGGAAAAGACCTATTAGTCCGTGCACTTCATCTCCCTGCCAATGTGAGGTTGCTCCGCGGAGGGATGCTTTTTCGCAGGCTCAGCGCTGAGCTCTCTGCTCCTGCCACCAGCACACTCCAGCCCCAAAATCACACCGTTTGAGTGCAAAATGCAGCCCTCAACATCCCGACACCGCAGATCCTCCGGGAGAACGCTTCACCTCCTGAAGCCACCTGGGGACCAGGGACCGAGCATCCACGTGCTGCCGGGAGGACTCTGCCCCGACCTGTCCTCCGGCAAAGGAGCCGGCCGCGGTGCCGGTGTGCCAGCCGCTGCCCCACTGGCCAAAGCAAACATCACTCCATGCAAATTTATAACAAAAAGAGGAGCACAGGCCAAACACAATGCCCGCCTGGTGGGACTAAGAGTGGAGACAAGACTTTTTTTTTTTCCTTTCTTTTTTTTTTTTCCTTTCTTTTTTTTTTTTTCCTTTCTCCCCCTTCTTCTTGGAAGGGCAGAGAAAGGTTTCTTGGCTCCTCACCATGAAATATAGCACTGGCAAGGGAGAGGGAGCAAATCTGAGCACCAGCTTCGGCAGATATCGATCTCCGTGCATGCTGAAGTGGATAGTGACCTTTGGCGACCTCGCCCCCAGCCAGAGAGCAGGGTCAAGGAAGACTGTCTGAGATGGAAAGAGCCATTTTAGTCACTTTTTAGCCCTGCGGTCCTTCTCAGGGTATGAAATTCTGGAGAACATAACGTTCTGGTAACACAGGCGAGCAAGCGAAAGGCGAGCAAGTGCTGCAGCAGGGTGGGCAAACTGGAAGGAAGGGGTGGAGTGGGGTCAAGTTTTCCCATCCCAGTTCCCAGATCATCTCCAGAAAGCCGATGGAATAGAAAGGAGCTAGAAAGGGTGAAGTCCTTTGCCTATGGCATGAGTCAGATGTAGAGGCAGAAGAAAACAGTGGAAGCAAAAATGGGCTCATGTTATTTGAAAAAAAGAAAAAAAAAAAAAAAAAGAGTAATTTCATGCTTTAACAATACTGGCACTCAGGAAAGATGCCTTTTTTGAAAGCTGTTGTGTGTTTAGGACTCCAGTATTCCCCTCCAGACACATCTATCCTCCATTCACGGGCCTGATGGCCACCGCATTCACGGCTAACCCGGCGCATTCCTGATCCCTGGGACCCGCTCTGCGTGTGCAGAAGGACTTTTCACAATGCAGGCAGTTGATCTGCACACACTGCGGGCTTTGTCCAGGAATTCTCGATGTCAGGCATCCAAACTGGAGCTGCCGAAGTCCGGAAACAGCCCAGACAAATAGCCAAAACACTATTTCTCTGTATGCAGAATATTTTCAAGCAGAACAAGTGCACTTGGATTATCCCGGTTGTGTAAGGGAACAACCTTAAAAGTCCAGAATGAGACTGTAGGGACCCAGTAGGCAGGCCAGCTAGGGAACGAGTCTCTGTATCAAATGATAATCATGGGTAGGAGAAACAAATCTGAATTTCCTAAGAGCAGAGAAGGCTCGCAGGGCTGGTGGGGACCGTACTTCCCATACGAAAGTGTTAACAAGCAGTGAAAGAACTGAAGCGCATCTAATTAAAAATGCATACCAAGGCATAAAGACAGAGTATAAGAGTAAACAAATGGCAGAGACCAGATTTGTTTGCAATAAATGAAGAGGAAAACACCACACAATGCAAACTCATCCAGCACGGAGGATACGGAGGGAGGCGAGCAGGCAAAGGCACGGCTCCGCAAAACCTTCCCCAAACAAAGTCCGAGGCAAGCGAAAAGCACGTGTCCTGCCCGAGCACAGACGAGCAGGACAAAGGAGTGGAAGTGGTGCAAAGACACGATGCCTCGGCAGGAACGTTTGCCGTTTCAAAACAGGTACCGCATCGCAATATGGCTAGACCAAAAGACGCTGCCAAGCTGAGCTCCAGCTCAGCATATGAGCGGGCCACCGCGGGACACAAAACAAAACAAAGCCTTCTGGGAAAAAAAAAAGTACTTTTTGCTATTTCTGCTGAGAGATGTCTAGGGAGAGGCAGAAAGATACTGAGTTAGGCCAGGAGGTTTGGGTTGTCCCCCCTGGGCTCCTTAAAGAGCCACCTCTGCTTTAGCAGCTGGGTGCGTGGAGCTCATGGCTCTTACCGTGAGCGACACCACCTTATTGGCATTGGGTTTGCAGAAATAAAAAGAAGATGTACCATTAGAAGAGTTCTTGCAGCCAGGAAATACCGACACCCACCACGGCTAGCGTGTTAATCATCCCTGATTCTGAACAACGCTGGAAAATAAAGTCCAGCTGCTCTGCTAAGACTTGTGTGTGTCACACCTTTACCGCAAGAAAAACCATGGGGTCGGGACCATTGGCAACAGCTTGTCCCGTCTTCCCTCACCCCAGTGACGAGGCCACCTTCCTTTCTTCAATAATTATCTTTTTCTTTTTTTTTTAGGTCCTGCAACACTGAACAATAGTGATCACGCTACTTCTCGGAAGCAACGTTTGCTTGATTACTGCAGGGTACTGTCATCTGTTTGTTTTTTCAACACATGATAGGCCACTGCGTTCGTCCCCTTGGGATTCCCAGGCAAGCACAGTTCCCATCCAAATGGGGATAAAAGTTCAATTTTATTTCACGGTTTTGTCTTCCTTACAACAAATCTTTTCTGACAGTGTTTTCTGACTGCTAAACTGATCCGTTTTGAGCGATTGATCTAAAACATCTGTCTGTGAGATTAAAAGCAACGTCGAAGGGATCCTGCGACTCTGCTCCGAAGGTGTGGAAGAGTTCGAACGTGAAACTAGTAAGCAACAGGAGGAAACTTTTAGGCAAATGCGGGCACCACACCGCATGGATTTTGAGGCGTGCATCTTTCCCCTGAAAGTTTTGCCAACTGCCACATAATACAGGAAATCATGCTTCAAAATATTTAAGGTTGCGTTTCTCACCATTTCCTCCTTATCTTTCATAAGACTTACATTTTAAAATGTCAACTTACATATGGGAACGTTTAATCTCAAGGATGCTGATCCATCAGGAAACTTTTAAAATCTTCTCCAAAAGTTGTTGTGGGTTTTTTTTTTTTCCTCCCCTCCCCTTCTCTCTTCTCTTAATGGATTGCTTCTCTTTAGGTTGTACCTGCTTTTTCAGCTGACGTCCCCCCCAGCCTCGAGCTGTTCTCTCCTTAAAGCAGAGAGAGCAGTAAAGGCACTTATATACACCTTTTGTAATAAAATTGGGTGGTAATATACCCTGATATTTTAGTTTTCCAAGAAATACAATAAGATGATAAAACAGCAAATTTCATTCAGAACAGATTTAAACTGTGAAAGTTTCTGTGCAAAGGCTGCACAGAGTGTCAGCTCTCCAATAAGTCTGAATCCCATTCCCAGTGCTTGGCATTACATTTTTTGTTTAAATTCCATTGCTTACTCTTTTGCCATGTTACTATATTTATTTTTAGTATATGTGTTCCTTACTGCCAATGTAAATTCATTTAATCTTAGGCATACAACAGTTTTTCAATACCTTTCTGTTATTTGGCTGTGTAATTAGCTTCCTAAAATATGATTTATTTTAGTTGAGTTTAGTTTTGGCAAGGAAGCAGGGGGCACGGGGTGTTCTTCAGTGCAAGCACAAATTTACTACTGGCAACACTGCTAGGAATGGCATGGAGACCAGAGTCAGAAATCCATCTTATTCACAGAAAGGCCAAATCTACTGGGGATTAAGTGTAGCCCCTTCTCCACTCTCCCCTTTCCCCATTCCCCTTGGCTACCCTACAACATTTCCCAGCTCAGGGATGGGACTGGACTTACTGCTTAGTTCAGAAACAGGGGTTATTACAGAGCAACACAGGTTCCGAGTGTGCTGGATTGTATCCAGGCAAAATTTGTTTGTTTCTTAATCATAACGTCACATCTTTCTAGGTCATTAATAAATAAAGGGTTTGGAGGGGCGATAAAAGGATTTTCCTTTCTTCTTTACTAAATGAAACTATTACTAGAAAGGCCCTGCATAATTTGCAGCTACCCGTGGTATCATAATAAACTGTGTTCTTTGGCCCTCAGCGCATACAGTGCTTAGGAATATGCTGAACTTTGAGAGCGAATGTGACTCTCATTTAAATAAGAAAATGTTTCCCTGCCTTTCGGGAGGGACATATGTGCCAATGTCCATAAATATTTAGCCACCTGTCCGCCTCGACTCCTGGAAATAACCATGCTGAGGTCAGCGGCAACCAAACACATCAGATTCTGCATGTTGTAGAGGTTATTTTATGCAAAGTTATTTTCTCTTGTTCAGAGAGCTCCCAGTCACATCAGGAATAGACTGGGTACATTTTCCCACATAATGCCGGCGGACCAAAAACAGTCCTGTCACACAGCGGGTGTGAGCAGTCCTGGACACCAAACAAAAAGCCAATCCCATAAAAAAAATCCATCAACAATTCTAAAAGCTATAAAGAAATATATGCTATTTGCTATAATGAAACTAAAAGATGATATAATGCCAGATAGATAGGCTGGGCATAGACAGACACCTATTCCAGTGTTGGACACCGTATCAAGGGTTGTCTCTAAAACAGATCCAAGAGACCATATCGGAGCAGGTTTTTTTTCTGTTATTATTTTTCTATTTCTTCTGACAGTATTTACATCATACTGTGGGATGTACTAAACTGCTGTGGCAGCCTCTTTGGGACAGCAAACAACGGTATATCTAAACCCCACATGACCCCACTGCCATGCCTTTTCCACTCTGAGCCTTAATGTCGACATTAAATAGGGAAAAATATACATCATCTTGAAACTGCGGTGTCTGGGAAGCCTAAGGATATGGTGGACACGATGTGGACCTTGGGGTGGGTCCCTTTCCTTCTGTTTCCTCCTATGACGAAGCACTAAAGAATGTAACCCCGTCTTCTTTTGGATTATTAATCTACATGCAAGAATGTAGTCCTGATCCCCCAAAACAAGTCAGCACGCTCGTTGTTTTAAGACGCAACGTGGCCCTGCTGAAGCCATCCCTGCATACAGCTCATCAGACCCTTCAGAAACAGGCGAGGTTTCACGGTGTCGGGCTGGCCCAGGACTGGCGTCAGGTCCAGCATCTCCCAGGCTCACCTTTCCCACGGGAAAAACGGGGCGTCACTCAGCGGTGGCAGGCGGAACCCTGCCTCGTGCCTCTCGCCCAGCCGAGCTGAGAAACGGGGACACCGCACATCCTCTTACACCACTCAGCTATGAAACTGGTGCGGGGCTTTGAATAATTAAGAGGAACGACCAGCCTCGCCTGCTTACAGGAGTCATCAAGAGAGATTAGCTAGAAGCAAGGACTGACGCTCTTAAACTTCTTATGTCTACAGCTGCCCTTGTTTTTTTCCCCCTCCCCATTTGATTTAGCACCAAATCCTCCAGGTGCTTATGGGGCAGAGCTGACATGAGCCCTACTGGGGGCTCATTCCCGCTGCCACCGCAGGGCCAGATCCTGCTCCGGAGCTGCCCCGCTGCGGGACTGTGCCCCAGGCTGGCAGTAACCCCCAACTCGATGACATCAAGCTCAAGTTCCCTCAACTTTGCTTGTTGTGTCACAAAAAGAGTTTGCGAGCCACAGTCCATCATGATAACTCATTTTAGCACCTCCGTTACCCTACACGGACTTATAGTACTGAGAGCACGTTTTTATTTTTCTTCTGCTACTTTGGATTTACTAAAAAAAAAAAAATGCCCCAATTTCCATTTATTTGCGACAGAATATTGCCTGTCTTCTTGTTTTATCTTTTCAGCTTAAGAAAAATACCATAGGACATGATCGCCACTAACGAGATGGCACGTTCTATATAACTTTTCCCTCTGTGTTGTTTTATTTACCAGCTTTCAAATCCCTAACCTTCGTCTCTCCAACCTCCTTTTAAATGAAAGGATCCTCTTGTCTCTGTGAAGTTCCTATCATCTACGCTGGTTTGCATGTTAAAGTTTCAGCATCCGTTTAGTCAGTGACGGTTATTCTGCTTAATGACTCCTATACCCCTGTTAATACTGTTTTATCTGGCTCTAGTATTTTAAGATCTTGTCTATTATTAATGCTAAATGCTAATATTAAAGATTTGCTACTAATATTATAAGCTCTAGCTGCTAGTGGACTAATGTTTGGGGAGGTGCTTGGGAGTTCATTGTATTGGAAGGACTGCCGGGTAAACTTTAACATCCTTTATGACTACCGCATAGAATAAATGGAATATAGGGACAGATTTTAGCAATTTATTTATGGAATATCCTGCCAGCAATGAGCTCAGAATCAGGTTGGAGATGTGTACGCGCGTGGGCATGTGAGTGTGTGTCTCTCTGAGTCTCTCCAATAAACCAGAGAGAAAAATAGCCACAGGGTGAGGCTGGGGTGGGGGACACGTGCAACCTCTTCCCCGTCGGGTTATGGTGGGTGCTGCCGCTCCGGGTGATGCTACAGGGACAGGGAAAGGAGGCGGCTGCCAGCCCCCAGGAATCCCAGCCCTGACTTACAATTCCTCCAGGTTTGCTCTTTGACCATTTCAAGCATACACCTACAAACAGCCACGTTTATCTCACGGCAATATAACAGCCTAAAAATTTACAGGGGACTAGAAATACATAAAAAAAAACCCCAAAAAAACAAAAAAAAACCCACAAAACCAACCCAAACCCCTATCTTAATATCAGTTTATTAACGCAAACCTCTGCCACATGCAAAGGGAGAATAGAATCCACTCCTCCGCTGAAGAACGGTCTCGCCACTAAAAATAAAATACGGTGCAACGTTTATTTCGCCACGGTTTAAGAGTTAATGAAAGATTTGCACCTGTACAGCTGTTGCGGACTGCAACTAGCTTGTGGAGCGAATGTGTTTTCTGGTTGAGACAGTTGTAAATGCCTTGAGTAAAAACACTGAGGACTGCTAATGGATAGGTTTATTTTAAAGCATGCCATCTGCTATCAATCATAGAGAAGTATAGGAAGCAAGTTTGGCTGTGCTCCCTCCTTGTGAGCCTGATAAAGATAGGGCTGTGGTACTCTGGAACATTTAGTACTCAAGAGAATAAAACATCAAACCTACTCAGCAGCTCCACTAACAATAATAAAAATGCCTCTGCCTAAAGGTGACATTCTGAATTTACGATTATTTGTGTCTATAAAGTGTATTCTTTGGCTCCTGACTCATTCTGACTGTCTCACTACGAGAACAATACATTAAGCCTGCCTGAAGTAAATGGAAATCCTATCCTTTTATTAAACCAGCAGCCAGTACCTGAGATGTTCTAATGCCCTGTAGGACCCAAAGAAGGTTTTCTGCTCTAAGTGTTAATTCTTTTGGTAGGATTAAAGTCAACTGCAGAGAAAATGCTTATTTTGTGCACTCAGAACTAAGCCCTTCTTCAGGTAAATGTTCTTTGAAAAGAAGAAGAATAAAAAACAAGAGAACCCAAGGCAGATTCTGAATATGCAAATGTTCACAAAACGGAGGCTACAAAAATTGTAATTCAGCCCGATAGCTCATATTTTATGCTGCTTAGCATTTGATACAGGAAAAGCTTACACTGTAAGAACCTGCCCGGGAAAACCATGCACAAAATGTCCAAAAGGTGTGTGCCAATCTTCCTCCCTAGCGGTGAACTTCACATGTGCTGAGATCCTCCAGAAGTGAATCCAAGGATTTATTTTTTTTATTTTTTTTATTTTTTAATTTTTTTTCCTACACTGTGTCTTCCTCAGAAAAGGCAGTTGGAAGACGCAGAGCTACTTCCCTGAGATACACAAGCATTTGGTTGACTTCAGAGGCATGAATCATTCCCCTGGCTAACGCCACATCCCTCTTCTCTCATTTGCCCTCCGTTACCCCGCTGCCTGTTTAAAAACAATTAAATATATAATGTTTCCTGGCAAATTCACCAGATATAAAAAACACTTAGCAATGAAGCACTCTGTATCCGATAACGTTAGGTTCCTATCTCCTATCTGCAGCTTAACAAAATTCCCTTGCAAGCCTGCCGCTGCTGGAAAGCATTGCTGTGGAAGCTTGGGGAAAACCCACCTGGTGATCAAGCTCATGAGCCTAATTAAAGTTAATAGAGAAATTAAAAGTGGGCAAAAATCGGAACGGCAGCGTGGAAGGGGGGGAAAAAAAAAAAAAAAAAAAGAAAAGCAAGCACTGAGAATAGAAGGAAGATAAAAAGCAACGGGAAAAGTGAGCTTTCCTTTGAAGTTGGCTCTGGAAAGGGATGGTGACTTCTTTCAATGCCCCCCACACCCTAAATGCTTTACACTGTGGCCCATAGGTCCAAGCAGAAAAACAGAAAGTGGAGGATTAGGCTTATTAGGTTCACAATATTAAACCAAGACTGCTTATGTTCTGTATTCACCGTTTTGGTCCTCATTAGCTTAACTGTCTCTAAAGTCCATGCTCAACCACTGATTTCAAAGCATAAGTTCAATCACCTTCTCTGGGACCAAAAGAATTGATAAATAAGTTCTTTGGTAAGGATCAAAACTAGTGGATAAATGAGTAAGATGGAAGATTAAAAAAATAAGGAAGATGGAAGATCACAAAAAATTAGGAGACTATAGAGACAAAGGTAGAGAAGGTTGCTCCAAAGGGAGATGGATAAGCTCTCAGAAAGATGGGAGCAGACTGTAGGGTCACTAGGCTGTAGAAACACTGAAATACCAGAAACAACACAGGAATATATGAAAGCAAAGCTTAAGTAACAAGAAAACCTAAACAAAAGCAATTAACACAACTTCCATGCTCAGAAACACCTGAGAAAAAGCTCTCTGGAGGTACTCCTCGCCTCTAGGTAAGGATTTCAAAATAACACCCTTTTGTTCAAGAGCAATTTCCCATCTCATAAGGAAAGAAACATCCGTGACCATCTCTTCTTACTGAGCCGTGTACCAAAACCACTCAGTTACACGCTTCAAGAAGAGGGACAGTAAGTCACGTAAGGGCACATCATAACACTGAGGTCTCAGACCAGTCACCACCATTACAACCACCAGCAAAAAAAAGTTCAGCAAAACTCCATTTATCAGAAAATTATAACAGCATTGAATGTTTCACAAAGAGGTATCTGCTTCTCCAAAAATGTCATTGGCGGGATTTATTTTTTTAAGCCTGGGATGAGGTTTTTGGGTAGCAGGAGGGAAGAGAGAGGAAGTTGATCCAGACTCACCCATGGCCTGATGGTCGCATGTCTGGGACTGGAGCGTGGTCCAGGTTCAAATCCCAGCTCTGACCTGCCCACATTGAAGACAGCATCCATCAGGGAAGATGCTCTCCGTAGCCTTTCTCCGTAACATTTCGTATGCAAAAAAATAATTCTTGAGGTTTTATTTTCTCTCTCCTGAGAAACAGAAACAAATTAAAAGGTTTGAAAATTTTTCATGACACAGACCTTTTGTTGATGGCCTGTCCTAACCACTACGCTGCCCAGAGATTCAAAGGCACGCTGCTCCTACTAGAGCTGACATTGTGAACTCTCCAGGCTTTGCATGAACTTGACGTGTTCTTTTTAGGCTTGTTCTTTAATGCACACAGTACATTTTCATATGAAAGCTTGTGTGGAGCAGCTTGCTCACCAGAGTTCAAGTCCCTGGCACACAGTTCATTGCAGCTCTAATGAAAAAGCACAACGATTGGGCCTGTGTCGCTAAGATTAGACATTAGTGGCCATATCAAGAAGAGAAATACCTGCAGATTAGCACAGCAATTTGCTGCTCTAAATCTGAACCTTCTAATCTCTTTTTTTTTTTAAAGTAAGTAGCAGCCCATGAATATGGGAAAAGAATTAAAACTACATTTACTAAGTGATTTCTAAAATACTTCAGCATGTGTTTTAGAAAACTGACAAGTCATTAAAATATAGTTAATAAACATTATTCAGAACTCATTGCCTTAGATTAACACTACTTTAAAATCACAGGCATTCATTGGTTCAGCCAATGCAGTGCTGCCAGAGCAACTCCGACTGCTGTTCATGCCCTGTTTAATAAAGATGGGCAACTCAACGTTCACCTTGTCTTCGCATTTTCTAACTGCAAAAACATTTCAGAGATATTTGCAAAAGACTTTAAAACTTCGCACCCTGGCGGGTGAGACCACGCACAGAGATTGCTGTGGGGTGGTGTACGGGAGGAGGGAGAGCCCCGCTTCCACCAGCAGATTAGGGAGAAGCATCTCCTCCCGTATGGGGCACCTTACTCAAAGCAGACACGGCGCAGCCTATGGAAGTCACAGCTCTGTTCAGATGTATTGAGCATGCGGTGCCATTTGGTTGGGCGTAAATACCCTCTCAGCAGCAAAGAGAACGTCCAGTTTTGCCCAGCGTTTACCCCCCCCCGTCTAACAAATGTGTATCCTGTGCTGATGGATGCTACCTGCCAAGGACACCCTAAACCTGAGCTAAAATAAGAGTTTGCGGTACCAACCTTCCCGGTAGAATGAGCTATATCTTTGAGATGTGTTGGCATGTGCCAAGTAAAATGATTGACAAGTTAGGAAAGACTGGAGTTAGAAAATAATGAGCGTAAATGCTGGGGACTGCAACCAGCGCGCTTGGCTCCACGAGATTGCTGAACGCCCCAAAGCAGCGGGGCTCCTCCTGAGCCAATACCCCCCTGATGGGAGACTGGAAACATAGGTACAAAACATGGAAAGTTTAAAGTGAAACAAGGGGTGGCAGCAAAAATAAAATAGGAGAAAAGATAGCACTGTGTCTCAGTGGCCAGCTCCAGCACACCTGAAATCACTAGCTGCTTTTAATCAAACCGAGGAGAGAACCGTCATGCATGACTTTCACTGACGACAACTTTTTAAAATTTATTATGTGAATATCAAGACATTTCCCCTTTTGGAAGCTCTGCCTTGAGCCAACTGGAGCTGACTGCTTTTTCTAAACATACTTCACACAACCACAATCAGCTCGGATACTCTGGGTGAGAGAAACTCGTGCAAAGCTCCCGACTCTGAACGATTGCCGACGACCAGCAGCCATCAGGTGAGCCTGTCCCTGCTGTAGAGGATGGCAAGCTGGTTTTGCTGCTGTTTGCTGCTGTTTTGATGGGGTTTTTTGATGCTTTGATGTTTTTGATGTTGGGGAAGGATTTGGTGAGAGTATTGCTGTTCTGAGAAGGGGCTGATCAGACTCTCTTTGTATTATATCTCTTCACCCTTCTGGTTTTTTCTATCCTAGTATGTACACTGCAGTTCAAAACATAACAGGAGAGGGCTGAAACTGAGAAGGGAGTCAACATATTTTAAAAATTAAAACATTACTATTCATAGCTGGCTTAGTAATGTAGTTAAAAGAAAAAAAAAATTCATGGCCTAATTGAAATTGTGTCCGTCTAACTTAAGCTAAGCTAAACATTTGCAAATGCTCTTAATGGCCATTTTTAACCACTTGCAGGATTTAATGGGCAGCTTTCTTTTGTTCTTTTTTTTTTTTTTTAATAATAAACTATTTGATACTCAGAGATGTCTGTAACCTGATAGATGGCTTTGATTTATGACATCTCTCAGACACCAGAATTCTGGATTTGCTGAACCACGAGGAAGATCCAGATCCTCCAACTGGTTTTATTTCTCAGCCTTTTAAAGTGTTGTGGAGTTCATAGTCTTTCACCCATTATCCTTTTATACTGCTACTTATATAGGAACAGGAATAACACTTTGCACCGAACTAAGATCATCTGAATGATATCAGCAAATTTATGCTTAAAGGTTCTTATGAGACAGGCATGTTTAAAGCAATTTTACCTACTCTGAGCCAGGATGCCATATTTTGGTGCTGCAGGTGTGTCAAGCTCCAAGAAACACCATAAACCTGCCCATCTTCTCCTTGCGGGACAAGAGTCACCACCACCACGGCTTGGCCATATTTGCTCACTGAGCCGAGTAAAACGAAGTGTGCTGCTGGCTCCTGTGCAATGCACCCTCGTAAAAGCATTAATTGGACAACCCTGACACGAGGTGAAGCCGTAGATGAGCATATGGAATGAGAAAGTGCAATGAGCAGGTCCCCGTTCCTGGAGCAAGCACTGCCAAGGTCAGCAGAGCAACCCCAGGAAGAGGAGCCGAGCAGAGGAAGGAGCTGCAAATGGAGAGCAGCCTCCACACCTCCTTAGAAGCTGCTCAGGTTGGAGATGCTTTAGCAGAAGGAGGGTCTGAGATGGGCGATACATGTATGAGGATACTGGGTCATAGAATCATTATGGTTTGAAGAGACATTTAAGATCATCAAGTCCAACCATTAACCTGGCACTGCCAAGTTACCACTAAACCATGTCCCTCAGCACCACGTCTACCCGTCTCTTAAATACCACCAGGGATGGTGACACAACCACTTCCCTGGGCAGCCTGTTCCAATGATTGACAACCCTTTCAGTGAAGAAATTTTTCCTAATATCCAATATCAACCCCCCTGGCATAACTTGAGGCCGTTTCTTCTTGTTTTATAGCTTGTTACTTGGGAGAAGAGACTGACCCCCACGTTGCTACAACCTCCTTTCGGTCAGGGTCTCCTTGGAGCAAGGCTGCCTGGTGAGGGGTCAGTCCTCTGGTGGCACATCTTCAAGCAGGAGGGACATTTCAAGGCTGCAACTGTCTCAAAGACTGCAAAGAAAATAACGTGTTCAAAAAGAAAAAAAGAAAATAAAAATCATAAGAAACTCAGAAGTATGGATCAAGGTCTTGTGTTACTCAGCCCAGTGGTAAAGGAAAACTGTTGTCAGAAATACAAGTATTTAAACAGTCTATGACAACAAGGAAGCAAACGATTACTTTTGCCAGTGACCGAGGAGAGCTCAGCTGCTCGCTGCAAGCCAGAGGGATTTGCATCCAGCCTGGAGCTGGAAACACTCTCTGGAGCAGAATTCCCTTTCCGCGGCCTCCCCAGTGCCTGTCGCATCAGGCACGGACCAAACCTCGAAGCTCCCCGTCAGACGAGTCCGTTCCCATCTGGATCTCTGCCGCATGGTCCCACAAGGCGGGTGGCGGAAGGAGGACCCACTCGGCATGGGGCTGAGCCACTGTCCCCTGCCTTCTTCTGCGCCACCACTTCCAGCAGATGAAAACAAGCCATCAGTGCATAAATATGTGAAAATATTTATCGCCCACTCCTAGCCATGTTGAAAAGAAACCTGTTGTGGTTAAATGACTCGGTCAGTTCTTTAGGGATTTTCCAAAGTTTCCTATAAAAAGAAATCTGTGGGAAATGAATGATTGCATAATCACTAACACATGCCAATTCACATAAGCCTATTATCTTTTATGGCATTTTGTACTCTATTGTCCTTACTCTGGTGAATTACTATCTTACAATTCTTTTCCCTATTGTATTATTTACACATTTTGCTCGCTCCAACCCTTTTGCATCGGTAAGATACTTAGCATCCACATTAGGAAAGAAGGCGAAGACAAAGGGTCCCTTCTGCTTTTCCCACGTCATGTTTTACCCACCTTTGCAGCAACATCCAAACAAGTCTCCTTGAGAATGGGAAGGACCTTTTCAAGTGAGACGAGGCAATAATATTAGCTGTGTCTCAAAGCCACAAAAGAGATTTTTCTTCTTAAGGAATATGCATTTTTACAGAGGCTTGCTAAGGTCCCTGATAGAAATGGCCAGCATTCATAATTTTAAAATTACACAGTCTCTTGAAAATGCTGAAAGTTGCCTACAGGTCATCTAAGCGATTCTCAGAAATAAACCCCAAGTGTCTTGGAAGTCTTAACTACATGGTATTTCAATTGGATTTAGGTTGCTAAAACACAGACTTTAATAAGAGTTTCAGACCTTTAAAAACCTTTGGTTTTGGCTTTCAGGAGGCCTGAAAAGCCAATCAGGATTTTGCCTTTAGAGTTGACATTAAATCATATTTTCAGTGGGGTTTTTCAGTTTTGCACTCTTCCCAAGAACAACTGGTTAACAAACGTATGAACCATGGCTAAGTAGTCACCTTTCCAAAAGGTGTGGCCTCCACCATCGCTACAGTTTTAAATAAGGGAAAAGTAGAGACTTCTGTGACTGAGGAGCTACAACCCTTTTCTTCTAAAATGACCTAGATACTAAGAGCAGTTATCATTGACTGCTCCTAACCACGGAGCTTTAAGACCAGAGCAGAGACCAAATTAGCTGCAACGATCTTTAGATTAAAATTAAGAGGTAACTCTTGTAATCTTAAGATGTGAGAGAGGACATCGCCCAGCAAAAATGGGTCCTATGGACGTGCATGCAGAGAACAAATGAGCTATAGGGTCACTGAGCAAAGCTCCTGATCCTAATTACACGGTAGGATAACCGTTCTTTGGCTGTTTCACTCTTATTTCTGCATTGCAGATGAGCACAGTTCTTCAGAGCAGATTTATGGGACTTTTCCCCAGAAATACTGGGTGGGTTTTGGAGAAACCTCTTATCTCCCAGACATCTCAATTCTCCATCTCTGGCGTACTGCTCATACCAGGGGGTTCTGACACTTCAGCAGTGCAGAGCAATTTCATCTTTGGAAAAGTAGCAGGTTTGAAAGGGTAGCCTAGAGGTAAGTTTGGAGGTCAATGGAGATCAGACCTGGTGATGCTGAAGACGAGGAAGCAGGCGAGCAGTGATCAATTCCTGAATGATAGCGCAGACAGGAGAAATTTCTGTTGTTACACAACATCCTCCCAAACATGCAAACCCTCGGTGTTCATGCAGAGACTCAAACAATTGCAACGAAAATGGACTGTGGCTTTGTCCTCTCTTTTGCCATTCTTGAGACGTTAATGTCTTAGACTCTGTTTCCCTCCAAACAGGGAAGCTATTGCCGCACCCTGTCATTTTATCTGATGTATTTAAGAAGGCCTGCCCAACCCCAGCAAGTCAACACAAACTACTTTACATTTACCTCCGACTCCCAGCAAGCAAGAGCAGAAAAGTTCTGTATCAAGAGCAGAAACATGCCAGGCCAGCAAATGAGTCCCTGAAAACCATGTCATATTTTCCAGAAAAACATTCTTTCCTTTGCCTACATGAGCTGGCTTTTACAAAGATACCCATTTCAGTCCTGCTGTGCTATTCCATTTATTTTAGGTGTTTTCTTTAATATACACATTTCTGAGCACACATTGCATTTTCTTTTAATTAGAAATAATTTGTACAATAGTTTGCCAGCATTCACGCCCTGCAAACATTTGGTTGCCGTCAAGAGCTCCTGAGGACCTCCACCACCTGTCATCCTCTGCTGAGACCACCTTTCTCATACAGGCAGGTCTCCAGAAAAGATTATGAACAGTTGTAAATGCATCCATCTTAAATCATTATTCCTCTGATATGCATCCGGGGTTCAGAGAGGAGGGTCTACTCACTTTCATACCTCCTCCAGTGCCTAGTTCTTCCTTTCTTGAGTCTCCCTTCAAAAATACTTGTATTTCTATAGACCTTGTAAGATCTACTTTGGTTCTACCCCTTCCCATTTGCTAGAAGACCAAACATTTCAGTCCATTGGTAACATTTTAAAGCATTTTATCAGCCTATATAATTTTATAATCGTTTTGTTATTTTCACTTAAAAAAAAAAATGTAACTGATCAGACACCTAATGCTACTTAAGTGCACATAGATTTTTTTGTGGTTGAATAATAACATCTGTTTTGATTTTCTAGCCACAAAAGTGCGTTTAATCTGGCCTTCCTTTATTTGAACTTTTCACATCTGCTCAGGCCTGCTTCCCATAAACTAAATACCAGATCCTTTCACAATGTAGGAAATTTACCTGCACCAGTTGTTGTCCCAGCTCCAAAGACTTCTTTATAGGAGCCAGATAAAAATGTCAAAAGACTAATAAATGTAGTCTTAGTGCACTGTATATTTATTAAACGTTACTATTTATTTTCTCGGTCCCAAATGGTTGGTATTCACAGGCCTAATCCCGCAAAACTTATTTTCATGAATGAACTCATTTACTTTTATTGAATAAAGTATAAGTTATAGGATTGTGCCCCATATTCCACACAAAACTTAGAGATAAACTTGTACGCAATACATTACAACATCAGCTACAAGTTCAATCAATCAGAAATTATAGGGATGGTCAGATGCACTGTGCTTTCAGCAAATAAAGGAAGCCATAAGGGGAATTTAATATGCCATTTTCAGGGTTATCTCCAAAGACTTGGTAGTGGATTATGAGAGATTTGACTTATTCTGATCTCTTCAGAAGTGAGCAAAGTCAGGAAGCAAAACAACCCTAATCAGAAACACTTTTCCTTTTTTTTTTTTTA
>VFFE01007179.1:2681417-2763262 GCA_008921705.1 Burhinus oedicnemus | reverse complement strand
AAAAAAAAAAAAAAAAAAAAAAAGGGAGAAAATGGAAGTGAAGGATATGAAACTTCAACTGAAGAAAAATGGGCTGAGGTGAGGGGTTTTGCCACTGATATTACCAGGATGGGAAATGCATCCCAGGTATCAGGCAAATGTTAAGGATTATTCTTTAAACTCAGATCTAAACTACAAAAGAATTTTGTTCTGCTGGTGTGACCGGGAAGATATGCAAAAAACCACCCTCTCATCAGCCTCTTCATAATGTCTTCATCTATTCAGCATTTCTTTCCACTGTCATAAAAATATATCTGGAGGACTCCTACGTCCCTGGGTCCCATGCAGCTGAGGCTGCGTCTGCTGCAAATCTGCAATATTAGGTCACTTTTCTCAGACAGAAAACTCAGCAGCTTCAAAGCAAAGGAGAGAGCACTGTTTGCAAAGCAGCTGAGAATCCAGGTTGTCCTTGTCTCAGGGTACCAGGAGCACCTCTTCTCTTCAAAGTATCCTCCTACCTCTGTTGTAGTGAGGCAACAAGGTTTCTTTCTTTTATGCTGTTTTCAATCCTTAACGAAACTTATGCTCTATGATTTGACAGTCTCATTAAATACAGCTTTATCAAACCAAAACACCCACCAGCACCAGTGTCTTAAACAGATGTGAGACAGGAAAATACAACGAGGAACACAGGGGCTTTGGGAACAGTTGGAGAGAAATGGCAATATCTATGCGCTGCCCTTGATTTACACCTTGATTTTTTTCCTTCTGCACAAAGGATTGAAAGTGCGTCATGATGGAACAGTTGTGAGAATCACAAAGAACTTAACAAGTCAGAAATGGATTAAAAAGCACTTTATGGCTTGTTAAAGAAATCCCCCTGTTCCTCAGAAGCATTTTTAGCATCTTATTAGTGGTATTTGATCTGACTAACATATCGACTAGTCATTTGAATAGGAGATGAATCCTTTCTGATGGACCACAAGGGGAGTATAAATTCAAATGAGGCACTTCTCCAAATTTTTATTTTGGTATAAACCCAAAGAGCCAATAACATCTGTAAAGGTTTTTCCTGTGCCCCACAAAAGACTATCCTAATGATCTTTTAAATCATGCATCTTTTTCTTCCTTAAAAGTAATTGTTGCATTTGTACTTAACTCAAAATAATAGTGAGTTGGAAGTTCTCTTTTACCTGTTTTCTGAAATGCCCAGTACATATTTGGCCTAAGAAAATACTCTAAACCAATGCCGCCTTCAACACTTTTTCTTAAATTGTCTGTCACGGAACCAGTACTTTACCATTAGTTGAATTCACCATCAATGTCTTTCTCGTACGAAGTAGTTCAGAATTTGACAAATGAAGAATAAGAGAGGCAAAAAGCCTCAGTTCTTTCAACCGATCTCTGATCTGAAATGGTTTTGATCTATTCAATCTATACCGTTCAGGACTAGTTTCAGTGTCGCCAATACGGACCCTACTGCGGAGTTAGTGGGCAGACTCACCATTGTCTTCCATTTGGCAAAAGCCAGAAAACTTGCTTCTAAGTCATTTTTGAGCAGTTTGATGCTATCCAAGATTTTGCACTGAGGAATAAGTTGGAGACCTCCAGCTCATTTTGAAAACAGTAATTTATAGCTACACAGACATTATGATTTTACAGTGTTTTGATAGTTACGCCCTCACTATCCACATGGAACATTTAAAAATGGATTAGAAGTCATTAATCTCGGAAATATGAGGGATTCACAGCCTAAAGTGGAACTCAGAGCATTTGCAGTCCAAGTCTTTCTCTGCATCTAGGTTTATTGTTTTATTAATGTGTTATACCCTATTCTAGGAACAGGTCAAGTATCATAACCATATTGTGGTGAAAGTACTGGATTATAAACCAGGGATCCGAGTACTTTGTCAGAGGTACTGTTATTGACCTTAGACAAGTATTTAGATTGGAAACCATTTTAGGCAGTTCCTGTCTCTTGTTATAGTCTCCAACAGCGCTTAGTGCATTGGATCTCCATACACAATTTCATCCTTCAGGCAAAACAATAATCATAGCCTCCCACTTCATTAAAAGTCTTTCATTTTAAAGTTTAAATACCTTAAAGTTACAGATCAGGTCAAATCAAATCCCTGTATTTTCTACACCTATGCCTTGAAATATGGGGGAGATTGACTCAATCCAGACCTTTGCAGCCGGCTGTTAATTCCACCGGAGCCTGACCTCAGATGCTTGGTTCAAATATGCCTGCACTCTGATGAACGTCAGGTCCAAATCCAAATCTGGATCCCAAACTTGTGGTATGGGCCCATCTGTACTTGAAAGCAACGTTTTAAGGAAAGAGGAAAGCTACGATCATGAAAATCTCTATTTGAATACCGCGTACAACAGATTTATGAACCTAAGCAACTACTTTTTTTCCTGTGTAAAATCAAAACTACCACAGGATTTCCCGTCCATATATACCATATGCTTTTTCCAACTTTGTTTAAAATTCTTAGCGTCCCAATACTCTGAAACTTCTGAGCATCTTCTCTTTTTCTGCAAGCATTATCTACTCTGCACACTAGGCTAGATTCAAGAATTAATTTTTGTATAGAAAAAGTGATTTTATCTATTTACTTTTGCAATATGGTTGCGACTGGTGAAAGCATAGTACACAACGAAGCCCTTGGGTAACAGCCTGAAATATGATTAATTCTTTTAAATGACAAGCGTGTTTATTTCAGTGTAACTGACTGTATATATTGGGTCAAGACGCGTGCAAAACCAAGTCCTGCAAACCGCCGGTGCACGCTTGGCAGGATCTTCTGAGTGCAATCTTCATTTAGAGAAAAGTCAGAAGCATGTCAAGTAAAACACCAACAACACTAAAGGAAACTTATAAATGTTTGCAAATTTGTTTTATGGATTAATGACCCTACATATAAGAATTGACATTTCCAGGACAAATCACTTCTTTATCCTACAAATATTTCAGCAGTTTTTGCTTACACCAAAGCAGAGGCAAATTTTTCTTTCTTCAGATCAAACGAGACCTAAAATCTGGGAAGATTTAACAGTAAAATAAAAACAATGGGGAATGTAAATGTTAACCATCTGCAATTGTCGTTACTGCTATTTCTTATTATGTGATATCTCTATCAATGGCGTTATAGTTTTACTTTCGTTATCTCTCGCAACTTTTCAATCTATTATGGTTAATCATTGATAAACAAACCCTTTGACTGACTTAAAAAGTGGCAATCATCTCATCTAAATTTAACTGTGTAAAAGTCAAACACCTACTCTAAGCTACTCGTGAAGGCTCCTTCTATAGATAGTGGTGACAGATTGGCATTTTCAGAGAGACACTTGTCCTACCTGTCTTACACACTTGTTTTAAGATGGGATTAATCACCCTCTGGAAGTACTTTCTTCTTTTTCTTTCCTTGGACTGACTTCAATAAAAAGCAACACACCTGTTTTGTGCAAAAGAAAAGAAAAGAAAAAAAAAAAGATATTATTTTAGGCCTTGATCTTGAATCCACAAAGGTATTTACCCCCAAAAGTACAGTTCCTCTAGGATGCAGAAAGTCTCCTCCTAAAGACATATGGGAAGAAGGAAGGTGGAGAGAGACAGGAGCATAGCCGGTATTTGTAATTGCACTTGTCACCTGCCCCAACGCTCTGCCTTCAGGGCTGGTGACAAGAGATGCTGAGGAGAACCAAGGCACAAGGAATTCTCAGACATTTTTCCTCTGTGTTGCTTTATCCACAGAAACCATGGGGATTGCCATAGTTTCACTCTCGGTGGAATTCCAGTGACAGAAACGTTTTCCAGGCTTTGGCAGGAGAAGGGGACTGGCCAATAGCTATTCTCCTTCAGCAGAAGCAAAGCAAAACCGGCATCTCCCTTTCTCACATGAGATCAGCTCCAGCTCAACACGGAGAAGGACCACACACCAACCATTGCTTCAGGACATGAGCCTTAGGAGGCAATTTAACGGAAACTTCTAATACCCTTAAAATCATTCAAATGAAAAGATGCTGATGCTGATGAGGGAAGAAACATTCTTCTTGGCGTCTCTCCATTTTAAATTCTGCTATAGTGACAGTATCTGGATTAGACTCCAGGACAGTATTTCTGAAACAGCAGGAACCCTGCTTACTGCATCAGTTTTAAATTATAAGCCTTCCAAAGATGTCAACACCACTTTCCTGGAGACTTTCCTGAAATGAAAACACTGAGCTTTTCCCCTGAGCCTTCACAGGGTCATATGGATCCATCGCCCAGTGCCACCATTTGTATTATGATTTGCCTATGTTGGGTCACCGCTACTTCTTCATTTCTGCTCTACAGTCAGCCTCGCTCTTTGATGTTACTCAGTCACTATTTCCTTTCCCTTTACTTTTATCTCTGTCCTGGCATTCTTCCTTTAAGCATCCTTTCTACCAGATGGTCTCCATCTCTCCTTCAGAAGTGCCCAAAATATTCCTACTGCCTCCTCTTGATCTTCCCCCAGCAGCAAACCTCTTCATCCTACAGAGCTCAAATGCCAATGGATTTCTCCTCCTTGCTGCTCTGCATCTTTCTTGCACTTTGAAAAGGAATTCACTGGAAGCAGCTAACCTCCAATCCTCATTATGCACGATGCACTCATTTATAAGAGTTTACCCAGGAGAAAAATTCAGATGGGATATACGCTGGTACAATTGCGTTTTTTCAAGTGGAAGAGCATCTGATGTCTGCATGCCAAACTGGAGCTCTAGTTTTGAACAGGAGCTCCAACTTTTTCATTTGGAAATCCATATGGATCCTTTAATCTGAAGGTCAAAACAGCTTTCATGAAAGATACTGAAAACAATGATACTTTATATTCACCAGCATAATTATATAAAGATGATTCAATATTGTGGTATCATCAGAGGATTCAACAAAGTCTCTGTATTATGTATTTTTAAGACGGGGTTTAGAGACTGTAAGATGAGGCTTCAGAAGTTTACAGAGGGAAAAGAAATCTTGTCACAATTTATATCTTCCTAATAGGTCACTGAAACTCTGAGGATAACAATTGCTTTTACTTGCAGTTGGCACTGCACTATAATCAAGAATAAAGCTCTAGATATTTTTATGGAAGTACAAGCACTTACTAGATGCAGCAGCATAATAATGTATTATATATTATACAAATACAGCGAGGTGGGATTTATGTTTGTCTCTTTGCAAGAGAAGAAAGAACTGAGAAATGACCTTCTGTTCATAAGTTCCTTTGAAAAAGGCTTGGCCTGAAACCACTTCACTGCTATTGATATAGTCTGTTTTTGTACATAAATCTTAAATGTAAGCATTGCTTCAAAAATAACTAAGCAATCACAAAGCTTTACTTTTCAGATTCAATTGCCTTCAAATCCTTTACTGAAGTTCCCTTGGCACTGTCACTTCAAAATCAGGATAATGCCGCATAGTGTTTCTCAGTTTCAGTAAAACAAAAGCCTTATTGAATAAATATGTGTGAAAACGCTGCAAACAAAACCATCTCGGCAGTCACCACCTGACTGGCTCGTAGTGACCCTCCCAGGTGACCCGGGTGGGCTCAGCGCTCGACTTCTTGGCATATCACAGCTCTGTTCGGTTCCATCATCTTTGTCCTTAAAACCGTAGTAAAACACACGTTTTCCTTGCAGAAACCAAATAGCAGGCTTTAGACATCAAGGAACAGCAAGGTGACCTAGGATTTCCATATGCAGGAAGCCGCTGATCAAATAGCATATCGTTTTTTAATCTGCTTCTTGTATCGTGAATGTACAGAAGACCTTATGGTTCTCATAATCCCTTAACTCTGGGTTTTGTAAGGAAAACTTACAACGCTACCCTGTCATGGAAATATAAAGGCAGAACAAAAAAATGTAGTATTTACTATCTCGTGCCTCGTTCTGCTCTGAAAAACGATGACTCAGGAATGTTTTTCTTTTTTCCATACATCACCTTCCAGCATATCCTACACTTCCCTGTAGTTAAAATATTAGCTCCGCCCCATAGACCCCATTCGGGCAGTGAGACAGCAGCACTTGCCATCACCCCAGTGGTCAGGTTTCACTCACCTCTCAGGGCCGTGGTCTCTGGCATCCAAGTAACTGAAGGTGTAGTCACATGGCAATTAGTTGTTGCTGACTTTAGGCACTCGCTATTGGCAAGAAGTACATGGCTAGTGCTGGTTCACAGCTGACTGCCATCCAGAGGGACCTAGACAGATTTAAGATGTGGGCCCGTGCCAACCTCATGAAGTTCAACAAGGCCAAGTGCAAGGTCGTGAACGTGGGTAGGGGCAATCCCACGTGCAAATACAGGCTGGGCGGAGAATGGATTGAGAGCAGCCCTGAGGAGATGGACTTGGAGGTGCTAGTGGATGAGCTCTACATGAGCTGGCAATGTGCGTTCGCAGCCCAGAGAGCCAAAAACATCCTGGGATGCATCAAAAGCAGGATGGCCAGCAGGTCAAGGGAGGTGATTCTGCCCTGCTACTCTACTCTTGTAAAGCCCCACCCGGAATACTGTGTCCGGCTCTGGAGCCCCCAGCATAAGAAGGACACGGACCTTTTGGAGCAGGGCCAGAGGAGGGCCACGAAGATGATCAGAGGATTAGAGCACCTCTGCTGTAGGGACAGGCTGAGACAGTTGGGGATTTTCAGCCAGGAGAAGACAAAACTCCTGGGAAACCTTACAGCAGCCTTCCAGTATCTGAAAGGGGCCTACAAGAAAGCTGGAGAGGGACTTGTTACAAGGGCATGTAGTGATAGGGCGAGGGGTAATGGCTTCAAACTGGAAGGGGGGAGATTTAGCTATTAGGAAGAAATTTTTCACTATGACGCTGGTGAGACGCTGGAACAGGTTGCCCAGAGAAGCTGTGGAGGCCCCATCCCTGGACACGTTCAAGGCCAGGTTGGACAGGGATTGGAGCAACCTCGTCTGGTGGGAGGTGTCCCTGCCCATGGCAGGGGGGTTGGAACTAGATGAGCTTTAAGGTCCCTTCCAACCCAAACCATTCTGTGATTCTATAAAAAACTACCAAGGAGGACAAGGTCCACTGAATTAGATTGGATTTTGCTTTCAAAATGGTTATTAATTTGCTGCAACCTTTTATTTTACTTTGCTATCAAAGAGCCTCAACAGTCTTCAGAAGCACAAAGAATCTCACAAGAAAACGTGTTTTTGTTAGCAGGTGAGGTAACAGGGATTTTAAGTTGTGAAAGGTTCGTTTCAATATGTTTGCACTAAAAGGCAAGACTCGTTCAATTCTATTTCTGACTCATTCATTCCATTTTTTAAAAAATGTACCAAGTAATTATTAAAAATCAACTTCATAAGCTACAAAATAAAGAACAACAAATGAGCTGTTTATAACAAATACGAAGCACTGTGAACCTGTAGTTCAAGTACCAAGAATGAGAGGGACACCAAGCACCCAGAAAAGATGTTTCATTCCTCCGAAGACTAGAAATATCCATCAGGGCTGACAGTGCAAACTGATAGTGGGGCTGAGGTAATGCAATTTTATCTCACCTGAACACGAGGTTGTCCCAGCTCTGCCCGATATCCTGGCATTCCTGTATCTATGAAGTCAATGTTGAGTTTTCCCTCTCAATCACGCATTTCTAAACCCTTTATTTCCACAAATTCAGCCACCCATGGCTAGTGCCCATGGGTGCACGGAGCCTGGGGAGGTGGCCTTGTCACAGGGAGGGTGAGGAGGGCAGCCTTCACTTAACAGTGGGACAGCTACGAACGCCTGGTGCTCCACAATTCACATCGTGATGCGCAGCAGATGTCCAACTCCTCGCTGTCAGAAAGGGCAGATAAAAAAAAGCAGTGAATAAATACTACAAATTGAGGTAGGGTCAGCTCTGCAGTGTAGGAGATCAGACTAGACAGAGGCAGAAATAATTTTCTCACAGATTAGAAGCAGATAAATAAGCTAGAGAGAGAAGGAAGGAAAACACGCAATACAGAAAGGAAGATAAGAAAGAAGCTGTTCATCTTATGGATGGGAACCAACTGCTGCATATGTATTTCCTATGTAATTTTAGTAACTACCCCCAAGTTGTTCATCTGAAACACTTTGCCGGAAGTGGACCACCTATTTAATTTAAAATGTTGTTTGGAACACCAGAGGATTTTCAGATAATTCAGCTAACAAACTGGACACTCAATCTGCGCAGCATAAGGGCTGCGGCCAGGATTTGCACATGTAGATGTAGATGTCTCACTTAGGAAAAAGGGCAGCTGAGCATTCATGCTCAATCATTTGTATTTGCACACTTACGCGTTCTTTTAAGATAACCGTTTACTGGTGATATCAAATATAAGATTTCATCCCGGTTACATACGCATTACTGTGGACACACAGCCGTCCACCAGAGTTAGCAAGGGTGAGCACCTACTAAGCCCAAAAATAAAAGCTATTTCCAAGGTAATTAATATAAAAACAAATAACCTGTAAACTAAGGTGACTGCTTGTTCCTAAATTAACACAGAGCAGCCTGCTGGGAACGCAACACATGCAGGTTTCACACATGGCAAAAGTTTGCAAGTGGCTGGGTGCATTACAAGGTGAAGGCTATGTTACCTTCAAGCACGTTTTCATCTGGTCTTAGACTTAAAAATAACAGTAAAAATCAAACACAACCAGTTTTTTTTCTTTCTTTTGGGATTTGGCATGCGTGCTATAACAGACCTAGATGGAAACTTCTAAAATAAATTAGGGAATGTACTTGTCAGTTTATTAATCAAAGTTTACCTGCTTCACATTACATGGAGACAAATTAAACAAGCTACCATGGTACTCAAAAAACATCTGCTAACAAAGTCACAAGTAATGATAAACAAACTTGAGTTCCCTTTGTGGTTGATTTCCATCCAGCTGCATTTAATTATAAAAGAGCTATCAAAGAAAGCTCCCCATTAGCAGCTAATTCAGAATGACTTCAGAAGAAAATCCCAGAGCCTCCAGTGATATCTCTCCAGCAACTTTCTCATCTCTGCAAGTGATTGAGAAGAGCTGAATTAGACCAGTTTAGCGATCAGTCCTCCTGCTAACTGCCAGGGTAAAATGAAGATCCTGTATCTTTTCGGTACCTGTGATTGCCTGTTTTCAAAGCGCTGCTATTGGTAGGACCTGTAAGATCTAGCAGACTCTCTCTTGCAAGTAATCTCTGCCAAAAGCATCAGTGCCAATGAGCAATACAGAGATAACTCTGAAAATTGCTGTATGCATTTTCTAAAGCAGAGCGTCTGCTGATATTACTGAGAAAGTGAGAAAATTTGTTGCTACAAGTTTTCTAATGAAGTCTCTTTGACTTTGGTGTTTTTCACAATGAAATGGAAGATGTACTCATTTATAAATATCTTCTTCTGGTTTACATCGATCAGGAATTTTTACGTTGATGCAACAAGAGATGTGTATAACCCCAGACTGATGCGCTGAACCAGCATGGCCACGCCTGAATGTTATTGAATATAGCAGCCACTCTTTAAAAAACAAATAAAAAAAAGAAAGAGAGAAAATAGCAAATACACCAGGGTTGCCTTATTACTCCTTAAACTGAGAAATTTTGGTAATTCTATGGATAGGCAACCTATTCATCAAACCAAAAAAGTGAAAGTTTTTCAATGCAATCAGAACTACTAGCAATTTTTATAAAATTCCATAAAGTCCAGCAATAATGGACCCCCAAAAGGGCTCTGGGTCCACAGCTCAGTAAAGCACAAGCAACTTGTAGTACATTCCTATCGGAAGGTTTGGATACTGGAGGAGGCAAGTATGATAAAACACTGAACGATTTACTTTTTTCTCTCTCTTATTCTTTAAGACAGTAATGGGTGATTCTCCCCTGGAACCTAGCTGCTATCTGGCCAGCAAACAAATCTGAAATCAAAAACCCGGTGTGCCAGATAAGCACAGCTGTATTTGTGCTTCTGCAGCTCCCGGAGGAGAGCACACCACATGTCGGTTGCTTGACTTAGGGTGGGTTGGTGAGGTGTAAGTTAAAAGGGCAGCTGTACACTCTGGGAAATTCTCCAGATTCATTTTCTACCAATTGCTTTAACAACGCCACAAGCAGCGGTGAAGAGGTAGGGATGCTGGGTAACACAGGTAGAAAATAGGAAAACTTTTCCTACGGCTTAGTTCTTATTCGGTCCCCAGGCTCTCTTGAAAAATCTGTAGGCACTTTATAGAGGATTTTTTTCCCTGCAAGAATGAAGGGGTTGGCTCTGATTGCTGCTATTCTCAGAGGTTAAGGGAAGAAAAGACATTATTATATATCCACATGGTAATCAACCAAGGTTTCATATAACTATTGCTGTTGATGTGGTTCTTCCTGGCTCTTCTAGAAAACAGTTTATTGGTCTACCTGGCCTAGACGTTTGAGAGCCGACAGAAGAAAATGATAACACGGTTTAACAGACCCTTTGTTTACGTAAACATTCATCCACAATCTGTGTCTGATGGGGTGAACATACGGCTTTAATTTTACCCTTGGCACACGGATCAAACAATGTTGCCAATATCTATTGTTCTCCTCATAACAATATGCCTGGTGGTTTCAACATATCCTCTCCATTAGCTGGCTTCAGATCAAGCATTGCTGTGTATGTGCTTGTGTCTTCATAAAACTGGAATATGGATTTTTTTTATTATTATTATATTTTTTTTTTCTTTGTACCAAATGTGTAAGAAGGAAGACAGTTGAGAATGGTGGTCAGCCGTCCCTGTGAGTCATGAGAACAGCTCGCTTCGGATGGCGTGGCGGAGCCGACACGACACGCGGGTGGGAAGAGGGGTTTGGATTGGATTTGCAAAGCCCCGGCCATACAGCTTAGGTTTTTCAAAAACCAGAGGAAGTGGTGAGTCAGATCCTTATCCCATTTTATCAGGCCTTTAGCAAACCTTTCTGGATTTGGTCCATCTCTGATCTACACCAGCCCTTCTCTGGAGCATGGACACCCTAGGTAGCTGCGAGAAGAGTGGTTTGGGTTGCTTTTTCTTGTTGTTTCCCCCCACTCCCCTTATCTTTTCTGTTTCGCTTCCTTTCTATTTGCTGCAGAAGACCACGATAATGCTCTTTTTCTTTCATAAATATGCAGGTTCTGTAGAGGCAGCGTGACGGAGGAGATTAGGATATGGGGAACGGCACGAGGACAAACCTCCGATGGGGTCCCCGAGCCAGAGTAGCTTGTCAT
This sequence comes from Burhinus oedicnemus, assembly GCA_008921705.1. Taxonomy (NCBI): domain Eukaryota; kingdom Metazoa; phylum Chordata; class Aves; order Charadriiformes; family Burhinidae; genus Burhinus; species Burhinus oedicnemus. The sequence goes on along the minus strand of VFFE01007179.1, from coordinate 2,752,062 downwards.
CTCCACGCTAATCTTCTCAGCTCCTGCCTCGATCTCTGGGATCAGCAGCACCACTTTCTTACATTTCCAGCAGCAATCGAACTTGACAGTTCTCCTCTACATCGTGCTGCATTTCAGCTTGTTTGAAAAGGTTTGATCCAAAATTCACTTAAGTCAACAGAAGGAATCTCATTGCCTTGAATGTACTTCAGATCTGGCACCTTCTTTCCCCCTGATCACTAGCGCCTGATTTATATTTGCTAAATTAGTGAGAAAATACAGACTTGGGATTTCTCTGGTACCATTTTCACAATAATGGAGAAATTCTCATTGAAAAAAACGTCACTAGTAAAGACAATAATTATATTTGGGCCATTCAGGGAACTTACTCTATGTTTGGTGGTTTCTTTTATCCATGAGGTTTTGCTTTTGAAGGCTGAAAGATGATGCTCAAGAGGACCTGGCTAGGGAAGAGTTGCTGGTCCACCAACCATTTGTCCTGCCTGGAGCAGAAAGCGGCTGCCACGGGAGGCAGCGGACCGACACCGTTGGGTGCTCCGGAGCCCTCCATGTGGCACAAAAGCAGGAGTGAAATCTTGCAGGAACATCCCAGACAGAGGCAGCTCTGGGAGATAACGAAGAGGTTGATTAGCGTCACCAAAACCAGGGGTCTGCATGCCTTTTTTCCCCATGCTGTCACGGCACTCCTCCTCACCGGAGGTAGTAATCTTGAAAAGCTTGGGGTTTTATTCTCTCTGTTTCCTTCCTACTGCACTGTTTCTCACTTCTCTGTTTCTCTCCAACTTCGATGTTTTACCTTCTGAATGTGCCGAATCTAATCCCAGTGCTTTGAATGATTTCCCTGACCCTGTAACGTTGCATACCAGCACAGATACGTATCGTTAGGTTTACTTTTATCTATGCTAATTTTTCCTTCCCCCTCACATTTGCAAGTAGGGAGCAACTGCAAGGCTGCCTGTGCATCGCAGGCTGCAGTTTAAGGATTTTAAGAAGAATTAGTCTAGCTGCTGCTTGTACACTTATATATACGCAACACAGCTTTCGGTCTCACCGCTACCCGTGTGCTTCACCCGGTTCCCGACTACCAGAGCGCTAACATTTCTGTATAAACCAATTCATTCAAACTATCAGAATGTAATTGTCTCTGCTGTACAGAACAAATGGAGGTTTTTCCCCCAGTAGCGACACGGAAGAAGAAAGAGAAAAAGAGGTAGAAGAGCCCTTCTGTTATTTTTGGAATGACTGTTTTACTTAGAAAGCTCCAGCAGGTCTAGAATTGCGCTAAACCCACTGGAAAGCCTAAAAGTGACGGCCTAGGTGTCTGAATCCATCTAGAAGCAGAATCCTTTACTGAATGAAATGGGTAGTTTCTGTAATTTTCTAATTTTTTGGGGTCAAACTAAAGCTAGGGAATTATTCCTCACAATAACACCTGCAGGAGGTGGGGAAACTGGGAGTCAGCAGGAGAATAGACATGTACAATTTAAGCCTTATGGGGAGGGGAAAGATGCATTAACTTTGACATTGTCTAATACCACAGATATAAATTTACTTTAGAATTAATTACCTTACTTGAAGTGGCACTCATTGACACATGATATTTTGCTTAATTCTCTATGTGTATAAAAATGCAATATATTGTAATATAAATTGTAGCTGTTATTACTTTAAACAGCAATTTAATCAAGGGGTTTTGGCAAATGTAACTACAGACTGATAAGTACTTTTTTGCCAGTATTTTATGTTAGGAGCTTCTCAATTTTTTATTATCGCTCTGGTTCCATACTGAAATAGCAAATCATCATCCTAAAAATCCTTTTGTCCCGAATCTATGCAGTTAGTATCCATAAATGCTTAATCCTTCCTGGCCATTGTCACATTAGGCGTAGAACAAAATTTGGGATTAAATGCAGTGAAAAATCAAGAGCGCAGTTGTCGCCACGAGCACGTGGGTCAAGCGGCAGGGTGACTGCGGGGTTGCGTTTCACTCGCCTCTCCTCGCTGCGTCCAGCTTCCCCTCAGGAGCTGCTGGAGCTCTGCTTGGGATGGATTTGAAAGTACCCCTGGAAAGAGGTTTCTAACCAAACGTCCCTGGTAAACGCCAAAAAAGACTTGCTAGCGAGGAAAATAAGAGAGTCTTAAGGCAAACTGAAGCAAACGTTGGCATGCAATTAACATCGCATTGTCAAAGCTATCTCATAGTTTAATTTTAGTGGGGAAAATATGGTATCTCAGATACCATGATATGGGTGTTTGTTCACAGCCACTGTACCTGTCAACTATTATTATATTGATGCTGCCGTGTTCCCTGAACTGTTTTGATTTCCTAACAAGAAGAGAATTTTCTCTGATGTGCCATCTGTAAGGTACAGTTTACCAAAGGAAAACTTTATCTCAAATTTTTAATAATTTTCTGTCAATTCCAATAAAATCTGATATATTTTTATAATACTTACAAAATAATAGCAAATGTGACTCACCACATGTGCCACTATTTCATTTGATAATCCTCTTCTCCCACTGACTTTTCTTTCCAGCACAAAACGCAATTTAAATGTCAACTTGAACTGAAAAAGTTACATTCCTGTGGAGATTGCTGGTATCTCATAGAATCTCAAATAATTCAACTGCTTTCCACTCCTTTACCTATTTTCTTCTATTTTAGTATCTCATTGTGTAGGTTCTAAAAATAACAAATGGTGAAAGGGATAAAGTAATATAGAGTTTGTTTACATATAAGTGACGGGACAAAATGTCCTTTCATGCCTAAAAAGGGATGGTCCCAATCCATCACAGGATCCAAAGTTCATTTATTGAATATACCAGGACATGCTGAAGCATTATGATGCCTTTAGCAAGGCCACTATTAGCTACATAAAATGAGGACTAGAAACCAGGGGTAAAAATGATAGGAATAGCAAAAATAAGAATATTTATCTTATATTTTTCATCTGCTTGCCAGTCAAGTGCATAGGCATCACAGAGGATGTCCATGGCACAGGAGGTGCAGGTCTGCTTTGTTCTGTCAGGAGACCTTATGCTTAGGAAAATCATTAATGACCATGAGGATATTTAGAATCTTATATTTCAGGTTTAGGCCTCACTGAGACTTTCAGGTTCCCGTAGGAAAGCTGTCATCCGTGTGTAGAGATGTTTGCACTCTCCACAAACTTGGTTTTTCATTAGGACACAATCACAAGCATTGGGCACAGCCCCACCAACACCACAGTTCTCAGCTCGGGCTCTCCCTTCTGGGACATGGCACAGGAGACGTTTTCAGCTCAAGGTCACTACCCATATAGTCAGCAAACAGTGATGGCAACCAACTGCCCTGCCTTAATGCTAGAGTCCCAATCCCTTATTTCACAGCTAAATTTGTACGCATCTTTTTCGCTTCCATAAAAGTGCCTTATTCATAAGGCCGGAGAGTTTTCATGGTCTTTCTTGCCCAAGGACCATTTTTTCCTCTTCATTTCCGAGGAAGATTGCTGAATGTCGTTCTCCACTCCTTGCAATGTTGCACAACAGGCATGGGAAACCTGGGGAAAACAGCTTTTTCTGCTGACATCAGTTAGACGTCAAAAAGTTCAGTATTGTAAAATCTAAACCCTGAGATTTAGCCCGAATCTCTGTGTCTTAATTCCCTAAGGACACCACTACTACTGCTCACCTGTTTGTGAGGATATGCAAAAAAGACAGAGACAGCCAGTTCCTCTATTACTGGCATCATAGAAACAACTTGGACTGTTCTGCTTAAGGAGAAATAAGGCAAAAAAGACTATGGTATAAGAGTACACTGAGGATTCACTCCTGCCTGACTTAGAAATGATGGAGTTGTCTTAGACTAAATGCAAATTAGAGGTGCAATATGTCAAAGACACCAAAACCACCATAAAACGTATGAAACAGCCTAGGGTTCAAAAGTAACTCAAAACTCACCTGGAATTGCCATGGGAAACAGCTGCTGGAAAAGCCATCTGGAAAAACGCCTTCCACATAAGAGTTTTAAGCCAACCTGCCTTGGCCCTTCACCCCTTCTGAATAGAGAATTTTGTTATAGACACAAAAAATCTGGCTGTACCACAGAAGATTTCCAGGGTCTTGACGGTATCTGCAAAGATGGAGAAGACCTGCCATCAAACAATGTGCCACGGGAGATTTTTAGAATTATTTTCCAGTGAAAATATTGAAAATATGGTCTAGAGTCAAGTTCTATATACTCATACTGACTTCAGGGGCCATTTGCACACCTGAAAACTCACTCTTTCTTTCTCTGGAAATCTCTGCACCATCCATCATTGCCACGTAACTTCTGCAGCAAACAAGTGAGGACCTTGTTAGCTCCCTGGCTTTGATTCATTCTTGTGGCCAACTCCCTCCTTTGCAGTGAACAGGGGATGATCCTGCAGGAAAACAGGTTTTAGGCTACATTTTATTACTCAGTATCTGACTCTAGATTTGATAAAGATAGATGTATTTAAGATGTCTTGGTTCTGCTTAGATCAAGAGCCCTAAAACAGGCTTCATCACTGTGTTAAGACTGGATTCTGATCAGACTTGCAGGAACATTTAAGTTAGTGCAGTTTGTTAAAGCTTCAGGAAAGAGTGCTTTCACCAAACGAGCAACGTGTATGCTGATAAAGCTCATCTTTCCGTTTTCAACACAGCCGTGAAGCTTTGTGTTCTACCTTACCACACTTTCGTCCCAAGTCACCACAACTAGAAATGAGGCACAGACACAAAGTTTCTGTGGTTTTGTTTCGAGAAGTAAAGCTTTAAAATACAAAAGAAGAGATAATTAGCACAATTCCAGCTCCAGTGAGTGGCTTTCATTCACCTGATTAAAAAAAAAATATTTAAAAAAGACAAAAACTTACCGTCAACTGCACCGTGTGCCCATGGGGTAGAGTAGGTCCAACTCACTAACGGTCTCAAGTTAGCATCTCTGCTGCTCTGATGATCATATAAATAGCAAAATCAGATACCCAGCAATAAATCAAACCCAATATATAACTATTAGGCACAGATCCTAAGTGCCATCACAGCCTGTTCAAGACTAATGGTGGAAAAGGGAAGTTCTCCTGCAGCCCCTGTATCTTCCAAGGAGCTTCCGATCAGGGGTTCCTAGGGTTGCTCGGCTCCATGGATGGATGAAGAGCACCTCATACTGCCTGTATTTACCTCGCAGTTGGAGGCCGTAATTAATTACTGTTCATAGAACTCATTGAGATTGTTAGAGAAAAGCACTAGAGAGAGACTGGTGTTATAAATTATTACACTTGAAAACATTCAAACTCTTCAGCCTTCCACCGCTTGCTTTCTCACAAACTTGAAGCACTTCCTCTTCTCCTCCTGAAATAAAATTTGCCCTCTTGACACACACAAACCATTAGAGAGGCTATATTTACTAGCACCTAACAGTATTTTCTCAAGTTTATTTTGACATTGACTTTTAATCAACACGATGATGATTGAAAAAGCTAGTCCAATGTTTCACTAAAAAGCAATATTAAAAGTACATTGATTGTGTCTACAAAGATATGCAATTAAAAAGTACGAGTCAAGCGCTGTTATTTAACACTTGACTTTACTTATTTTGAACTCTCCTGGCCCCGTTGTGTACATGGTTAAATGTGCAGTGCTGTTTCAAGTAAATCGGCTGTAAGCAATTTTATATTTTAATGAAAATAATTACAGTTTGAGTAATATGAAGTGTATCTGAAGTATAACCCCCGATGCTACTTCCCCAGAATTAACTGGGATATAAATTATCATGATTTATTGCGGTTACTCTGTGCTTTATGTGTTTGTAGGGGATCCTGGCTAGCAATGATGATTCTTAACTAACAAAGAATTGCATTTCAAAAGCAATTTTTTCTTGGATCTCATCTGTAATTCTTCCACAAAAGTGATATGATTTAACTATGCTGCAGTATGTGATATTGCAAAGACGGCATTATTGTGCTGTCATTTTGACAGCTTACTTTAATTTACACCATTTAATGGATGAATACTTTTTTTTTTTTTTAAATCTGGTGTTATTCTTTCTTAATATACCATATGCCGTGGATCCCACATGCGCTTCTTTGCATAAGCACACCAAATTATATAGTGGTATAAAGCAACCTATGTGTCATACACAACCTATCTTTCGAGTGACGCATCAGAAGGTGAGGTCCTGCCGGTTCTTCAAGGACACTGTGCATCCTAAGACATTTCTGAGCCCTGAGCTGGAATATGTTACACAATACGTTGTGTACTGATTGGCATCTGTCCACCTCGGAGACGGGCACTTTTCAGATACGCTGTACAAAAATAAATTTGTGAAAGTCGTTTGCCTTGGTAGAAGCAGCACTATGGAAAGTGTAAAGATTATTATAATTACACTACTGCAAAAGCTAATATCTGCAGCAGCTGGTTTCGATTGCAACCACTATTTTAAACTATTGTGTCAAACAAAATCTCTCCCAGTTCCTACCATGTTTTGCCAGCTAATGGTAAGTAACTGCTCAATCAGTACGCGCAAAGGTTGGACAATCGTTCCCTTTGTCTTCTTTTGGGGTGGGCGATCTGATCATTCCTCTGTCAGGGGACTTATGGGGTCACCTCCACAGGGAACAGAGAGTACACCAGTCTGATCCAGGCCTGTCCACACCTCACTCAAATGCGCATCTCTGATCGGCAAACCTCAGCCCAACAGAGCTTCCACATCCAAACTCCATTATTTAGGTAACCTTCCTAAAGGAGACAGCAGCTCAGGCTACCCATTTTGCAAACTTCTCGGAAGTTGTGCGGCTATGTATTATTCCACTAAGCTCAAGAGAACGAGCCTTCCTTCTCAGGGGGATCTATTAATCTGGGTTCACGTACCCTGTGAAAACATCTGCACAGCTTCCCCGTCACACCTGGCTTTTATCCGCCTTGCTTGGGCCTGTCCTGTCCACAAAACCCTCTGTCGATGGGCTCAGCAGAGCCTGCGGTCCTGCCACAAAAGTAATCTCTGAAGACTTCAGCAAATCTGCTGTGGGACGTTCTCTCCGTAGGAGAAAATTTCATGGTGCCTTTGGGAAGCAGTCCAGTTTAAGAAAAAGTTTACAATAATTTCATTGCAGGGTGGAAAGCGAGCTGATGATACCGCAAGAACTTAGGTTTATTTGGTAGACTTTTGTCTATTTTCCAGTGACACGTAAGAGTTAAATTATTTAAAATCATAACACAAAAAAAGTTAGCCTAGTCGTTCTGTTTTCCTGTTACAAATATTATTTTTGGACAGAAATGATGAAAACAAAAATGCAGTAAGAGCTAAAGATTTTAAGCGGGAGGTATCCAAGGTTGAAAAGGATTTTGTTGATGTGAACTGAAGAAATTCAACATACCTTCATGCTTTCTTAGCTCTTTGATGTTGTACATGATACCCAGTATGGCATTACAACCAACTGTACATGTCATAAAAACACGGAGATTCCATGTGGAGTAAACCTGCAGTGAATTAATACCTCTGACAAGGTGTATCCTGCGTTGTATTAAGCCATCCTTACTTCAAATTCCAGTTCACACATTCTCTATAACTCAAATGACCGAGAATGTGCAAACATTCCAGCAAAACCAGGAAGGAGTTTATTCTAGATTCCATCACACTGACTAGCAATACCTTTGGAATAAGAAAACACATGAGATCCTTAGAAAATTATGTGCTTGTTTATAAATTTTAATTTTTGTGGAAAAATAAGTAATTAACTTTTTTTTTTTTTAACATTAATTTAAGGCAGTAGCTAGGATTTCATCTGTGACTCACCTAAAAAATGCTTAGGGGTTTTGTATGACCAGTAATGAGGTATTTGCACATAACCAAGAAACAGATATTGACAACTGACACATACTTCCAGCACCTACTGAAAATTATCAAGAATTTAAATTACCTTCAGGTGCTTATTAAGAAAGCCGCAGACCATTGAACAGCAGATCAAACAACTGACACAAATGTGATATTTTATTTTTTTTTTTACACATAAGTTTGAGTGGTCATATCAGGTAGAAGAACACCAGAGCTAAACAACAGTCAAGAAAAGGCAGCAAATGCTTATGTGTTGGGAAGGGCTTTTCATTTATAACAGATTTATTTAAATTTTTTGGCAGAAGTTGTCTTTGAGATAGGATTTAGCATTTGCGTTGGGCTTTGCTGCAGGGGTAGAGAAGTTGCACCTTTTCAATCTCCGGTAGAAATCCTGCAGTGTAGAAAGGGCAGGGATACGAGCTCTCTCCCTCTCCAGTGTGAAAGAAAAGATGAGAGACTTTTACAAGTTGGACGCATGGCCCTTTGACCCGCGTGGTATTGGATAACCCTCTGCAGCATCAAGCAATGGATCACCTTACCTGCTGCCTGCAAAATGGACCTTCCTTACGCGTGCGGAAAGGGCACTCGCCTATGTCAGACCTCCTCCTATCCTACTTAACCTATGAAATAAACCAAAACAAACAAAAAAGCAGAACAAAGAGAAAATTTACAGAAAATTGAAGGCAAAACCCAAATAATTCCTTAACCACCCTTGACAAGGTAAATGTTTAGGCACTTCCACCCCTCTCTTAGGGTGGGAATAGAGCTCTGGAAAAAATGCAGCAGGCTTAGAGGGCCTGATGGAATGGAGAGTGTTTCTGGACACTGAGGAAAGCGTTGAAGACTGGTATTGTGCCATATTCCTTTCTGATGGATTTAGTTGGTCGGCCCTCTTCCTCCTTCCATAAAATACATGCACGCTGATCTATAACACACACATATGGACACCAGCATATAGGCAACACATGCCAGATCAGATATAGTAAGAGCAAATTTAAGAGGTTAAAATGTTTTTTCATAATAGTATGTGTTCAATATCGTCACTAGTATAAGAGTCCACAGACATAATTTGAATGTGTTTCTCCTCTCTTATGTGATCATAATATAATGAAGGAAAATCATTTCAATTCAAAGTAGCGATGGCTTTACTGCATTGTCATTAGAAAGCGATTAAAAAGGCAAAACATCTTTCATTCTGAATCTCTAAGGAGAACCAGTGCCACAGTGAAAATTAGTCAAAAAGGTTCATTCCTGCCATTAGGTCCTAAAAAAGTGCAACATTTTCAGTGGGAAGGAGGACCTGGGAGGGGAACTGGGAGGACCATGATGTTGTTGGTACAGCACATACTGCCTTGTCGCATCGAGGGGGAGACTGAGGTCTTGTGAAATCAGCACTGTATCACCTTCGCAGCTGTGTCCAGCCCCCTCTTCATGGTTTTGAACACAAGTCTAGCATTATATATTTGCAATGAGCCTGCCACAGAAGCACTTTGTTCAAAGAGATCATGAGATTTGCGTTATCAGATAGTAATGCTACAGTCCTGCCTAATGTGGCACATGAGGAAAGAGCTACTTCCTTAAAAACATTCAAAATTTCTCTTTATACCACCCACGTACGCAGTCATTACTTAGCCATCCTGAAAGACAAAACCGTGTGCTGCTTTTGCGTCCTGCAGACCGTCGCTACCCCTCGCGCTGCTGGTGGAAGCCTGCGGAGGAACGACACCGTCAGCTGCTGCGAGGCTGCCAAATGCAGAGAGCCGGATTTCCCCAAAACCTCCCTTCCCTTTTCGGCGCAGAGCTCAGAGCACTGAGTGCGTTTCGGGTGTCCGTCTCAGTAAAGAAACCTGGCCACAAGATTTAGAATCAAAGGCACCGAGTTGCAAACCCTGCTGGAAATCTGGCACTTGCTGAGATGTCGAAGTACTTATGGTGAAAATATGGCCATAATCACTAAAATATACAATTGCCCTTCATAATCAGCAGTACTCCCTCACACAAATAGTTTCGTTGACTTCAGTCACAGGAAAGACTAATTTTGTCTGACACTGGAAAGGACTTCTAAGACCTAGAAGACAGCAATAGCGTAAATATTAAGACAGAGCTATCTTTGTCCAGCCATTACGACCGTATCACTACAGTGGATGCAAACCAGAATCACTGTTAATTCTATAAATACTTCTGCACCACCTCACCAGTGTGTGGGAACAAGAAGTGGGCTTCTTTTATTCCTTGGAAAACATAAAGAAGCAAAAAGATGGTAAAGGGAAAGATGGAGTTCTCAATCCGAGTATAGTAACGTATTCGCAAAGCATGAAACTGTGACACGGTGCCCAAGAAAGGATAAACAAATAATTGCTTTATGAGTTTTGGTTTTATTCAATCTCAAAAAATAGTTGCACAGCTGAGATACTCAATGTTTGAGTTTTAAAAATGACTGCTCTGGGATGGTCCCTCATTAAGGGATTGGCTCTATAACACATCAGCTAATGGACCAGTGTGCATCAGCGGCTGGATGATAGATATACTTCAAGTCAAGCATATGCTCCAGCATTTGCTTATAAAGCTCTTTTGAACATAGGCGCGGGGTCCCGGGTTAGACCAGACATAGCAGTCTGACAATATTTTCTTACAGTATTGCCCAGCCTTGGAAATACAGCTTAGCGTCTTGGATTCTTCTCATAAAATGAAAAGGGCCATGTGTCTTGTAAAGACTAGCCCCAAGGGAACTGAGGTAAAGTATTTTTGTAGCCTTAACACAAATTTTCCTTGTGTTTATGGCTTCATTATTTTAGTGGGTGTGTTATTTCAGTGTGTTTTTCTGCTACTTATTTTCTATCTTTTTTACTGCTCTTTTTTTTTTTCCTGTCTTTTTTAAATAAGGGAAATGGACTCAACAGATGATGCAGAAGTCTTTATAGCAGAGCTACTGGTTTTCATTTCTGTTTCCTGAACCTTGAATAGTCACGCACTTAATATGCTCAAAGAATATTTCTGTAACGTTATAATATGAAAGCTACTGTTAACGTCTCATCAGTGGAAAAACTCCCCACATGAACAGAGGTGAAAATTTCTAGGCAACTATCTTCTGTTAAATGTAGTTAAAGAGTTAAGGGAAAAAGAATTAAAGTAATACAACCGACAAGAGAAAAAATGTTTCTGATTAGCAGGAAAACCCAAGATTAGGATGCGGTTACTCTGCAGTTGCAAAATCTGAACTTCAGTAATATCTGGTGGAGTGGATGGGGGAAAAAAACAGTGAAAGCCCTGAAAACTAACTCTTAGCTCTTTTAAGATAAATTCATCAAAAGTACTGATCTCCACACCTACGGAGTTGGAGCCTACGCTGGTAGAGACCTACCTATGTAGTGACCTATTGAAACTGGTAGGGCAGATGCTGTCTCACGTGTCTGTCTAGCCTGGGCAGTGTGTTTTTCACAAAAGTGCCATTTTTCTTTGGTGCCAAAGGTACATGAATTGCTACAGCTTCAACCAAAATGCACAAAGACAGCAGCCATTGGTCAAGCATAGGTAAACCCATGAATTTTCTATTCTGATGACCCGTCCAAATTTTCAGTTTATTAATGATCACATTTACTTTACCTAATGTCAACTCACTTGCCAGAGCTGCTTTACCGGTTGCTGATTTGCCTAATTAGCAGTAATTTGCACATTAACTGAGCCTGTAAGTTCCCCGTACAGTCTGTACTTAGGGACTCCAGTGATCACCAAGTTGTTGGTTAAAGTTTTGATAAGAAGTAACGCTTAAGTAAATTCTGCAAGCCATCACCCTGAGGCAAAATAAGTTCACGGTAGGGAAGACCGGGTAAAATAATAGGAAACCTGAAGCTTTTCTCAAACCTCAACCAAAACCTCCAGCCAAATCTTTTACAAGACATTAAGTTCTCTTTTTTTTTTTCTTTTTTTTAATTTGTCATAGCTTTTTGTTCTGTGCCAGAAAAAAAAGAAATACCAAAACATCAAGACAAAAGGCTATTCTTGGATTTATGACATGAGAAAATCTAGGAAGGAAAGGAGACCTCTTGAGAAAGCCTGTTTTCACAACGTTTTTACATAGCTTTCAAAGCGTGTGCGTATGCAGGGGCAGAAAACTGTATGTCGAGCTAACAAAACAAAATGTACCATAACACGATGAGTTACTTTGCTTACCAAGTCAAAATAGCCGGTACGATGCATTAAAACCTGGCAGAGTCGTTACGTTCCTGTCCCATGATGTGCAGACTACATCTTCAGCGAGAGCCTGTTAACATCGAGTTGTCCGATGCCCAGCAGGAGCTCGGCAGAGCCAGGCACCACAGAGCTCCCCTCTTTCAGCCGGATGCATCTCAAACGCTCTCTTGATTTCCTTCAAATGCCTTAAAAGTACGATGGAGAGGTATATGTACAGGCAGAGGGCAACGTCAAGGCAACCCGCAGAAGTAAGCTCAAAGGAGAGCAGCTTAGCAAGTTGCGGTGGTTAATGTTTCACTGTTTCAAACAAAGCAAGAGGTGCAACAAAAAATTAAATGCAATAGATTTAACACACGGAAAAGTTTGGTAGGAAACACAGCACATGGTTGACTCAACCAAAAGAAGACTAGCATCAAGGAATACAACTTTACTGGGTTACTGTAAGGGGCGACTGGCGCCCCTTCTTCCCCCTCTCACAACTAGTGCAACGTGATTGAATTCACCATAGATGTGACCGGACTCAGCATAGGCCAAAAAAAAAAGGTATCCAAAGCACATCCTAGAAATTAATTCAGAATGTAAGGTCTATCACTCCTCTGTAGTTCAATTTATCCTTTTGTTTCCTTCTGGTTTTGGAGTTTCAGAGAATGCTTGAGTTTAAAATTCTCCTCTTACACACAGGACTATACGCTGCACTCGACCTGTGTCATGTTATTTCTGCTGAAACACCTCGGCCTTCACGAAATAACCTAATTCTTCTTGCAGGCCCTTTTGATTAGACAGTCCTTGCTGAGTGAGATCCAGTTAGTGGAAAAGGAGGAAGGATATATAAAAAGACGTTGGTCATTGACAAAATTGAAATTGCAACCAAAGGTACCTCCTTGCAAAGGCTTTGTGCTACAGTTATAAACCTTTCATCCTACGGAGACCAGCCCCGTGAGTCAGCTCAAAATTTGAGGAAGAGAGCCCAGCACTGGCTGTAAATGGGTTTGTATTGGTGGTCAAGATCTGGCCATTGAGCTGGGCAGACTTTATCATCCCTCCTCTTATCGAGAGATCTTCTGAGCCTGTTCTTCATACCTGGTGCAGGGCTCAGGCAGCTGTTGCAATCCAGCCATGTGGGACAGCAGCTTCATAAAAGTGGATATTGGTGTCCTTTTCGCACACTCACCTAATAACTTTCCTAGAAAAGCACCCATGTGGGAAGTTGTCCCTCACTGTGGTCTAATAATCTAAGCAAGGGTTAAAATATTGATCTTCACCGAGGATATAACATAGCTTGACATGTTTCATCAAGCATGTGGTGCTCACTTCCGTTCCAAAGCACTTCTCTGAAAAGTAAAAGCAGAGCAAAAGAACTAAGATGCCTACTAACATGTAAACTGTATTTAAGTAAAGCAAAATAGCAAAGAACGATTTTATTGTTAGCACAATAGAAAATTAAACACCAAACTTTCATCAAATTGTGCCGTTTGCTTTTGCAGCAGCAAAAGAGTTTATTATTTCACTATTTCATCTCACCTTATGTCATTAAAATATAGGACACAAGTAGTAAAACACAAAGTAAATATGCACATATCTTTACACCATGTAGTGTAGCTATAAATCTTACTCTTTGATAACAGCTGTACTATAGCAATCATTTGAGTAGTGCAGCTGCCACAACAATATCAAATTTTATAGTTAAAAAGCAGTCAAAACTTTAATGGTACAGTGGAGGTAGATATATATTGTGCTATAAATAAACATTATCTAATGAAGAAATGAAACATGTTTATTTTTCCTTGACATATCGTTCAATATCATATATCTTTGCTCCTGCAAGCTGCTATAATAGCAGCCATTATACTTCAGCATGTATAACAACAAAGTCTGTAGTTATACTAATTACGTTGGATTTAAAAGAGGGATGGGAGAACTTCAGACAATGTGGCCTTGCAAGCAAGGACTTCATTTCATTAAAGCCGTATCTTAAAATGTTATCGGAGTTAACATGTGCTGGCAGAGGTTCTGAAGCGGTTGGGAATGCAGTGAGAAACGAGTGGGTTTTCCCCTTAGACGATGACTTTTGCTGTGTTTGTCTGACATGGTGTAATCGATCTGGTGAGCAGGAGACCATGAGAACTGATGTACTGGTTCAGACGAGTAGCTGCTGCCACATTATTCAAAGCCATGAAAAACCTCGGAAAGGATACGAGAAAGCACAAGTCTAGCAGAGGCAGGCTCATGTCCCTCCTGAGGCAATACATGCCTCAAACACAGTCTCCGTGAACTGACTGGTTTCTGGGCTTACTGGTGTGCTCGCGTTGAGCCTAGGGATGCAGTGACAGAGCATTGGTGGCACTTCTGGAGATGTTCACCTGCCTACTGCACAAAGAGTGAAGGAGGGTATGCAGGCATGGAAGGGATCGTCAGCAAACGTGCTAAAATCATCTAATTTTGGAGAGTCTACAGAACATGGCTCATCATGTTACATAAGGAAGGGCCATAAAACATTGCCTAATGTTCAGGTGTGTGTTTCTACGAGCATTTCCACTTTAGTCCAGAGTAAACCTCTGAAAAATACCTCCCAGTCCCTTCTACCCACCTCATCAGGAGCCGCTGCAAAGAGCTATCTGGAAACCACACACTGGGTGTCCTTTGAACAGCACTAAAATGCGGGTGCACACCAAGGGCTGACCCAACGCAGTCCAGTCACTAACAGGGGATCAATCCATGGGACCACACCAGTCTCAGTCCAAGGCTAACCCTGAAACATAAACATGGTAGGTTTGAGGTCCTCAGTACCAGCTACTCTCCTCTTCAGATCCATCCCTGCTGCTCCACTGCTAACACAGGCGTAGCCTCAGACCACTAAATAAAAGACCGAAGCCCACAATCGCAGTATGTCACAAGATGAGAAAGAGAGGTGGGAGAGATGGAACAAATATCATGGGTTCCTGCAACACTAGGGAATTTGGCAAGCAAAATTCACTAACTCCATTGTCTTAAAAATCTTCCTTGGGAAGCTCTCCTAACCCTCTTCCCATTACAAAAATGATGTTAGAAACACCCTTGCCAGAAAGCAGATTACCATCTTGCCCGGAGTTTGCTTCCTGTTCAGTGTGGGTTTCTCTGAAGGTGACACATGGACACCCTGGTGGGAACTGCAGCGACCCAGGGGAGCTGAGCCACTGGAGATCAAACCCCTGACAAACAACTTACCGCAGTTAAACTTTGTGTGTGCCCACCATCGGAGATCCTCAGGGTGCTTTCGCTTGCCATCAACAGCGCGTTTATCTGAAAAACCCCATGAGACGCTATAAAATAAACCCAACAGCTGTTAGCAGAAGATGACAAATCCGAGATACCTTTCCGTCACATCGCAACCTATGCAATTTGCTCCATGTTTACAAACAAATTGCTACAGAAAAATATTAAGTCCTGGCATATAGAGAAGCTCTAGAAATTACTCACTCCCCTGGAATTCTGCATGACAAATTAAGATTATGCTTCGACTCCTAATAAATGTAGCTAGAGCAGAGTTTCATAAACATTCTTGAGATTTCTTCTGTAACAGCTTTATTTTGGCTCCCCACTTTTCCTGCTTAAACAAATGGAAAGGTTGGCTGATATTGTCAAAATACAGCACTTCTCATGAACCAGGAGTCATTTATTAATGTAATTTATTGAGCCTGCATTGTAAAACATAAAATCATATTTCTACAAGGGGAAAAAAGAAAATCATTACTCTAAGCTAAGATTATTTTGTTTTAAAAGACAAATTATTGCAATTGTGGATTCTGTAAGTGAGATTATGTCCTTCCAGAACCGGCCTTTCAGAGGCCAACAGGGGAAATTTTAATGAACCGTGCAATGTTGGGTAAGAACAGAACAGATCTTTGCACAACCATCAGGTAGACCTTTGCTTATATAAATACACCACGGTAGATAATGTCTAATACCTTTCTCATGGCTTAAAATAACCTTCCCTCGAAAAATACAAACAAGCTTTTTCCCAGTTGTAAAGATGCTTAAAATCTAATTAATACACAGCCGATCGCAAACCCACCAAACTGCTCACGCAGGGTCGGACCTGTCATCCGGTGTCACCTCTTTCATGACACAGTCTTAATCTCCTCCTTTGTCATTATATTGCAGTTTTTGCTCTAAAGGTTTCTGCACTAAAAAAGTGGGAAGGTGAAGCCATAGTTCAATTCAATTTATTTTTATACTGCCTCTCACACAAAGTCTTTCAAAACGCTTTATAGTGAGAGATAAAATAATCATATAACACTTGCCAGAAATTCAGCACGGTGACTTTCATACGCCCAGGGTAAAGCTACGTACCGGGGAAGGAAAATTTAGAAAATTTAGAAACAGAGAGAGTATTAATAAATATGCATTGGTTCCACACTGTATAGTAATGAGAAGAGGGCAGCAGACCCCTGTTTTGGTGACTCCGTAGCCTTTCCTTTAGGTAGGGGGGTCCCCCCCAGCCCTGCAGACGCACAGAGACGCGTGCGTGGAGGAGGATGAGGGCAGCAGAGCTGCTGGAGGGGGCGAGGAAGGCATCGCCCGAAGGAGCCCTCCGCAGCTGTGGTGGGCACAGAAACATGAGTCAGTTGTTTCCCCCCCCATATGGAAAGCACGATTTCCATTCAGAAAATGAGAAAAGTTCAGCCTCTCTTGAGAAAGGAATGGGAAAAAAACGCGCCGAGGCAGTAACGTTCATCGCCTGACAAACACCACGGCCGGGCCACGGTTCTGCAAAAGAAGAGACTGCAACGGGCAGCAAAGAAAAAATGTTTAGGGCAACACCATTATCATATTTAACTTTAGTTATAAACACTCAGTGACCAAAACATGACCCTATATTAAGTAATGTGATTATTTATAGGGATAAACCTGGAACCTGGTGCGTGCCGTGCATCGGTAGCGCAGTGCAAGCAGCAGCCGGTGGGTTTCGTTTACCCCGCTAAACCCGTTCTCATCGAGTCTAGAAAAGAGGCACAGAAAAACTGCCTCTCGGGCTCCTAAAGTAACTCTGCCCCTAGCTAAACTAAACCAGAACGTCAGAACACTCGCCCAGTTTATTCCAGTGTAACCTCGCGTAGCACGGGAGAAAGATGCTCTCAAAAACACTCGGATCATTAAACAAGGGGCGTTATAAGCTCTGTGATATAGTCTTAAATTGTCGTTCTAAAAGTTTACTACGTCTCTGAGGCACATCATTTCAGAAGCCCACACATACAGCAGCCTGGTAAAAGAGCATTTAAGAAAATATTTGGGCAGCAGCTAATATTTCTTCCTACCTATCTTTATGCCCGTGCCGCTCAACCAAAGTCACATCGTTCTAATGCACAGTAAGAAAACACAATATATAGTAACTCATTTTCTGACCTTTTAATATTTCTGTCATTGATTGTCAGAAGTGAGGACTGCTCTCTATCCTAAGGTGATGGATTATTTAATTAACTATTGACCTTTTCAGTATCAGATGTTGACAACGAATGCGCTCCTATGTAAGCTGCCTCCTCTGGATGCTGTTAGTTCTCCGTTGCACGTTGATTTGTCTCACATTCTGGTTTTGGGCCTAACATTTCTATTAAAAACAAGTCAAAGCCTAGTATTTAGCAAGGAATACTTTTATGATCTACTGCTTTGAGTTTTCTTTTGAACACTGGCTGTGTTTATAGCAGAATTTATATGAATATTAACAGAATGAAGTCTTTCATAGATAAAATAATTTCTACTGCTTACCTATTACTTAGGTTTCTGGCACGCTTTCAGGATAACTTCTTCTGCACCAGGAGGAAAAGAAGCCAATGCAGAAAGGAAAACTGCTCATCATCTACGCACGTGGGTCAAGAGGCGTCCCAGACTAAAAACTGTAAGAATCATTTGATATTAGGCTTTGCCTTTGGGCCCAGCAAAGACTCCAGCCAGGAACATGACATTTATACCGAGCACCTTTAAAAAGCAAGCATTTCACTGCTTTCCCACACAGCAGGCAACGTGAAGCCTTGTTTACACATAAGCAAACCGACTTAAGACCTTTTTTCCCCAAATATAAAGAGAAAGGCTCCAGATCTTCATCCTGGAGACCCGGAATCCCAGTGCTCCGTTCTCAGCAATTACATATTCCGCTACAATCTTTTTATAAGCAAACAAGGTATTTTCCTCCACGAGCAATGTTGTTGGAACCGAACACCGAACAAATGATCCGTGCCTCCAGGTTGTCAGAGAGATTTACATGTGACTACACAGCAGTTTGGGTATTCCACTGTGATTTCTCGGCAGGGCCGAGCGAGCTGATTAATCTAACATATTCCTGGTAGAAACTGTCCAGAATTTCTCCAGGAAAAAAAAAGTTTGTAGCCTGGCACACCTTTGCAATAAACACTTTCTGCTAATTTCATCTGTTCACTTAGAAAACACTTTTTTTTACCAAAGCCAGTACCAGATAGAAGTTTTGGGGGCTTTTTTGTGTGCTAAACGTTCATTAATATTTTTTTCAAAGTGTTCCATTTTCTTAATTATTTTGGTAATTATATAACCATACAATCACTTCATAGGAATCAAGTCCATAAAGTATCTCTGCACCAGCACAGAATAACAATTAACAAATTTCCAGAAAGGCTGTTTACAACAAATCATCGTGTTCCCCTCATTTTTTTATTATTTTTTTTTTTTTTAATCTGTGAAATTAGCAGCAGCACACACGGCAGTAAATATTCCTACTGCTGATGGATTTGCTAAGTGGTTTTAATCAGAAGCTTTCCTTTTGCATCAATCAGCTTTCCCCGTAACCTAAGAGAGACCCCTACATATGTCATCGATATACCCAGATAGCGGAGTTATAAGTCTGATTTTTTGTGATGTTAATGCAATATTATGATAGATATCTATTAGCGGGGAGAGCGGAGTAGCAGACAGACTCCAGCGCCTTTGACAGCGGCTGCTCTTTCTTTGTCAGTGTCAATCCGCACCGGAATCGCGGGGAATGAGCGAATGTGACAGGAGAGGACCGCACCAATTATGGATGAAGGGATACTATCTACTCCCACTGGTTGATGTGATTTATTCGACGGTCCTTCTGCATTTATAGAGCAGCAGATTGTAGCTGCTTATGAAGTGACAAATAGTGCTCAATGACATTGACTGACTTGTCTGATCAATTTAGCTTGTCTGAAAAGTAGCCGTGAATTGCTGTCCTTGTTGAACGATGGTACGAACGGTCCCGGTTCAACTTTACCGATGTGAAATCTCAAATGTCATTGGAAAACTGATAAAGATGACTCTCTTTAAACAAATAACGCTACAGTCCCATACAAGGAGTGAAAAACAGTAACCTTTCCTATAGCTTTGAAATGCATCTCACTTCAAGAATGTTTTGTCTTTGAGACCATGTCAGCGGAACATTTTTATTCTTTTATAAGTTCTTGAATATTTGATATATTTTGGTGGAGAAGCAATGTGTCTGGCGAAGGGGAAACAAGTGGGGTTTTCTTGCAAGAACCAACAAAGCAACTTTTCATGTTTTCTAGTAAAGTTGCCAACTGTCCCGATTTTATTGAGCCTTGAGTCATTAGGTTCATTTTTAAATTCAGAGCTCCTGGAATCTGGTGATGATGTAATTCATCAGCTTTCATATTAAAATCAAGAAGAAAAAGAAAATAGGAAATTCCTGGCCTTGTGGTCAGACAGCAACTTGAAAATGTGATTTCAGTGAACCCAGTACGATCAAAACCCAAAAGAAATTGGAAGCCAGCTTCCAAATGCTGAGGGGCTTTGGTTTTGGGGGGTTCCAAGAAGAAATCTTAGGACTATTGGAGCCTGCCAGGACTTTTTCAGACTCGGGGTTGGCAGCACAGGAACTTCTTAGAAGTCTGGCTCATTTTGATCAAGCTGTTGTGTTATTAACCTAATAGTGAAAACTGTCAGGTTTTCGGTGGCTGGTAGCCCTTCCGGCAGAAGGAGCTGTTAAATGTGAAGAGGTGGCAGAGCCAGGCTATTGGGTGCCATATAATTCTCACTGCTTTTAGGGAGCCTCGGCACAGCCCTTCTAATAATGCTGGAATTACATGATAAGGTGTTACTCGGCATGAGTGAAGACTGCACAATACAGCCCTTAAACAAACATTGAATTAAAAACCATTGAGAAACTGTTAACAAATTGTATTTTATCTAGCATTAGATTAGTATTTTTATAAAGTCATAACGTCATGCCACACCTTATAAATAAAACTTATGATATTTCTTATATGAAGCGGGCACAGGAGTTGCCTGCAAATGGTAATTCCGTGTATGAATATATACAAACTTGTGAGTGGGTCTACACACACATATCTATATATATATATAGATATATATATGGTCGTACATAGGTATAAATCAATGTCTGCATGTGGGGGGTGCATATGCACTGTTCATTATATATTACAATATTAAACTGTTATCCATGCACAAGTATATTTATGTATATATTTCAATTTATTAGAGCTAGGCAGTCCTTTACAGACTTAATAAAGAGCACCAGCATTATAAGCCAAGAACCATTTTTCCCTTTCCCTGTATTATTCAAATTTATTAAACAATATTTCACATTTGTTTGACACAATGTCAAACTCGGGACTCCTAAAGAACTGCTGCAGCTTTGGAACTGTTATGCTTTCTTGGACTTTAATCATTTTTGGCAAGGCTCCATTTCCTGTCAGAAAGTGAAACAGCTTAGGAATGTCATTTTCACGAAAGAAAACAGAGAGAATCCGAGAGGAAGTTCTCCTCCACTCCAGAGCCCCTAAGATACTCAAACACACTCGCAGGAGGGCTGGAATACATCAAACATTAGCAGAGGGAAAAGGACACACTTTTCCCACATTAAAATACATGGATAAAGTTGAACTTTTGCTAAAAATAGTTCCCATGACTAATCCTATTAAGTTTTTAAAAAATTGGGCCGTATCTCCCTTGAAGTCAAATTGTTTTTTAACTTCAGAATGACATTAGAAAAAGACTCTAAAGTGCCTTTGCTTAAGTTAAAGTCCCTGGAAGATTATTTTTTCTTTTCTCATTTTTTTTTTTTCTTTTTTTAAGTGAGCTATGAAAAATGAGGACAGGAGCACAGATCACTCTTCTGAAAGGGCAATTTACCTATCGAAGAGGTGGGGAGTATCAGTCTCTCCCCGATCATCGCTTGTGATTTACTTTTTAAAAGAGAGGCTCCCTAAAGAGGGAGGAGGTTGAAGGGAGCAGATTAAAACGAACCCTCAGCTCCGCCAGCTCAGTGCCTACAGAAGCTGAGCGCAGCCACGGCGGGAGAGGGGTATAAAGCCCGGCAATGCTTTTGGGCAAGAATCACCTATTCTCTTCTTTCAGAGGGCTACTTATGCAAAAACCACCTTGACTGCTTGTTGGGATGAGGAAACAAGCCATGGCCAGATGGATTTGGGAACACAACCTACACCCCAGCAGGAAAAACAGCAGTTCCCAGTGCATCTTGGCCACACTGGCAGTAAATAGAACTAAGGACTCCTGACAACCACCAGATCTATATACAATATACAAATCCTATTCGAGGCTCATCTGGGTGGTTTTCTATCAGGCTGAACGCCCCGGTTTTATTCTGAGGCTTACGCCACCCTTGTTTGTTTGTGTTAACATACTAGATAGAAATCCCAAGTTATGGTAATACTTTGTAATCATACTACTATGGTAATAATATAATAATAATACTATGGTAATTATAATAAAGGTTGTTTCAGAGCTGGCTGCAAAGGAGGGCGAGACTTCATTTCTAAAGCAAAAGCCATTTGCAGCAGGACACTGCGGGAAAAAGAACGTTTAGCTTCTTCAAGGAATTTGACCTAAATCCAAACAACACTCACACATGACCAGGAAAGGCAGGTAGGTTTATCTGCTGCACTTTCCCTAGAATTAGATTAAGTACCAAGTGATGGGACTTTAGGAGCCTTGTCTTAGCCCGGTTTGCTTTGGCTGCCGCGTGTGCTTAAATCTGTGTGTCACAAACCCCAGCGGGGCACACACTGCCCTGCGGGCCGGTGTGCGAGCCAGCGGGTCGGTGAGCCCCAGCTGGGAGGACATCCCGGCACCATGGTCCACAGGAGCCCCAGAAGAGAGCATCCAGCTGGCAAAAGCTGAGCAGAGTGTGTGACGCGTCTACAAGGCAAAGACAAAATCCTATAGAGAAAAACCGTGACCCGTACATGCGCTACAAAAAGCACTCATGCCTCTAGCTCAGGCAGGAGAACTGGTGGGATTCGGCACTAATGAAACCCTTCGCCAGCTGAAGCACTGGAAA
Organism: Burhinus oedicnemus; assembly: GCA_008921705.1. Taxonomy (NCBI): domain Eukaryota; kingdom Metazoa; phylum Chordata; class Aves; order Charadriiformes; family Burhinidae; genus Burhinus; species Burhinus oedicnemus. The sequence goes on along the minus strand of VFFE01007179.1, from coordinate 2,729,734 downwards.
AGGAGGTTAGAGAAGGGAAAGTAAAATAAAAATAAATTAACAAACTCACTTAGCAATAAATCTGCACTTTCTACAGTTTGCTCACGGATTTTTCTATGAATAGATGAGCACGGAGCACAAGGGGATGAAGAATGGAAGGGTCACAGGAGTTGTCTACTTCCATAAACCCTCACAGCTCCTGGTTTAAATGCATCCTCCATCTACCTTCTGCTCGAGACTGAACAGGGAGCGAATATGAACAGCATAAGCACGCACTCAAGTTTGTTCAGGTAGACACACACACGTGCGCCCTTAGGGAAGGGAAAACTCAGAGCAGGTTACGGTAGGAAAATGAGCCCGCTCACATGTGTGTTTTCTCTCCGTCTTTCGGGCAGCGCGGGTCAGGTACGATCGGGTGGTCCCAGCGTGTTACACACACGCCAGGCGACTGTAAAAACTCTCAGCGTCGGCCCACATCTGCTTGCATTGAAGTCGTCCCCCCCACCCACACTTCAATGGCCAGCGGAGTTAGGTCAATACCGAAACACTTGTGAACACGCCGCTCACCGCATCGCTCCTTCCCACCCCCCCATTGTTTTCCTTTCAGCCCCCGACTGAGCTTTCACGGTGCTCTCTGATGTTCCTGCAAGGAATAACCGTTCCCCCAGCCCAAACCTCTGCGATAGGTACCTTCGCTCTTCCCACCACACCACTGCCAGTCGTCATGACAGTATCTTCTGCCTCGGACCAACTTCGCTGCTGAATCTCTAATTCAAAACTAGAGTACGGCATTTGTTTGTTGTTAAAAGTCTAACTTTGTGTTTGCACTTTTAATAACGTCTTGTAACAAGTTAGTCACCGAGGAACATTTCCAGTCATTTATTTTCCGGCACAGACTACAGGTTTCCATGGCTATATTCCACAGGAAAAAAAAAAAAATAAAAAAGAAAGAAAAAAAAAATTCCAATTTCATGTGTAGATGAAATACTTCAAAGTCTCAAACACTCAAGCCATCACTAACACATGCAATAATATAAACTGGAATGAATTTTCAGGATGTAGTGGGCTAAAACTCAGCTTTTGGAGTAGCAGGGTTGAAGTGCACTTTGACATCGGCCCTCCCCGTCCCCCCTCTCCCCACACCCACTAGCTCTTCCTTACCTCAGCTTCTTCTCCTGCTTGCCCCTGTCTGAGTGCAGCTGGCAATCACCCACTGACGCCAGAGCCCACAAATTAGTCCAAGCTACAGCTCAGTCTGCACTTCCGACCCGTGCACTCCCACCACCATAGTGTCAGTTTATATCTAAACCCATGAAGCCAACTCATTACACGTTTCTCAAAAAAATCCCTCCATTTCTCAGCACCCAGTCTTCATTCAAACCCATCCTTCACTTCATGGTGCCATGTATACATCCCTGCTCATTAAGGCAAACGAAGGTCCTCGGTTTATCTCGGAGCCATCCAAATCCCTCACCTTCAAGAACTACTTTGCAAAGCCGCTGCTCGTGCACCATGACAATATACCGAGCGTCTGCTTCTTCAACAGAGTCTATAAAATGCTTTTTGATAAATCACCGTTAAAAGTTTTGTTCGTATTATGGAAGGAGTCGTCTCTTGTTCTGAGGGGAAGGAATTTGGAGTGTGAAATCTAAACCTGGAGCTATGCTCCTATTTTTCTGCACAGTTAAATACAAGTAAGGAAATTGCTGAACTTAGCGAGTTTAACAAAAAAAGGAAAATAAAAAGAAAACTTTCACAACAAACCACACCATTAATAAGATGTTAAGTGACAATCACCATGACCACTCTTCTTGATATACTGTGTCACTTAAATCCCAGCCTTTTTGCATTCCCCTTGCTATAGGTGCCTCTGAAACAGTAGTTCACACATCACCCTTCACCCTCCTCCCTTCTTTCCCAGCCTCGTACCTCCTCGAGGGTGTCACACGCAGCCATCCATTTACCTTCCCTTTTTGTCAGCTCGCTGAGCCCCTCAAAGATGGTCAGAACTTCTTCCAATCCTCCCCCTTCCTTCCCTCCCCCCCCAAAAATTTCCATTTATATCTAGATATTTGCAAGCCCAACACAACCTAATGGGCAGGAGAAGACCTGATCCCAGATTGTTTAACAATGCCTTGAGGGCCTTATTCACCAAAGTTCGATGCTCTGACGAACAGCTTGCTGCAGCTCTAATGGTAACGCGTATAAAATGCATCATACATTAAATTTAATGTTGCCTCATTAGTCTTAATTAGATTCCTACATTACACCAGGATTATAGTTTCTTCATGTTTATGTTTGCTCCTAAAATAAAGTCTACACTAGACAACAGTTCAGTGTACTTTCTAACCTTTGAATAAATATGCCCTGAATTGATACCTACCAATATTCTTTACCTTGAAGAAACAGAAATTAGGTGATACTGCAAATGCTTTTTGGAAAGAGAGGCTACATAGAGCTAGTCACAAAGGAAAAAATTTCAAGAAAAAAAGTAACATATGTAAACATTAGAAATTACTCATCTTGTGTTTTAAAGGGGTAAGTAGTGAAGGGGAAAAAAAAGGGACTGTTTAGTTCATACTAATTAAAATTCTCTTCTGGATGAAGTTTTTCACAGTTTATTTACTTTCAGCTGTAAAATCTGTTTCAAGATGATGCCACTAGCTCACCTTTGGAGCCTGGCTAAAAGTGGGTATAAGAGCAGAGCACATCCCATGAGTAGAGTTAACGACCTACGCCAAGATGGCGGCATGTCAGAGGCTGGCAGTGAATAGCAAGAAGATGCCCCGAATCCTGCTTTTCACCATTGACAAAAATACTACTCCAGAAAGGGAGCTGCTGTAACAAAAGCTTTTCTTTCATCCAAGGAAAGACATCACATATTCTGGGATTCCCCCCCTCACCCTGATGGTACCTGCTCAGGCTCCTGGTGGTGGTGAGCTGGTTCCCCAGTGCCTGCATCCAACATCACCTCCAGCCATCCCAGTCTGGTACAGCTCCACCCGCTGCAACTCAAATAACCAGGCTTATATGACAGTCCCATCTCAAAAGGCATTTATATTTAAAATAAACAACTATGAATATGTGGGGTCTATTTTATGATAAAACAGTTTGTTTTAGAAGATTAAACCAAATGGAATTTTCCTTTTTTTTTTTTTTTTTTAAATAAGAAAAAGTCTGTTTACACCAGAATTGTTTGAGGAATCAGGTTTCTTTTCAAGACTTTTCTCTCCAAGCTTTTAATAAATTGTTGGAATACCCCATCTTTCTTCTTGCGGTTAACTTAACAAGCAATTTTAAATTTCAAAAAGTTTGAGAAAAATAGCAATTTTTTTTTTTTTACATCAAACTGAAGCTTGATTGTTTAAAACATTGAAAGGATGATAGCTGGTTTACAAAACGTTGTCATTCTTCAAATTTTGGCCCAGATCTTGCCATGAAATAGTTCAGCCTCTTGAAACTATTTCTAAGACAGCACAGAGTGCAATTCATACATGAGGATCTATTTCTTTCTAACTGACTTATCCAAGCATCCACAGTAGTACAGGAGCAAAGAGAAGCCAGTTAACATTATTACCAGTTAGCATTCTGCTAATATTTTTAGGATCATTTCCTTTCATGTCCCAAACCATTAATTTGATAAAATTTAATAAAATTTCGTTTGAATTTGCATGCGGCCAGTCTTACTTATTAATTAGAATTTGAAGAATATTATAAAAAAAAGACACCGTGAATCTGTCTATTTTATTCGCTTAAGGGTTTAAAAGAAATTCTTTTGTTCTATTTGGATTTTCCCTTTTCAGAAACGTTTGCAAAAAACTGAGCGTTTCAGGTATTCTCCCCCTGAAATGCACATATTCCAGTGGTCTCACCAGGTATCCTAAAGTAACAGTATTTCCTCTGAGATAGAACAAGCTGACTTCAGCTTCGAAAATCCTTTCCTTGGCTCAGGAAATGGGGAAATACTTATGAAAGTTTTCGAGAACTATCTGGCTTTATAAGTAGATCAAAGTTTAAATATTTGTATCACAGACAATACGGAAACAGTCATTCCAATGACTAAGACAGAGATTTGACAGCATCCATCCCCAAGCACATTAGAGTGCACACATACCGACTTTGTTCAAACTTGAATTTAAACTTTGCATCCGTCTATGCTACAGTAGCACGTTTTCCTTAGGGCTGACGTCTTGGGAAAGGCCTATGCAACCCAAAAAGGCAAAAGGTTTACATTTTCTAAAATCCCTTAATCCTGCCTTTTTGCAGTCTCTCCATAAATTGCTACCTTTTCCTGAGGGGATAAAAAGCTCAGTGGTTTCTTCAGTTCTTTGAGGGCTTTGTCGCATTATATCCACCAGCGAGGAAAGAAGCAAAAAAGAACCAGGTGACTCCTATGGAAAACTGCAGCAATGGAACAGCTCAAGTCCCAAAGAAACAAACAAAAACCTCCGGAAACGCACAAAACGCCTACCGTTCTTCATCGCAAATTCAGAGAATACCAAAATGTTTCGGTAAATATGGACAAAGGACATATCAATGGGCTACTGGTGGATTCACAGGAGGAAGGAGGATTGGATGCACCAAGCGCATATCTTTAGCAGATATCATCATATGTAATTACACTACAGTGTAGAGCACCTGAAACGAATTTGGGAGAGGAAGGGGGGAAAAGTGATAACTGGATGATGAGCTGGCATTTATAAAAAATAAGACATGGATGCCCAAGAACAAATCCTCACTTTCTATCTTCAAATTATATAAAGCGATTCAGAGGTGGTAAAAATTAGCAGAATTGCTTCTTTTGCCAAAAGGCCCAAGAAAAGTCAACTCTGTGTGGATTAGCTGCAGGGCAGGACACAGCCAGGCAAGACGCATCCACCTCCCTTGACTCTGGCCAGTACAACCTCCAGCAAAAAATAACAGACGTTGTAGGAAGGCTGCGACTTCTTGTTGTCTTTTTATTGCCTTGCTGCGGTGGCCTGCTGGCAGCAAGGGCAACCAGCCATGCTGGGCTTCACTGGGAAAGGCTTCCAGCATGGCTGGAGCTGGATCCATAGGAGAAGGGGAGCGTGTGAACCCCAGACACCCCCTGTGCTGCAGACCAGACCTCCAGATGTTGGAAGGAGAGCAGCTCTTGCTCGGCGGGTGAGGGAGGAGGGGACGAGGGCGGCGATCCTGCTGCTAGGAACCGCTCCGGCTCTGCGGAGCTGGCAGGAGATGAGAGGTACGTTGGGCTTTGCAAAGAGCTGCAGCAACTTCCTCCGGAGCAACAGGGAACTTAGCAAAGAGCGGCCGCACACTAAATCACAGCTTCAAGGCTTCCGCAGGTGAGGCACAGCTGAGCGGTGCTTTGGGATGGCGCAAGCGAGAGCCCGGTCCACCGCATCTCCATCACTCTTCACCTCTGGTTGGATCACAGCCTTTTCATTTGACTTTACACCCTTCACAGCGAGGGCGATCTATTGCCTTCCTGTTGGGTTTCATTTGAGACATAAGGAAAGCTCTGGGACCTCACCCAGAAGCAGATTAATTAATTTATTCTGCCTTTCCAAAGAAGGTTTGAATGTTTCCGGGATCAGCCGTCCTCCTTGCACGCACATTAGCTGTTCTGGCAAGAGTGCCTCAGCCCAATTTGGTTTGAGTGACAAAAGTTAATTTTGTTGATGCGCAGCCTTCTGTGATGCTAGGTAGGAGGTCCGACGATGCAAATCAAATGGCTTCTCCAAAAATATCACAGTGATTGATAATGAGGCAGTGATGCAGATTTTTGACACTTTTGATCCTACCACAAGCAAATGCTAAATTTAGAGACGAGAATTTAAAAAACCAATAACATGTTGCTTTAAAAGTGATCAGTGAAAGATATACATAGTTTAATGAAGACTAACGTTATTCAGTGAAGATTTGGGGTTTTTTTTTAAACCCAAAACAAAACTATAACAAGCAGGATTTAAAAAACAAAAAAAAAAAGAGGAAAAAATGAACTTGAACCAAACCTAGGTATAGAAACCTGTCAAATACACTATTAAAGTTTAATTTCATTTTTAATGGAGAGGTCATACACTGCAATTTGGTTTCACTGCTGTTTATTACTATACACTTATGGACACATGGCAACGACTATGTTAGGTGTGTAAGGGACTTATCTGGAAGCACTTGAACAAGGAAGATGACTGACACTTACAAGAAAAGCCTTTATTATATGTCTATATTTTGTTTCATTAATCATGTATGTTCATTAACCAATCATGGTAATTTATTATGCACTGTTTCAAGACATCTTGCGTTACAATGGTGTCATTTTCACTTTGATCATCTAAAGATCTCGCAGGATGACATTTGCAACCAAAGGACCTGGCTGCTCTGTACGTGCTGCATGAACACGTACCAGAGAGTCAGAAGCGTTAAAAAAACGCCACAGTTTGCAAGGTACAGAAATTAATTATGTAGCTCAAAGATAACAACCTACAAATTAGGTAGAAATATTCAGGTGAAGTGATTCGCACGTAATTTTAATAGCGGATAAGCAACAAAAGGAGATGTTATTCATTTTGTCATGTAATATTTGATCATTAAGTGTTTTGCTAGGTTGTATCATAGTCAATCCATACAACGGTTCTGGAAAACACACTCTTTACAAAACAACCTAAAAATGTTCTCAAAAGTCTTGGCTTTCATCACTACCTGCTATTGAATTTATATAGTGAAAAAATAAGTATATGTTTATCAAAAGATAGTTAGGGGTACCATTACCATAATGCAGTACTTCCTTTCCCCTTAGTCTAATGGTCACCGCAAGAGATGTTGTGAACCTAAGTATTAGATAGAGTCTGATTTTATGGAACCAAGGTTTACAACTTCTTCACTGTTCATTTCTGCCTTCTATTGCACCTTTCATAAACCTGCTGATTAATATCAAACAGTGAGCAACTCTGACAAGCAGGATTACTAATCCAACATAACTGTTTATAGTGTGAATGAAAAAAGTGCTCCATTTCCAGCCACTGCACTTAATAATAAATTCCTGTTGTACTTAAATGTTGAAGGGATTACATAACTGCCAAAGTTCCTTTAAATGTTAAGGGTAGTAATCATATTAAAGACACACTATACAGAAGCAAAAGCAAATGTCAGTTTGGTTATTATTACCATATTTGCATGGAGTTTTCAAATATAAGGCCAGATTCCTAAACACGTCAGATTTGCGCGCGTTGCGGCTGAAGAGAGCAACGAGGAAAAGGAGCTGCAAACCCCGCCAGCCACGCTGCAGTCGAGCGCCATGGAAGGGTCAGAAAAAGGAGCTTCACGTGCTGTAGGCTGGCCACGGGGCCGTTCGGGATTACACCAGCTGAAACAGTACCGCCGGGACCATTGTGCCAGAAAGAGGAAAGGGAATGCCACGCATTCCTCCTCCCTCTCTCCCTCTTCCCCTGCACATGCTTCGCACAAGAAAGCTGTTGGATTGGCTTGATAACACCCCAGGACAATTCCGAAGCACCCACTTAAGACACGCTTATGACAACTGCGACCCTCTTCGGTATCCTAAGACAGTGAGAGCCAGGAATTTGGTGCAAACAAGATCAAATATGCAGATGCTCATACATGTGGTCTTCTGATACTTCTCTGACTTACGCTATTGGCTTTAACACCCCATATTAAACACCCTGAAGACAATTAATGCCTTATTAACAAAGACCGCTGTGAATTGTCAAACATTTCCATAAATTAGTTTATAAAAAATAAAAATTTTAAACAAACAAACAAGCGAACAACAAACAAACCCCAAAAAACCAACAAAGACCTAGATCTTGGATTGTACTCGATATTTGCCTCCTTCAATGCATTGGTGTCATCTGCAGGATTAAAACCTGAGCCTGGCGCCTCTCCACGCTGTGATTATTAGCAAAGAAACAATTCTTTGACTGCCTCTCCAGCACTCTTTTAAAGGACCGGGGTTATTCACGCAGAACCACACCCCGCATCCAGCAAGAGAAGAGGAATGCTTGCCCGTGGAAGTTATGTGCACGCAATGAAACGCTTGTTCCCAAGTTAGAAATAGGACCCCGTTATTAGCATTCCTGATATTCATAGCGCTGCTCACATTCTGCAGCACCCAGCAGCGCTGCGCCAGCAGCCTCAATTAAAAAACATCTAACTGTGACTTTTATATTAGTGTTTAATCAGTTATTTTCAGAGTCGCTCACCTGTAAAGCCCAACTGTAGCGCTTGCTTTGGGACATAGGGCTCCAGTCACTGTCTCAGCTGAAAAACCAACGCCAGTGATGCTAGTTGGTGCTGATGTCCTGGAGAAGCATCAGCTCTACAGCTGCAACCAAGTCTCTTCCTTCAGCGCTCACTGAATGGTGTTTCTTCAAAGTCAGCCACCTACGTACTGCCACAACTGCCAGCTTTTAGCTTATAATAAATAGAATAATGAAAAGGCAAAGAAGAGCAATACTATTAATTCACTGCACGTTAAGGTCCAGGGATGGTTACAACGCATTTGACACCTAAAAATTAAGTATTGTCTGGTAACTTGCTTATTGCTGGGTGGAAAGCAGTCTCCCATGGCTCAAGAATCCCTGAGATGTTGAACATTTTCCTCTACAAACTCAAAAATTCAAAACATTTGCCAATAATATACGTGTAAGAATAGAGATGTCTCTAGATAGGGTCTAGAGAAGGTCAAATTGCTTTGAAACGTCGTCTCTTTTTTTAGGTTAGTTATCACTATGGCAGTGATAAATATTTTGCAAAAAGGATAAATAAAGCAGGCTAGATGTTGCATACTCAGAACGGGTGTCACTAGAGAACTTTCCCCCCCACCCCCCCCCACCCTAAGTGAAATTTCTAGGAAGGATTTTGGCAAAAATGTCAGTCTGGAAAGCACCATGGGAAGCACATTGCCCCTAATGCATTTGACAACCTACGATGGGTTCCCTGTCACCGTGGCTATTATGTCTTCATGTCAAGCTCTTCCTTTATGGGAATTTTGAGAAGGGGGGAAAATTGGTCATGCTCTTAATTCTGAACATTCTTTGACCAACTATCAAAAAAAACTGCTTTTTTCAAATTATGTTTTCAGTTAGTGACCCTTTTTTTTAATCTCTGGTTTGGCGTTTGCCCACAAACAGAAAGGAGACCTCATGGCTCAGCAGATGGTCACCTTCGATGGTTTCCTGAGGGCTGGGAAGGTTTGAAGAGGGAACCCCACACTCCTTCAGGGGATCCCGAGGTCTCCCCAGCCCACTGACATCTACCATCTAATGCCTGATGACAGGGCAATGGAGACTGCGTGTTTCAGCTGCATTTCTAAGACTATCAAAGCCCCTTTCCCTTGTAACTGAACTGTTCTAATTATGCACATTTCCCTTTGCTGTATTCCTCAAGGTCCTGTCTCACCAAATGATGTAACTCTTGATTACAGCTCTTGTATTCAGCTTGTACGACGAGGCTGAAATACTCCCGAACACCTTGATGACAAGTACATGGATTTGCCTGGCAAAACAATAACCACGCTAAAGCTCTTTTAACATGCCGGTTTCTTTGCTGAAAGCATCTGCCTATACTGTCAATTCATCCTGTGCCTCTTGGGTGTCTGACTTAAGCATAAGTATGCAAGTCCTATAAATGAATACATGCCGCTGGGGGTAGCACTTACAGTAGAAGAGTATCGTCTCATGAGTGATAAGGGTGACAGAAGTGCAAAGCAGAGCTGAGTGGATCTGGCACTCACTTTGCGAACAACACAGCGTTCGTACGGGAAGATTTTCCCACAGAATGACATGCAATAATTTATTCTAAGCCCTTCCAACTTGTGTGTGGTTGTTTTTTTGGTTTGGATTTTTTTTTTTTTTTTTCTCTGCGAAGTTGCTATCTTCTGCAGCTTTTCTCTAAATAACTATTTAAGGGAAGATGCCACTGCTAAAATGAAGTACCTCATTTGAAGGAAAACTAACCAGTCTGACCAAGTAAATAATTACTAGTCAACAGTATTCCCACATGGCTGCATTCTACAAAAAAATATCACTGAGGGAAAGAAGGGTGGGAGTTTTTAATACTAAAATACTGATGGTCTAAGGTAAAAGTTTTAAAAAGGGACGATTTTTAATCACTGGTTATAAGTACACAAGCAAAATAAAAATATGCCTCCCAAAGTTTTAGGCAGGAAATGCTGTTTACTCAGTGACAACCTTGCTCTGAGCTTTTCGACTTCCTAAAGGTCAGAGCATGAAAGACTTCCATGCAACACAGAGAAGCATAAAAACTCTTATCCTGAGCCAGACTGGTTCCCCAACACGTCTACGGTCATGTCTCCAACACTAGCCACCACCAGATGTTTCAGCAGATGCAAGAGCGGGTGAAACAAAGGTGGTGGTGAGACGCTCCTTGTCTTCTGAAGATCAGACATTTTCCAACCACATATGACCTGAGACCAGATAGATCTGGGCACTGTCCTGTCACTATTCAGAGCCATAAATTGCAATGGGACATGCTCCCATATACTGCTGCCTTGCCCGGCGCTTCTGCTAAAAAGGGCAGAATCCAATCATCCCGGGGTCTGAAGTCATAGTGGAAAGTCTGAAACCTCCCTGGTCACCTATAAACACCTCATTGTCTTCTCCCCACTTTTCTTAACTCCCCACTTATGTCCTCTCCCTGTTGCTGTTTAGCTGCATTGTTCAGCTCTTTGGTAAAAATAGCTATAAAGCTAGAAATACATCACTGCACTTATCCAATACATAAACTGAATAGACTAAAAATCATATATTTTACAAAGACTTCTGCTAACATTTAAAAATTTCCATTCCATGTAATTACTGAAATTCAAGTAAAGGCAATAAAAACCTGTACCTTTCCCTCGGAAACTCTGGTCAGCCTCAAGCCTATGTACACGCGTCCCTGAGACGTGATCCTCTTGCCTCTCTGCTGCCTGTTCTCCAGCTGCTGCAGTAAAATTGATATTAACTAGAAAAATTAAATATAAAATATAATTGAAGCAACCAAGGAAACCTGCTGCTACCAAAAGTCCTCTATACAGCCCCAAAGCTATTTAATTATTTACCTGATATTAAAATAGAGAAACAGTAACTAGACATGATTTATCTAAGATCAGATTAAGGAACTAACCACTAGACAATGTAGCTTTGTTGATAAGTATGATATTCCTGTCAAAAGAGTGATGAAAGGTAGGCCTGGTCAGCAAAATGAGAAAACCACCTGGAACTGCCAAGATTAGAGGAGACGTAAGCAAAAGGTAATTCCGGCAGGGGCAGATTGCGACCACCAACTCATTGACCACCTACCCAAACAATACCACCTACTCAAAAGAGAGCAATGGAAGAAGAAGACAGAGTCTGTGCGCTAATTTACATAGGAAGTGAAGAAATCTCAACCAATCATTAAAGAGAATAACAATGAATATATATTAATTATTTGAATATGTAATAATTAGCGTATAAAAATGGAAATTTTTAAAACTGACGTGTGCTCCCATCTTGGAACGAGCACCCCATTTCTGCACATTAATGGAATAAACTTGGAAATACGTCTGCTCTGTGTGTTATTGGTTTGCACACTGGGTAAAGAACCCAGATTTGGGACGAGACAGCTGTTGGCGGTTAGTACAAAAGAGACAGAGAGACCAATACTGCTCTTCAAAACATTTCTGCTTCTCTGTCACTGACTTTCTGCCTTCAGCAACACGGTCAGAGAGCAACTCTTAAGCATGCACCTTCCTTTAGACTAAAATTCCCAACAAACAGCAGCATTAAAAGGAGGGAAGCATTCAGAATTACAGTCAGTTCAGTTAGTCTTGACTTCCCTAGCCAGCAACCTCAAAATATAAGCATAGCCTTCAAAACGCAAGTTTATAATGTCAACTAAAGGTCACAATTTTATTATTTTTAAACTAGTTAAGAGTCTTAAAGCATCCAAATGGAAAAGAAAGAGTAATGATGTTCCAGTTTGAACTATCTAACGAGGCTGAAATATGAAAATCCTTGAGAAGTAGGAAATCCATGTAGCGAATGACCAGCTCTCACCTTGCTGTACAGCAGTGGGAAAGGAGAGGAAAACCTGTGTAACTTTTCTTAAAAGTACAATGCTATCTACAGTAATTGGTGGATTTGAAAGGAGAGATTATCAGAGAGATGAGGGTCCACCACAGAGATCTGGTGTGAATTTAGCTCACAGCTTTGAACAACCAGGTCTAGTAGGAGGTGTCCTTGCCCATGGCAGGGGGGTTGGAACTAGATAAGCTTTAAGGTCCCTCCCAACCTAAACCAGTCTATGATTCTACAGGTGGTACTCCTCACAGTTCACAACTGCAGCGTTATAAAAATCACATATAAATATAACAGTACAGGAAACAAAGATTAAAAAAAAAAATCAGCATTAACAAAGAGGAGGAAACACAGCAAAAATGGTTTGAGAAACCACCTGTGAGAAGCTGAGCAAGTCTGTTCCATCAGTTATCTACGATACTCCCAGGGCACCACTGCAGGAGCATGTGAATCATTGCTCTAAGCATATGCAGATCTTTGTGAGACTAGTCTTAATAGATTTCTGTAATACATACATGATTTAAAAACATACTTTCATTTAAAAGTTCAGTTTTGTAAGCACATCAAAGCTTTGAAAATGTAGATTTATGTCTTTTAATAGTGCATATTAATAATATTGATATAATTATCACTATTCATATTTGAAGACTTCTGAATACAAATTTTTCAAAGATTACTTGAAATTCAGAATGGAGAGTAAAGAGATCCATAATTTAGCGGGTAGAAGTGGGAGTCAAGTTTTCTGGAGCCTAATTTTCCCACTGTTTAAATATTGCAGAGAATCAATGCAAAGCTCTGAAATGAACTTTGGAAAAACTGTTCATTCTCATTACTACACTTACCCGATACATAAACTCAATAGGCTAAAATTCATATACTTTACAAAGATTTGGTGTGGTTTAATAGGGCGCTTTGAGATCTCATGATGAAAGAGTGAACACAAGTACAAAGTAATATAAGATAGCACCATTAATTAGAATTATTAAAATTCATACACTAAAACCTATAATCTAAGCAGTAGGGACTAAGTTATTCATGGCTGTTTAAAATAAGGGTAAACATTAAGAATATTAATTTGAACAATTGAACCTGGCATACCGAAATTGGCCTTTTTGTTTCGTTTAGTCTTTGGAGAGCAACAGATAAGTTCCCATGAAACAAGAACAATAAGCTGCTGTGTCTATATACTTTGATTTGCTTTTTAAGATGGTCAGTTAGTACTTAATAGCAAGTTCTAGGCAAAACAAGCCATTCCTGGAGCAACCAGTGATGTAATGGGGAGAAAATTTTTTTATTATTATTTTTATTTTTTTTATTTAAAAGGTGGAGACCAAGAATCCTGCTCTCACAGAAGGCGGGCTGGGACATTGAGCAAGGAGATGGATGCCAGTGTGGGCCACAGTCTGGGCACACGCCAGCCCCTCATGGTTCATTCCTCAGTTTTCAGAGTTTAACCCTTCTCGCTAATGCCCTCAAGAGAAACAAAACGCAAGGAGCATCCGCGTGCAATTTGTCTAAGCCCTACCTGGGCAGTAGAGATGAACAACTGCCGGGACCGTGCCCTTCTCTGTCCTCATCCTTCCGTTTCCTTCCAGCCAAACCTTGCTCTAGCAGGCACAGAGCAAACACACATATGGAAAGCTCCGCTTAAAAACAGCCGGATCATCCAGCAACGCAAGTGTCCAAACGAAGCTACAACAATGGCCACATCAGCTATCTGCTGCCAGCCTGGGGACTGTGACTAACTTGCGCATACATTTGCATAAGTTATATAAAAATGAATGTATAAAGTTATATTTATCTGTACTTGTATCTTCTTTGATATGAGTGGATGTTGCTTGTCCACCCACAGTAAAAACTTACAATATTGTAGGCTTATAAATACAGAAAGGAGGAGAGCAAATTACAACAGATTTCTCCTAGGCTACACTTCCAATATTCTTCAGAGGAATGGAGTTGTGGACAGCAGCTGGGGCTCGCAACACGTCAGTACGTTGGCCATCAATATGGCATCATTTCCAGTGCTGTTGGGTTCCCGTGAATAAGGAAATCGGTCTGATGAGGTGTGATAAATAATTTTGCTTCTCCACCTTCGTTTTCCACGGCACCCAGGGTCCTTGGACTGATTCCCATGACTTACAGTTCTCTGCACGCCCTGCATCTCGCCATACCCCACCCCAAACTGGGCACAAATGCGAGCAATCAGGGTCTGAGCCAACTCCCACTGGAAGTTGGTGGGAGTTTTCCCGTTGACTTCAAAGAGAGCTGAAGCAGGTCCTCACTGCAGAGCAAGGAAGATGTTCATCGAGATTTACGAATGTGAATTTCTGTTCATGTTTCTACTTCCTAACTTCATAATCTCAGTTTCCTGGACTAATGCCATGAATTGCTGTTCTGTAGCTGATTTACAATAAACAGAAGAAAAACTCTGTAAACTTGTATTTTACTGCCAGTGACACACACTTCAAATTCCTTCTGTATTCTCAATGAAAAAAAAAAAGAAGTTACTGTATTTCATCCAGATCTTTGTAGTATCTGGCTTAATCCCTAATTGAAGAAGAGTAGATTGTTATGGAGACACAAATTATATTGTACATAATGAATTTCATCAGAATACAAATATAACAATATTGCTTTTTGCCTTTCAACTAGGGAACACCATATTTTAAACTTGGGAATCATTTAGCTTTCAGATTTCTCGAAGTAGTTGCAAGGAGACTTGGAATTTCAAAGTAATTGCAAGGGTATGTGAAGCTCAAATCCAGCTTAATGACAAAGGGGAAGAGAAACCGAGAAATCTCAATTAGTGTAACCAGCGATAACTAGATTCAGTTTCTGGGTGAACAGTATTAGATTAGTCCAAGGAAACAAAACATTCATTTAGGAAATATCACAGTTTTGTGGGAAGGAGGAAAAAAGGTCAGGAGATCTCAAGTTAAAGTTGCCATTACCCCTCTGAAACATCACAGCTCAAAGAGGGCCAAATTGCCTGAGATAACAAAATGCCTGAACTTTCCTCATCGGAGTTAGTTTTATTTATCATTACATTTTTGCTTTTGTCTTAAAAGTTGCCCAGTGGGTAAAGCTAATATATTTACTTTCGGAAAAAAAATTAAAAAGAACAAATGCTACCAAAAATAAAACTCATCCCTACCTATAGTGTGTGTGTGTATATATATATATATATATGTATATATATATATATATAAAACAACACTGATTCTCCAGAGAACATAATCTGGTAGGTAAATGCACTAGCATATAGAGATATATTTGTAGTCGTTGTTATTCTGTATCCATGCACTGATCTCTGTAAATACAGGATTAACAAGTTTTCTTGAAACTCTTATTGTGTGTCCAATTGAACAAGAACATCTTCTTTGGATAACACAATATAAATTACTTAATTAAGACACATGATCTGCGTAATAAACCCACATATATAAAACATGTGCAGTAAACAGTTTTTCAGCCCAAATGTGTCATTGGATTATTTTTTTTTATTTTCAATTTAGGAAAAAAAGTATACCACATGTAGACTAATAGTCTCCCTAATTTCCTTTTTCTTTTTTCTTTCAATTACAAGGGCATTGTCATTACACAAGTCCAAAACCGAGTTCCTCATGCTGGGAGATTTACAATTTATTTTCAGATTTTCACCAAAAAAAAGATACGTTCAACTTCAAAAGCTGATACATATCTATGATGTTATAAACTTACGTATGGCAGCAATATAGATCATTCTGTATCACCATTGCAATTATTGCTGAATAAAAAAATTAGCATGATACAGAGGAAACATAGCACACATAATCCCAACAGCATGAAGTCCCAAAGGGTGAATGTGAGTCCATAAAACGGAGGATAACACGTAGCAGCAGAGTTGTCGTCTCCTCTGTGTACAGCATTGAGGAAGTCATTACAAAAAAAACAACATTCAGTTCTGGCATTCACACAATAAAAAGTATGGCAAAAAAATCTTGAATTTACTTCGGAAAAAACACCCCCACATTTTTAAGAACCCACCTTACAGATTTAAACTCCACCTGTTTCATTTCTAAAAGAGAAGGGGTTTGATACAGGTTTATTCAAACGTAAAGAAGAAAAAATCCAAAGTTTAGAAGTTAAGGCTAAAGAAATTTAAATGAGAAATGTTTTAAATACTGAAAAAAACTATCATCAGAACAACATGTTAAAACGTATTCTTTTCTGAGGAGGAATATTTCTCGAGCTGAGGCTTTAAGAACTATTTAAACCAAAGCATAAATTAGAAATATCATGGTGGTATTACTGAACAAAGCCCCATGGCCTATAGATCAAGAGGTCAGACTAGTCCCTTCTGACCTTTAAATATAAGAGCAGCATTTTATTTAGGACTTCTATTATTTGTATTGTGTTAGACCTGAGAGTTCCCAATCACAACTAAACTCTGCATCATGGAAGATCCCGATCAAACAGAGAGATTTCGTGAGCTGTCCCCAAGAGCTTACAGTCTTAAAGCTCCATTTCGCAACATGCAGTGAATGAAGTTGCACATAAGAGGGATCGTTTTCCCAAATTCGATGATAACACAATACTGACATTTATTATAATGGTATTTCGTTCATTTTGCCATCACAGTATTTGGGAGTTTGACTGCATTCCTTCTTAAGTAGCCTATTCTGTTTTGCTCATACGAGACTCCAAATTGCCATTTAAAATTCCCGAGTTTATTAACTTCAAATTCCTGGTGCCAGCTATTTTGTACGGCAAGCCAGAAGGCAGGAAGAGGCCTGTGGCTGACACAACACGTACGTGTTCCTGGAGAATACACTGGAGACTTCCCTTTGATCTGAACGTCTCTAGCAGAGAAAGGCTCGTCACGTTGGCTAGGCAGACTCTATTTTCACATTTTAAGGCCTTAAAGGTACCCAAGTTACCCAGGGAAAGTTGTATTAATCCCCATTTTGGCACACCCAAGCTAATGGGCTGTCCCAATTTCAGCCATCTGTTGAAATGGCCACATTTTCAAGGTGTCTCCTGTTTGTTTGAGGTCTTGTGCTGATGTACGTGCTTCTGGCCACCAGTGCCAAGAAATTACACATACCGTGTTTAGGCAGTGCAGTTCATGTCCCCAGAATTGTTGTATTTCTCATCACCACAATAGTTACTAAAAGCTTGTGCTCCAGACTGGTGGGATTCGGTTTCAATTTTTAGCACACTATTTTCACTGCATCCTACGCCCAGCCACAGCTTATCTATCATTTGATTCTGACAGATACATATTTTATATTTTGACAAGCAACCCACTTGACTGCTTTCCTGTGACATCATCTTATCTCTGAATGTACCAACCTGTTAATAACTTCATTTTCTGGTTGAATTTTTCCAAATTAAATTAAGCAGGCGAAACATGTTAAGCTCACCAAGTCCTCTTAACACTTCTGCTGAAGGGCATCTTCTGATAGCTTGATTTTGAAAAGGGCAGCATACAACCTGTTCAGAGAGGGATTTGGTCCAAAATATCAGGTTTCTGGAAGGTGGAAGATTTCTTCCTCAGCTAAGAAAGACAAAAAGGACAAAACACAAAACCAAACAACAAAAATTATTTATCATCTGTTAACTAATATTCTACAGATTATATCATTATTTAATGGTACTTGAAGGAAACCCTTATGAGATAAAAAGGAGCAATACAATCTAACATAAACTAATTTTCAATTTTTCTTCTGTAGATAGAGAGATGGAAGCAAAATATTGTCCAATGTTAGCATGAAATAATTTTCTCTCTATCTTGTGACAATAAAAAGTCAGCAGAAGGTTTTCTTTCATGTTAATTAAAACAATTTTAGGAAAAAATCTTCTTCCTGAGTATAGTATATAATATTCTTAATTAAATATGGGCACTTCTGTACTTATCTTATTCCATAATTAGCTCTTCTGTGGAAGCAATACTGCCCTGGACATGAAATCACAGGACAGTGACAAAATTTAATTGGATAACATGGACACAGAATCAGAAAATCAGGCTCTTTTCCCAGTTGTGTAGCTCTGAATATTTTTTTCCCATTCTGCGCCTCAATCTGCTGCCATTTAAATTGAAAATACTGCACCAAGGAGAAGAAAAATCAATACGAAAACCATAGCACAACTTATATTTTCCAGTTGTGTTACAAGCCGAAACACAGCACTCTTAGTTCCTGGAGCTTTCCCGTGCGTTCGGGTTGTTTCAAAAAGAAAGTTGGCATGCACAGAGCCACGGGCATCAATCCTGACCCGCTCGGCTACCGGGGGTCAAGGAGAGGTCCGAAGCAGCAGAGCCACGCTATGTCCAGAGGTGAATCGTCATCTCTGGCCATCAACCCATCCCGGGGACCTTCCCCACACTGATGGACCTCTGTGCTCCAGATGCATCCTGCCTTGGAGAAACTGGTTGCCCACCCAAAGCCACCAGGACCATGAGAGGAGCCAAAGGCTCTGACCATTTCATTTTTGCTTTGCACCTACAATCTGTTCTGTACCAAAAGGGTGGATGAGGAGCCGAGAGAAAGGTTGGTAACATTCCCCTGGAGTTACGCCTTTGAAAGCCTGCTCAGAGACTTGAATTGCGCAAAATGCCATTGCATAAATTACCACTACGGTAGGACTTCATTAGCATTCGTAGATTGCATTGCTTGATCTATCTGAAAGTATCCACTTAGGGCCAAATCCTCATTCCGCTCAATTCAAGGAGAGTATAACTTGCAGCTCTAACAGGGTGTCAGACTCCAAGGGGGAGTTTTTGAAAACACAGCATATCTCGTTGGGCTTCATACCAGCAATCTTCAAAGATGCCTAGTGTGAGAGACGTCACCCAGCAGCAGAGAGAGCTGCGAGAATGTGCCAGGGGCTGCCAGAGCTCCCCGTGCTCCTGCCTTCCCCTACCCCGCTTCTCTCCGCTACGAACTTCTAAGCCAACCTCATACGTATTGGAAAACACATTAAGACCAATAACTCAACAGCCTGAGTTATGATAAATGCTTTCATTTTCCTCGCTAATGCTAAAAAAAAAAAAAAAAAAAAATTCTGACGACGCTAACAGCGGCCTGATCCCACCCATCGTGTTCCTGTAACAACCTGATTTTAAATCATTGCAGGTTTCGCCTAGGAGAGAAGTGGAGACCTGAGGCAGAAGTGACCTGGGATGAGAGAGCAGCCACAGAAAAGGCTGAGCCTTTTAAAGAGAGATCTGTACTACTTGGGAGCTGCATACGGAGCTGGAATCCATGCCATTGTATCGAGGAGTGACAAAAAAAAAACTGATCTGTAACTTCAACTTGTTTAAAATAGATTTAATTAGAACTAATACAAATGCATCTTTCCTCCATGGTTGATCTAATCAACACTGGCAGCTTTAATTACAAGCCTATTTAAGGTGAACATATTGCATTACTGTGAAAAAGATGCATTATTTCACATTGTAGGTGTGCCTCCTACTTCTCTATCTGTCACGCAGGCAGTGTCTTTAATAGCTGTTAATGTTATGTCTCGTTTTCTAAGTTCAATTTTTGAAGTTTCTAAGCACAATCCGATGGAATCCAACCCAAATCTAATAATTGCAATCTATTTTATTTTTTCCTCACTATTTAGTTTTCACCACAAAGAGAATGACAGGTCTAATATGAGGCTCCTGAAATGTAGTTACATCTAAGCTTCAGCGCTCCAGAGCACATAAAATAAATATATGATCAATGAAATGAAACATGACAAAATGTTTCATATTGATGTTATTTTTCTTTTCAAAACGTCTTTTATGGTTAATGCCCTCAGTCACTTTTTCCATACATTTTCTTTTTTGTAATATATAGCTTTCCTAGTTCTGATTTCAAGTTCAGTGTGCCTGGGGAGAATTGGAAGATTTCTTCAAACCGAGACTGTTCCTTCAGCCTTTCACATGAGAAAATTGTTAGGCGCATTAAAGTATTCCTGACTATGTTGCATTCCTTTGTTCAGAGTGAGTTTTGGGAACACATCCTTTTCTCATTATATTTCCATAAAATATATTTGATCTATTCTATTCTTAGAATACCTCTGATGTGGTCTGTGAATGGAGCACAGTATAAAAATATTTCTTTTTTTTTTTCTTTTTTTTTTTTTTTTTTTTTTTTTTTATACGAGACAAAATGTTTCCATTTCTTAGACACATAAAAAGTCACTATACAGCACTCCACGAAAGTAAAACTTTACAGAAAGTTTCGGTATAACTCAGCCCAGATCACAAAAGGAATCCATCCTTGCAGAGCCCAGTTGTAACTCAGAGCCTCGACAAACGCACACGGATAGCGACAGAAGGAGAAAGAGGAGAGGAGCAGAAAAAAAGGAAAGAGAAATAGAGAAGGAACGAGACCTGGATAATACTACTGGGAAGCAAGTTTATATTTAGAAGCACAGAAAGATGTTAACCATGTGCCTCCTAGAAAAAAATAAATCTGCTGTAATAGTAGCTGACAATAAAATCACCTTTGGAAAAAGTCTTAATACTTTCAGAGCACAACCCAGGATATTTCCAAATGCAGACAGATGTTTGAAATGTTTACGCAGACAGATCATTGCAGCAATTTAGGCATTTTTTTTTTCCCCCCCTTCACTTCCCTATCTTCTGATCGTCGTCTTCTTTAGGACCTTGAGAAACACCAAGTAGCAGCCGCTCTGAGCCGCTCTTTTCTGCGGCTCGGGCTTGGCTTGGCTGCTCATCGCTACACCCATGGAATTATGGTTTTGATCAAGCTCCTCAGAACCCTTTTTCTCTGAAGTTTTCCATTCGCCCAAGGAGCGCCGCTCCAACCTGACATGTTGGAAACAAGAGGACCGAGAACATAAGGTCGTCTCCGGTCCGGATTCGCCCCGATTCGGCGGGAGGTGAAATGCCCCCACGCGTGCACGGCCAGGGCAGAACTCGCCCCTTCCAGCGGCCGAGCGTGCCCCCGATTTTCACTCCAGTAATGTCATCTGATGTGAACCGGGAGCCTGCAGCAGCCCAGCTGCATTGGTTACTGACCACAAATGACTTAATCCCCAGTATAAACAAGGCCTAACGTTCAAACTCATCTGCCGATTCCCTCGCAGCTTCCTACTCACAGTTCACGGAAGATGACTTCTCCCTGTTCCCACGGCTGGAGAGCCGGGATCAAAGGCTTGAACAGAAAGAATATAAAGCTTTTTCTTTCCTTTTTCTTTTTTTAAACTCAGGTTGCAAATGTCTGCTTCACTGCATTGAGGTGTTTTAAAAAAAAAATTAAAAAAAATTAAAATCACCATAGAAAATTTTTAAATCTTTAAGCAGTAACAGGCTTGCGTAGGTACCGGCAGCAGCTGCATGGGATGCAGTTTGTGCCTCTCACTGTCCTCATAAATACATATATTTATTGCTGATTGTTTAACAGACAAACTGGCATTCCCTCCAGATGCTATTTGAACAGCCATGGGAAGGCTTCAAGCGGCAGAGCCAAAAAGCAGGTGAAGCAGGGGGGGAGTTTTGGTTTATTGTTTAGTTTTCTTTTAATTCTCATCAGAACTGAAAAATATTAGAGAAAAAAAACACATAACTAGAAATGTAAAATCCGTGAACAACGCTTTTTTTTTTTTTTTTTTATTAGTATTTCACTTTCGAGGAGTAAAATGCAGCTTACAGTCTCAAAATCGGACCGGTGGTGTCTGTCTGAGAGCCTTCAATGTATCGACAGCACAAAACAACTTCCTGATCCTGCACAAATGGCAGAGACTGGAAATGTGGGAATTATTCACATAGGTGTGTTGGCAGGGTTGTCATCTACCCCATAACACACCTGGTTGCTATCACCTTTACTTTAAAGATCGCTAAAATTCAGCTAATAAAATTTCGAAAGAAAATCATATAAAGTGACATATAAGCAGGTTTCACAGATGAATAAAAAAGCTTTAGCATGTTCTTTGACACGTGAAGTGTACATTCTATTTTATCAGGCTTTTCCCGATTAAAATAATGAAAAACATGCACTACCTAAATAAATAAATAAATAAATAACTCCCAAATTCACCCACATTAGTAAGTATTGCACGTGTAACAGGATCGTTCTGGCAAAGGAAATTTTTTCCCCCCCTTCTGAAATTTTCTTGGGGAACATACAACAATGCATTTTCATCGCACTGTCCACAGATTTGCACACATAAAGGGACTTATACGAAGGCAAGCTATTTTCCCCCAGGAACTCTCCATTTCCAGCAGATATTTTAATTGCCATGCGGCACTCTTCTCCCTTCGGTGCCCTTGGCTCTGCTACTGCCACCCCAAGCATCCCTCAACCCAAAGACCTCAGCTCTGTCCATCTCAGGAGAACCCAGACGTGCAGGCAGATCCACATCCATGTCACACGCGCAGGGGACACTGTATTTCTTGTCATTGTCTTAGAGAATGGCTCTGCGAGCACTGGAGAAGTTGATGGGAGGCAAGACTACCCCAGCACACACCTTCTGGTTGAACTGCTCCAGAAGAAGTGACACAGTGCACCTTGGGTCATTTAAATTAATTACTTAAGCTTATCCTAAGTTATCAGGGCAGATGATGTCATTCATGTGAACTCCCATTGCCACTGTGTGGTTGAATTTCAGACACTTTTTCCATTGAAGACGTTCATGAGCTCCAGCCCTCACTACAAGGAGCTGAAGAGCCAGTGCCTGATAGACACCATCTCCTTGCTGTAGCTAGGTTTTGTAGCTGTGTCCCCTCTCACCTTTTCTTACCCTTAGCCCTCCCCAACCTTCACAGTTGTCCAGGTGTCCCCATGCAGTGGCTGGCCACACACAAGCAACCTGGCTGTGCATGTCAAGTACCAGAAGGTGCAAAGCCAGCTCCTTACGGACACTGCAAGAGAGAACGTCCCAATGCACCCTGGTGGGTGAGGTTTTCTCCACTTCACAGAAAAACGTTCAATCATTTGCCCAGAATAAAAAAAAAAATAAAATTAAATTAAAAAAAAAAAAAAAGAGTCGTATTCTTGGCTTCCCATCTAGTATACGGAATCTGAAATAGTTGGGATCAGGCAAGCTGTACCATCTCACTTTCCCCCATCACATGCCATACATCTACTTAAGTGCAAGGTAAAGGCCAGTGACAGAGCGAGCACTTTGTTTATCGACATTTCTTCATATCAGCTCAGCGATCTACAGGATCAATCCCTTAATTTGCAACATCTTTTAAGCATGTCAGAGATCAGAAATGAGCCATATCTTGCCTCTTAATAAGTTTCTATATAAATCACTGCCTTATTAAAAACAAAATGTAGTATCCTCCACTAATGATCAAATTCTACAGTTTAGCAATGTTAATGACCCTTTACTGTGGAACACTGGAATATTTTTATAATAAAGGTTATGACTTGCATTGTATTTATTGTAAGCAGGGGTTTTATATTTTAAAAAAAATCAATATTTTAATATGTAACACCTAAATATATGACTTTCTGATGGCTACATTTCAAAGGCAATGTGTGTGTTCCATTTAACTTTGGTGGGGTTTTTTTTTGAAAAAAAAAACTCACTCTTCAGAAAGTTGTAAATATTCTAGAAAGCTTGTTAATTGTGAAATCTTGTAAACTGAAATTTGTTCAGGGCAGGGAGAATCTATATGATTTTCAGCCCACTGCCTTTGTTTCAGATGCACTGGTTCACGTGTCAGCACGCCAATGTGTCATGCCTGGTTACATGTGTCTTGTTGTGTTAAAATTATGTTCCTGACATACCCAGGCTCCATGCCCCATCTCCATTATGTGTAAGGCTGCCCATTTTAAGAGCCTTAACTTTTAATTTCCTGATTTTTGGCATTGCATGAATTTGCCATACTAGAGAGTAATACTGATGCCCTCTTCCATCACTGGTCCCGGTAGAGACCGCCCGGCAAGACTCTTGCACCCAACAGAACTCCAAACACGCTTAAATCATACGTGGCAATAGTCCAAGCACAAAGGAGAGGCTGTACCATAAACAGCTGTATCGGCTGAATACGGCTCGATTCGTATCGCCTTCCCACAGCCCTCCCTGAAAGCCCCGCTCCTCACAGGAGAGATAATGAATGCTTACATTTGTTACCTGTGCAAAATATGTTTTCCTGTTAAATGTTCACAATCAGCTTCCCTACGAAAGGCTGCGTGGGGGTAGGAAGGTGGCTGGCTCCCTTTGAGGGGTACATTCAGGTGACTCTTTGGGCCATGGACGATTCAGCTATGGGGCATCGTTTCCAGCGGGCACAGAGGAGGCTGGCAGGCAGACGGTGTACAAAACTTCGTGGTTGACTAGAAATCCTCGATAAATTAAGCAAACGCGGGCTTTGATCCCACTGAAATCAAAACTAGGTAGGATTATTGTTCTACAACACAATTCTCATCCAGCTGTTAGAAACTCAGACACATGCCAGTCTCCAGTATTAACGTTTGCTTCTGTTAAATTGAGTGAAATTCATCAAAATATTTTGCCTCTCTCTTCCTCTGAAATACTGCATTATAATCAGCCCAGTACACAGAACTTCTTTGGGATAGCCAGAAATCATCAGTAAACATAAGTTTCCTTACAAGGATGCTTTGAATTTCTTTTCCTTCCTACGTACCAGCGTTGAAATGTCAAAACTCTCATCACAGGGCTCAAGACCCAGTAAAATTGTAACTTTTCCTCTTTATTATGGATGTAAATTAGATAAAAACTGTAGTATCGAATCTTTATGGGGGTACAATGGTGTCACACATTTTGGATATTAGAAGTAGATATTTTTTTTTAGTTCCCTCTTAAAGCAGGGCACAAGGTAGAGGCCCATGGTACCATGCTTCACGGTGGCAGTGGGAATAACACCCACGAAACACCGAACCTTTATTTTATCCTACATGTGTCCTCTCCGTACGCTTGTCAGTCAAAAATTGGAAGTCCCCTTGAGTAAGATAGCCTAGAGAGCAGTCACCTGAAAAAGTCTACAGCTCTGTTTTTTCTATGATATTCATTGACATTATTGATCTCTTCAAGTGAAACGCAAACGTCCTATCACTTAATATCATAGCACGGAAACCTGCACAGCCGTGAGCAGAAGCAGCAATGTACTTAATTGTTGAATTCCTGTAGCAGAACTACCTCTCCTCTGGGAAGGGCACCCCAGACCTCAGAAATTTACATTATAAATTATTTATAGAAGCACAAAAAGTAAACGTGTTCATTAAGTGATGACTTCTGTACAGCTGACTTAGCCAGCATCTTCCATGATTGGGTCTTGAGGTAACATACTTCAAAACTGACAGAAACTAATTTTATAAAAGCAAGAAGTAACAAAGCAGTGAATAATCAAGCTATCCAGCATAGTTACACCTCCAGTCAACATTTCTCCAACAACAGCAGTTGACGTACACTGTATCATTTCATACGCTCATAAAAAGTAACAGATATTACCTGTTGGTGCAAAATTTTAACTTCCTGACTTTGAAAGCTAACGAAAGTACTGACATGTATATGACAGGTGATCATAAAGGTATTTGAGCAGTTAAATATGAATAAGTCTGAAAATTTCACCCAGTGACAAGAGTCAGACTGGGCTAAAACGCGCTTAATATTTCATAATTCAAACTATAGCTTTTCCTTATTATTAAGGTCCATATGTCTGCAAAGTAGCCCACTGCCCCCATTTTCAGCTGCGTTTCAAATAACAGGGCAGTTTGTGACCCAGACATGGTAAGACCCTGAGATGACATGGGGTTCTAGTTTAAGACTTCTTGAACTGCACCAAAAGTTTTCTGAAGAAAATTTGAAAGGCAAATTTGTTAGTCTGAAACTAAACACGGGGGTTTTTTTAATGAAATTGACTGGTTTACATCTTGCAGCATTCCAAAAAATTAAAAATAATAAACATCTCAGACTTGCTGCCTCTTTAGCTGGACAGGTTTCCCACAGCTGAATCCTTTGATGATACTCTTTGGACTTTCTATTTTAAGAAGTCATCCCTTTCTGCTTCTCTCTGGAGGCAAACTCTTTTGCTCTCCTGCCAATCTTCCTCTTGACCTTTCTGTCCTGTGTACTTGGCCCTTCCATCTCGTTTCCAAAGTCCTCTCTCTCTCTCCTTCCGCACTGCTAGACCCTCTTCATTTCCGGTGCCAATAATTCCCCCTCAGCTGCCAGCAGACCTGTGCTTCTGACCTGGTTGCCAAACTATTTAATCTTCTAGCCCTTCTTCTACGCTTTTGCCAAAAGACTTCTCCTACTTCCAGAGAAAGTGTATTGCCAAGACCACCCCATGTATTTGCACCAGTATAACAGCCAGTATTGATACAACTGGATATATTCACTGCAGGAACCACGTGTAGCAGTAAAAACCTATGTTATTATGACATTGAAGTTATATGTAAACATTGACCTTAATTGCGCATCAAGAGGAAATTACTTTTCAAATGCTATAGGTAATAATTTTAACTCAATCTCTAATTTCCGAACCAAAATATTATGTTAAAGAACGCATAAAGACATACTGGAGACCACCTTTTTTGTGCGGAGAAGAGAGGCCTGCTTAGTAAACACCTCTTTAGCATGAACGCCGTAAAAACAGCAATATGGTTAGGGCAGCTGCTTTGTACGAGTTTCCCGTGAGCTGCCTATTGTTTCTTGCAATAGCTGCAAGACAGTATCCAACCACCTCTCGCCCTTCAGCAAACTCATTGACATAGCTCTTAACAAAAACTCTAACTCTCACTAAACATTATTTATCAGACTCCTCCACGCCATGTGTCAGAGCAAGAAGAACTGCCCATGCCTAGGGACTAAGGGAGCATGTCCATTTTGGCCTTGGACAAAGACCTTACCTATATATGTATATTATTCTCTCCCAGCGACAGCAATATCTCGCTATCCACTCCAGCCAGATTAATATTTAAACATGACAATATTGTCATTCAAAAGCTTCAGGCTTGATTACCATAGTTCTCATAGTCCCAGTAGGAAACCACTAACTTTAAAAAAATTACAAATCTTTCGGAGTACAGCAAACCAGAAGTAGAGGCGGCCTCCAAGCCCATCATCCTTACACACAGCCCTCCTCCCATCAAATATCAAGCTAGATACTTCATTTTATTTTGAGTTTTCAAAACAATTCAAGGGATGGGCCAGGTCTGCGGGCTCCATCACCCAGCATGGACACACTCACACTTGAGAATTGCCTTCAAATAGGAACATAACCAAGAGTCAAACTCACAGAGACAGTTTCAGTGGTTCAGGCAACAGAGAGAGACTTGTTCCTAAAAATATAGCAATGATTAGAATACCAGCATTTCCAAAAGCTGCTAATAAATCTTGCTTTATTGACCTACAGCAGCCTCACAAAAATAACACCATAAAATAGACAACTCCACAAACCCCTCTTCATAGACTGGGGAAAAAAGAATAAGTGCCTCCTTCGCAAAATTTTGAAACCAAAAAGATGAATGCTGTATAAATACCTATACTCATACACAAATAAATCAATAAAAGCTGTTGTGAAGTTAATCAAAACACCTTAAAATACTCTGCGCTTGCCTGACGTAAACTCTCCTCAATATAAGGGCACCATTTCCTCAGCTCAGAACATTTCAGCCTGCAAGCCATTCTCAACCTCACACCTGTAAAGTCTTAAAAGCTTATTATGATTTTGAGGGTCTTCAAACTCTCCCCCATGCCAGTTTTTACCTGGCAAAGGTCCCCCCCTCCTAATCTTTGCTTTTTACGTAGTGAAGTAGAACAGCTTTCAATTTAGGGAATAAAACACCCTCCAGCTGAAGAAAATTCTCACATTGCAGTACGTTAAAAAGAATCTTCACTTCAATTGTGGTCAGTTGTCATGGAGAAAGAAGGGAGAGGGAGAGAAAAGTATATTCCCATGTGAAAACCTTTCTCATTTAAAAAAAAAAAAAAGTAAAAGAAAAAAAAAAAACCCAAACAAAACCCTAACTCCCCTTCTTCCTGCGCTTGACATTTTATGCAAAGTAGGTGAATCTGGAACGAGAGATCATTTAAAAAATACTCATTATGCTATTTATGTACATAAATGTGGTTGTGTAAAAGTATAACAGGAATGCATTCACAATTGGTTTAAGTAATTTTCTCTTGGCAAACCACCATAAAAAACAGGGGCGTCATGGCGCCACCAGAATCCTAAATTGTGGTGGAGAATCATCAGTACACATGGCATTAATCTCTGTCTCCTTGCAGGAGACACCCTTGCCTGCATTACTGGCCTGTCTCTTAAATCTAAGACGTTGTAACTTAAGTTTAAAATGACACCATAAATAAGATATCCTCTCCCCCCCTCCACCTCCAACAAAAAATTACCTACTCTATTAAAAAGACACGTACTTCAAAGAGTTTACTCCTGTTAGCGTTCTTCATTGCCAAAGCACACCGAAAGCCTAATACTAATGGGTTAATAATAGCTCTTGTAAGCCTCAGTATTCATATTGGACATGATTCAGACTACTGAGAGACTTTTTAAATATATACATATAATTAGTTAACCTATTGGTATTACATTCTTGTTACTTTGCATTGATCACAAGACTGTAGGGATCTCATTATGCCATACCAGTTTATTTTCCCCAGTGACTGAGAACACTTAGCTGTCTTTTAATATCCTACTATTAATCGCTTACTAAGTTTTCCAATCTTCTTTTTCCTTCTTCCAAATTTAGGCAGAGTTTTGTTAATAGAGCAATTTAAAATATCACCATTCTCTTTGCAAATTTCTCTGTGACTTGTAAACATTTTAAAAATGTTCTACCAGATGAAATTCATGTCTTTTAAAGGAAACTGTGTCTCTATTTCGGTGGAAAAAAAATAAAAGACTGATAGTTTGGGAACACCCACTCAAGATAAAATAAGGATCCTGGAAGATTTCCTGTGGGGGTTAATGGAGGCCAGGCCAATGGTAACTGACCTTGAAGTCCCCAGATGAAGCTTCGTGTTTGTCCTCAGATTATTTATGTATTTTTTTAAAGGATTCTTCAGAATGCAAAGCTAAGTTTGTCAACCCTGATATGGTGAGAGTCCAAAAAATGTCACTGATAAGTGCCACCTTCATATGCACTGACAAAAAAAAATAGGGAACTCAATATGGAAATATTTTTAGTTGATTTTCTCGTATTCTACTTAGTGCAGCATCGCCAAAAAACACGCTAACGTAATTCAGAGATAGTACAGCAGCACAGCATTAACATATTAAATAATTAACAGATATAGGTATTTTAAAGGAAACTTACCCACAATGACACATGTTTAATTCAGATTGTGAGCCATGGTGTGCTTTTCCCAACAAGTTATATGACTGTAACACTGTCTTAAAAAGCTATTATTTTAGGTACCTCGGAAAAAAAAGAGAGAAGAAAAAAAAAAAGTGTTAAAGATCCATACACAGGGTTTCTGCAAATGAATATGATGTATTCCAGAAACAACATGCATTCACACAGACACTCAATAAGAAAGGGACTGTTTACTCAGTTTATAGCTTGAAAACCACTAGGGACTGTGTTCCAGTATGGGAAATTTTAGTACAGTGCATTGTTAATACAAAATAAAAAGCAAGCCTGGGAAGTTAGGATTATATTTTTTTGAAAATGCTTGTTTGGACCATTAAAAAAAATATTGCCTTCTCATGTCAAAGTACGAACAAATACTTTTTCAGATGAATAAAATCTGTAATCAGTTAGATAAGAGCAATATGCCTTTTTTTGGCATTTAATCAAACAATGAAATCACATACACATTTCCTGACACAAAAGACAAATGATGTAATAATCTGAAGGAGTTTCTCTATCTCCTTGGAACTTTGCATACTTGACTTGTTTTCCATATTTTGTGACTTTAAATGGTGGGAAAATTATATTAAAATGCTTGTAGCAGTTCCTCTAAACTAGCATCCTTTTTGTTTTATTGTATTTAATATAAAAGCAGCAATTATTTGATTTCAAAGTTATGAAAATATGTACCTTATGAGAAAACAAGCAATTTAAGCTTTAATTGGTGTCATTTTTCACAGAACTGGCAAGATTCTTGCATCCCTGGCATGTTGTTTTCTATAAAACTGCAGAGCTGCTTTCAATGAATGTTTTACGAATGTATAAGTTGTTACATGAAGGTATGCGAGTGGATGCCTGGAAATATAAGATTTCTGGGGGGATTTATTCACAAAAGATGCATTTCATTTCATAGTGTACATACTGTAATTTTTCCTTAATATTCCTAATGTGCTTTGCTTCCCATTAAGCATTTCTTCCATTCTTGTACGGGAAGAAAGGGGAGGTATGCAAAAGGGATATTTTGCACAGGAGAAATAGAAATAAAGATGGGGGAAACAATGGAAAAAACTGCTTTGAAAAATTATTTTCTGTGTATTTTTTATATAAGATTAGACACCCAAAGCAGCTGCTTTTCCTTTTTTTTTTTTCTTCTTCTTAGTGAAAGGCTCAATCCCAAATTTTATTTCCTCCGTGAAGCATAGAACACTCATGCCCTTACCTGCTAGGGATGTGATTTTCTTCTTAAATTTCTTTAAAATAGTGTCCACAAAGTGTGAACTACAGGCCTCCAACACCAGCTCCTGTAAAGATGTACCGCAAGAGATAATCCCACTTAAAGACCCTGACCTGTGTGTACAGCCTTCCAGCCCCACACCAGCCGTGGAAGGGGTTTTATGACTGCAAACATCAAGATACCCAAAGTGTTGCGATGGCCCAGCCACGAGGAGAAAGCTCGTGCGGATTGAGATATGGCCTCAAACCTGAGGCATGGCCATAAATTTTGTCAGCATCGGGGCCTTAGGAAGGAGCGGGAGCCTCGTGGATGCTGTGTCCTGCTGTGTCACTCATCTTCAATGCCTTCTCAGAGGCTTGGAGGATCCAGCTAGGAAGGGCCCTCACGGGTCCACAGGGTGATAGGCACCTTCAGCAAGAGGGCATTTCACTGGTGGGTTGGTCCAAGATGGGTGATGTCCCACTGTAAGAGAAGGAATGGCGCTGTGTCAAGAAGAGCGTGGAGGAATGACGTCACTGTGGGTCCGTCAGCCCCACAGCAACAGGGAGCAGCCCTACCTCTCCATGGGACCGTCCTTTCCTTAGCCCAGAGACAGCAGCCACCACTCAACAAATACATGTAACACGAGGACTTTGGTGCTCTGCTTCAGCCAGCAGATACTTAGACATGACATCATCCAAAAGGATTTCAGTAAGCAAACATTTCACCCTGCGCATGGGCCAAACTGGTGAATTCATTCATTCATATACCCAGGAAATTATTTCTTCCAGAATAACTACATTCCATTAAAAACCCACCATTGCCACTGGACTTGGACCCTGCCCTGTACGATCAGCCACGAATGAGGTGGTCAGTGTCTCAAAGAATGAGAGCGCAGGAGATCAGAGCATTTTTTTTCCCCGCCTTAAAAATTAGGAACGCCATGAGCAGAGGTGTCACAAGCTACCACATTGCACGTCTCGGCCTCAACCAGGAGGGCACGTTGATGCTGAGCACTTAATTAAGGGTTCACCGCCATTTAGTCCGTAATTTCTCTGTTCTGGATTTTTACGAGGTAGACACAAACGCCTTTGGCTCACAAATGTTTCCACTCAGCCGCCTGTTTACTGGAACCAGTAGTGGGCACCTGTGAAATGCCCAAACACAGTGGACAGGCTCTGCCACCTCTCCTCTCCCCATCTACCTTCTCACGCGTTCCCCTCTTACATCAAAACACCTACTACTGCGACTTTCTATCTGCCTGCGACCGTTCCTTCTTTACACTTCAACATTTTAATTAAAAAGCAATAAAACACTTTAATTTGAGGTTTGTACATAAAAATACAAGTAAAAATGGCCTGAACACTGGGCAAATACTATTGAAATCTGAGCTGAAAGGCAGTTAGAGTAACTTTAACCACCTGAGAAATGCAATAATCACCCTGAAATGCACAGCCTGGAGTGTTTTATTGCCATTATAAACTGCAATTTATACATTAAAATAAGGAAAACAGTCAGACCCATCCATTTATGAGCTATAATAAATATGGTTATGACATCACTGACAACCAGTCACAAACTTCCAAACACATCCAGAGCTCTAAAGCAATTTCACGATTACCTTTTAAATCTGCTTTCTATCAGCACATGTGTATTTCTTGGGTGTGCACACAGCCACGGGCCTGACTCAGCAGCGGTGTCTTCATGGGTGCGAAGGTCTCCCGCACTCTGCAAGCTCTTGGCTTAACTTTGTCTTTCATGTCTCTTGCACCCATCCAGGTCCCCCCTTACCGCACTTACTATCCTCTATCTCCCCCATGACACCCGTGCCAAAAAACAAAATAAAAAACCTAGTTGTTAATCATTCCTAACTCTTTTTGCAACTCTCAAAACATCACCTTAACAGAATTTGGGGAAAACGCTGCTTTAGAGACACATCTAAGATGGACATCATGGCCCTCACGAAGTCCCTCTGTTTGAGGGACACGCATTCCTCAGCTATTTATGTTACGTGGTTGTACTCCAGAAGAGTCAGCCCATTGCGTGCAGTCTTGAATGCAGCTGCTTAATCGCTTTTTCTAGATTTCTCCTTCAAACATAGCCCCAACGTTTGTTCTTTCCACTGTTGCAAGTTTCTTGGGGGAGGAGAGTTTCTAAAATGAATAAATCGTACCTCAGGGAACAGCTCTTCTCTAAGAACAAACTAACAGGATAAGCCTATAATGGAAATATAAATCAACTGCAAAACTTTTTTTCCCCCCCCCTTCTTTTGAGCACGTTTTTCTCTCAGAACCAGCAGTGCAACGATTTCCTTCTTTACTGCTCAGCCCCTTTCCTGGTGAAACCTGTCCTGGTCCCTCTGCCTTCCAGCTGCCAACGCGTTTGTCACATGCGCTGCAGCTTCGTCGGGATCAAAGATCTTTGACTTCATCCTCGGGCTCCGATAACCTGGAGCTAAGCTGGAGAAGACGAGCTGTGGTAGCAGTTGCATGGGCCTGATCCAGCAGCGGCTGCCAAACACGAGGGCCCCCTACAAGGAGGACAACAGCTGAAGACGTTCAGATCAGACAGAACTCGCTGTGCTAAAGCCGAGAGGAGCCGGGAGTCACAGGGCGAGGAGCAGCCATCAATTTGGTGTCATGCTGTGTGCAAGACAGGCTGGAGCAAAGCACCGGGGTGACCTGTCTGATTCACCATCGCAAGCAAAGGCAAAATACCAAGCGAGGGAAGGAAGGAGCACATGTCATGCTGGAGAAGACACAGCCTTTGATATGCCTATTTAAACACAAGGTCTTGTGAGATTTAACGGTACTGACCCTGTTATTTTACATTTTAACCCTCCCACTCAATGTATCGTATTCCCCTTCTGTTCCTATCTTCATAGCCCAGTAAAGATGGCTTTTCATCTCCCCACGTTTTCCCTTAAATCAGCCCAACTTTCCTGCAGAAGGTATTCCTGATTTTCACTCTACTCAGAAGGACATCATCTCACCAGGAGCTGCTCTTCAAATCCTCTACCCTTCCTTGCTAGGCATCGATCTCGGCTCTCGGTGGAAACTTCTGGCACAAAAGTACCAGCAAATGGACGCTGGTCAAGCAGACAGACAGACTTTAAAAAACACTGCAAATACCTTGTGGCCAGCAAAGGTAGGATAGCATGGGTAGTGCGATAGGAGAACAAAAGTCAGATAAGATAAAGCCTTTTCACAGGCCTTTGCAGAAATTTCCTCTGAAGATACGCTGTGGTTATTGGCACACAGAAGGATCTTAGCAGTTGTCAAGACTCCAGATCTTTGTCTTTACAACGCCCCTCTGAAGCAGATGAAAAGAGTACTATTTTTACCACTTTGAGGAAGTGAAAACTGAAAAACAAGTATATTGTGTGATTTTTCCATGGTTGTAGAAACCATGGAAAACAATGGCAACTACGGCAAGAAATTTTCAGGTGACTTATTCTAGTCTGTACTGCCTGTGTTCATGCTTCAGAGTAGTCCATTAACAGCAAGATGTACTTTTGGTCTTCTTTCTCTCTTCCTCTTTCAAAGCAATATGGATGTTGTGCTTGTTCTTGAGCACAGAATGCTTGTTAATACCTGAAATTTGAGATCCAAGACTTTCACCTTGAATTGAAGGCTTCAAAGAAAAAAGCACAGTGCTTTTAAACAGTATGTTAAAGTAAGGTAGTAGAGAGAGTGAAGTCCAGATCTATCACGCTTCTAGTTTTCAATATATCACATTATTGTCATTGTAACAACTGGAAAGGAAATAAATGCAAGTACAAAAGATGGAGTCACGCTTCAGATGAAGTCAGCTACCTGCATAAGAAGAAATCTCCTGGATCAACCAAAGATGGTGGGAAAGGTTATTTGTCTTCACCACTGGAGTATCACCTCTTCCATTCAGCTAGGTTCACCCAAATACCTGAACCAAAGCGGTTGTGACTTTTATCTCTGTGACTTCATCTGCCCACCAAAATAGGACACAATCTCTCTTGTCAATATTTGCAATTTTACATTACCTTGAACATCATTGGCAGACGTGCATTTCGTTCCACTGATGTTTTGCTTTCAATTGAGGAAGACACCAGCCAATTCTTCATCTATGTTGGGAAGCTCCTGTTAGCAAAAAAACCCCAACCAACTAACCAAACATATGAGAGGAAGGGGATAAAATTTCTCAGTCTTTCAGCTGCAATTCTTGCTACAGCACATACAGAGGTAAGCAATTCTTCTCCAGTACCATCAGGTCAATAATATGCCATGAAAGCCCATGGAAGCCTTCATAGTTTGACAGCAAGCCTGGTGGCAGGCCTAAAGTTTTGTAAGGAAAATTATTTTCTTGACCACAGAGGAGAGCTGAGGCAGGTCCATCAGGAGGGTCACAGCAGAACGATGGTCAGCACAGGAAGGTTGCTAGATATTGACCTCTTCAAACCTCTGCATGGCACTGGCTTTCACCTGTTGCGTAAAAGTAGGCCAGGCACTAAGGAAGCTTTTTCTTTCATTTAGAATGTATGTTAATATTTGAAAGGGTTCATTCTGAATAACCACTGGATTTGGATGACACGCGGCTGTTGGGGGACAGGAGAGAGAAGCAAGTTGTTAAAAATAATCAACATTGGTGGTTAGTAAAACGCTACTGGGAAGACACTGAGAAGAAAGGAAGATGGAGATGATTTCTCACTTAAAATAAAGCTTTCTCCAGCCTTCATTGTGCATCAAAACCAGGAATGAAATGCATTTTTAAAATGTAGGCAAGTTAATATCTTTCCTTGTGTTCATAACTGAGCAAAGGCAGACAAGGAACCAGCCAGGGGAAGAGCTGCTCTTAATCTGGCGTATCGCATGCGTACATACACACGGACACGCACCCACACCCCACGCTTCTCAACCTTGTGTTTGTGGTCTCAGTGCTCCTAGTGAACAAAGTCACTCTGATAGTTTGAACGATAAGAAAATTTGTAACGCATTCAAAATTCTAAAAGTGATTATGAGAATAGACGTGTGCATTTGTCTATCAAGTATAGATGTTCTTCCAAGAAAAGAAACCTTTTATAAACCGGAAATTTACTTAACTTTATGGACTTTTCAGCATCATCGCATACATATTTTTCACTGATACACAGTAATTTTTCTCACTTTCATCAGAAAATCATTTCTTAGTTGGAAAAAATCCCACCTCTTTAGTGCTCCTTGTTAATATTTTTAATAATTTAAAATGTTTATCAGTTTAATGTATTCTAGATATCTAATTATTTGCAGACTTTCACTTACACACTGCTAATGGGACAAACATCATCTTGCCTCATTTGTTTTTATTTGGAAAAAGTATTAAGTTACAACAAATGCAGTGCGTGGTCTAAAATTCAGAATATTTGACCATTTCATGATAGCCAACCCATAAGCAGGGATTAGTCTATCTCAAAACACCGAGACACTGCTCCTCTTAATAGTTGATATGTGTTATTTGCTATTTGAACTGAATGTTCCATCACTGTAGTGCTCTCGTTCTTTGATTAGACGATCTAAGCTATATAAGCAGGTGGCTACTCTGATTAATTTGCTTTGGCTTTGCTTTTCTCTGAGGGATAGTGGAAATACTTTAGTTGGTGGGAATGACAGGCTATGAGAGGGTGGAAATCAGGCCAGCAGAATGAAAAGGAATTTAAACCTTTTCTTCTGCACAGGACCAAGCACTGGGTACGGCTTAGCACATGAAGCAACAGGTTAATGCATCTAGCCTTTTTCTTAATCACTGGGGCAATAAAACAGTGAAAGCAAAATGTATTTTTAACTCTGAATTCAAGCACCTCTTTTTGAGATCTCTAGTGAAAATGAATCTGTACAATTCTAAACCAAGTCTTAATCCTGCAAGGACATATTTATATGCCTAGCTGTACCCTAGTTGAGCAGCACCATTTTCATCAATAGGATTCATCATGGGACTACTTAGAGACATTAACACTAATTAAACACAAGCATAAAACTCTTTGCAGGATTGAGACCTAAACGACTTCAATTTCCACTAAAAATTGTTTTCATTTCATAATTAAAGCAAATCTTTGCTACTGGCATGGTATCTGATCTTCACTTAAACGTATGGAGATAAAACTCGGTTAGTGTAAGAGGCTTTCAGAAAGCCGGTAAGAACAGTGAAAATATCTGCATTCGAATTTCTAGGTAAGAATAGGTTTCTGAGCTGTTCTCATTTTTAATTCTTTGCCATTATTTATTATTACCATGACTCCACTACTAGCCCTATATGCAGTCTGACTACTATTTTTATTGGGTTTATGTCTTACGGTCTTGTGAGCAACCTTTTATAATATCCATTTGTGTGCTGCTAAGGCACCACTTGGACCTGCCTCCTTGCGGAGCAGTGGGTTTTTTAGTATACTGCGTTTTCCCAATTCTTTCATGTTCCCTTAAGACCCTGCCCGCAACGCGTTCTGTCACTCCCTGCTAAATCCTGGTGGGTTCGGGACATGCTCTTCTGCTTCAGAGAGCCCCCTCGATCCCCGCAGTCAGGTGGGTTCACTGCCAGCTTTGCAGCATCCAATAAAGACATGTGCGTATTAAAACCTACCAACCACCGACAGTTTGAACCTTCCAGTCAATGTAAACTCTTTTTTCCTAACCAAAAGTTACCTTGCGTACTGCAAACTCCTAATAATTAACATCTCTACAAAGGCA
The DNA here is from genome assembly GCA_008921705.1 of Burhinus oedicnemus. Taxonomy (NCBI): domain Eukaryota; kingdom Metazoa; phylum Chordata; class Aves; order Charadriiformes; family Burhinidae; genus Burhinus; species Burhinus oedicnemus. The sequence goes on along the minus strand of VFFE01007179.1, from coordinate 2,692,506 downwards.
GGCAATATTCTTATTCATTGAAGCAAAGCTGGCGTCTGCTGTCACATATATTATATTTATCATGGGCAGGTCCAGAGCCTGTTATGGAAGGTTGCCAGTTTTAGGCCAGGTGCTTTTTCAGCAACTGCTGAAAAGCCAAGAAAAAAAGAGATAAAAGGAGTCAGTATTACAGGCCCACCATGGTATTGCTATGGAGCATCCCCTAAAGACAAAAATTCTATATGAGGATGTTAACGAGTACAGGTATTGTGCCTTTTCTGAGGTCAAAACCATGTTCCTCCTAAGTTTGAAAAGTGAATATTGGACTCATGATCAGTCTTTTGTGGTTTAAAATCCAAGAATCACTTAGCCAGCTATTTCCTCAGCACTGTCAACCACAGCAGAGAAACACATCTTAGGACAGAGGCAATTATACTACTAACAACATTAATGTGGGTTTGGGGTTTTTTTTTGGGGGGGATAACTAGTAATCCCCTTTCTAAAAACATACTGCAGTGTTCAGTAGCAAAAGCCCTTCTGAGATTATAATGCATTTCAGATCATTAGTGTAAACAACTTTATTTTTCTTTTTTTTTTTTTTTCTCTCTCTCCTCGGAATACATGCACTTTAAACTTCTCGTGGGCCTTTTCCAAGTACTTTTCTAAAATGACATCAGCAAGCCAAGGCCAAAAACTTGATATATCTGCTTAGACCCAGCATAAAAGTATTACTCTTTTTATTGACAAAACGGCTAGGAAGTTTAACCATCGTCGTGACCATGGGCGCCGCAGTGAGCTGGTGATCTGGAGGGAGACTGGGGAACCCAAAGGAGCATCACGGCTCTAAGGGTGGACAACGTGGGCTTGGTCCTTGCTGCCATCACAGCCCCACCACCGCCGGGCTTGGCACGGGAATGGCAAGGGGCCGAGCTCAGGCTATTTCTGATTAGAATGCTATTTGTACTACTGGAGTCCTATTTTGAGTATTTTGAGTTCTATTTTGAGATTTTTGAATACTCTTTTGACTCTACTGTACGCGTAATCCGGGAATATCAGGAAATATAACATTATCCAAAATATCCCTTCAAAGAGGGTTTTTTTAGCCTCCTTTCTGAAGCTGGGTTGAGACGATCGCAGGACTCCCCCTGCCATACCCTTCTACAGCACATCCCATTACTTCTGCAGAACTGCAAGCTCAGGGCTCCAAAGCCTTCAGGCAGCCCTCAAAAAATGAGATTTGCTCAAAAATACTTTTTTTTTTTTTTTTTTTTTAATCAAAAGTAATTGAGAGAGTGGGAATGTTTGCTTGTTCTTCGTTATGAATGTGCTTCATATATTTCTTTAAATCTCTCCACATGGGGAATCCACCAGGAGAAATAAATTTTTATATTTTAAAAAAATGAGGAGAGCTGAAAATTTCATGCCACCGAGGTTTAAAGGAAAAGAGGAGCATTGCTGTACTTACTGAAGTTGACAACTTCATCTTCTTCCCAAGAATATCCGAGAAGAGGGAAAGTCCAGCAGGACCTTTCGACCTAGGGAGGGGGGAAGAGATGTAGGCTGCCCACTATATCTGAATTTTAACTTTCTGAGGCATGATCACACATTAAGTTTCTGCAGTAATCAATGGTATAGCACAGCACCCCTATCCTTTTCTCTGTGCTTAATATTTCCATGTCATTGGAGGGCCACTCTTTGACTTTGCAGCCCTATGGCATCAAACCATAGTGTCTGATTTGCATTTCCAAAAAGGAAATTGTTTTCCAAAAAAAAAAAAAAAAGTATGCAGCAGCAAGAGACTGCAACCAGCATTCTTATAGTAACACACAGTAGCACGTTTCAAGCCAACTAAACTTAGTGGGCCCTCCTCTATGTTTACAGCATGCTTCAAATAGTTTTCTAAGAGCCCAGAAAATAAGCAGCAGGGATGGTTGATTTATTGAAAATTTACCCTTTTAAATCTTAGAGTTAATGGGTATATTTTATGTCATTGATAATCCATGTGTGATGCATATATTAATAGACAAAATTACCAATATTAAGGCACAAAAGGTGTAAAAATAAAAAGCATCCACTGCCAAAATAAAAGCAAATGCAGAAGCCCTTCTGCTAATTCTAAGCTGCTTCTTTTCTCTAAAAGACCCAAAAAGCATCCAAAACTTTCTTAAAGATGTCAGTAGAGTCACTCAAAATTCTTTGTTCTGCTCCTGGCCAGCACAGCACGTCTTTGAGTTGGTCTCTCATAACACCTTGCTAATGTTCTCCCTCTTGAGCTATTGGAAAGGCAGCAGGCAAACAGGAATGCCAACCTGCACATCCCTGCAGGGATTTGGGCTGCACGCGTTGCAGACTAGCATTGTCACGCACAGCTCGTTCCTCCGTCCCCAGCTGCTCACGTATCACCGTACACGTGCTCCGGTGGCCGCACGTTTGGTGGCAAGAAAAGACACCACAAGGTAGAAACTTCAGCCTTTGCTTTTGCTAATGTCCAGGAACCCTGCTCTCGGTCTGAAGATAGCAACCTAGATGCCTTCACGTAATGTAGCAAAGTTATTTTAAAATCTGTTTGTATGCTTATCCAACAGACATAAAATTATGGCAATGCTGAGGAATGACATGCTTTGCTGAATAAGGCTTCCGAGAAATGGCCAGGTTTTCACTAAGCAAGATGGTGGGAGAGGGAAGCCCATGAACTGGTGACCAGTCTCACCAGAGGGATAGAGGTAACAAGCGAAGGAGCGCTAGGGACCTATTGGAAAGACAAGAATAGATCAGTGAGAGGGGAAAATTGAAACCCACCTATTGGCTGTAGACTCAGCAGTAAGGTAGCACCTTATGGAAGCTGTACCTTGTTGACTCACGTAAGAGTTGGTCACCCTTGATTGCTCAGGGTGGTTTTGGCAAACCAAGCTCAAACAAAAAGCGGAGGATACATGCATGTCATACGCTGCTAAAGTCTTCTAAAATCTTAGGGGAGTCTTGCCATCTGTAAGTCGCAACAATTTTTCAGCACATTAGCAATCCACCCAGAGTCAGATAAAATATTATGTAGAGCTACCTTTATTAGTGGATGTACAATACTTCATCATGTGAGAGCTGTGAAATAAAATATCCTTTTTAAACTGAACAAATATATTTTCTGTTTTTTACATCAAAATAACCATTCCTCAGTCATGACATAAACATGATGACTGTCAAACCGAAAGATGAGGAGAGCAACAGTAACGCTTCCTTTGTGAAGGAAGTTATTTTTGGAAGGTAATTTTTACTTAGGGAAGGAGAAAAAAGTCCAACTGAAGTAAACAATTTAGTTCATAATCATCAACACAGCGACACTTTGCATAGACGTTTCCTTCATAGGTCACTACGTTCATTGGATTGGAATTGGTTAGAGGGTTTCAGACTGAAAATAGTAAATGACAAAAACTACTGGAAGTAGTAGCCCATGAAGGAAAATACAGCCAGCTCAGGCAAAAATCAGATCGCATTGTGCTGAACCTACTCCTACCTACCCTATAATTCAAGGTCCAGTTTGCACACGTACAGCTAACTATAACAAAGCATAAGGTTTAGTAAAGATTTCAGCTGGTAGGAAATGATTTAGTTTGTGGAATTTCTACAAGAAAAAAAAACAAACTAGAGAATGCTTGTTAGGTCAAAGTTTTTTTCTTTTCTGGGGCTTTTTTAATCATCCTCTGCATAGCTTTGACACTAGATAATACAGTGTAATGCATCAATACCCTATAACAAATTTTCTCTGCTTTAAATATCACTCTCATTCATACTGTGATTCAATTTAAAGAATCATTCAAAGATAAATCTAAATAAATAACAAGCTAGCTTTCAGGCAAACAAATGAATTTGCATTGTTTTATATTCATCATAAATATTTCACTTAATTACTGAGGTACTATGTTCAGAAATACAAAACAACATTATAAATTTATTAGCACCGTCCCTGCTGATTTTACAGAAGTTCTGTGGAATGTAAAAGCCAAAAGTAGAAACAGGCTCAAGAGCATAACCAAAAGAGCCGAGGCTGCATGCAACTGCTGAACTGGATTGACACCCTCCGCTTCATTCTGCGTATTTACCCCAGCTAAAGCTTCCTGTCTTGCATCAGGTGTTATCCTATTTATTCTCAAAACCCAAGGTCACCTAAAACCCTTTTCCTTCTGTTGGCTTTCAAAACCCAAACATCTGAACGAGGCTACTTCAAGCATTATCTTGAAAACTATCACAGGAGTTATTTTTCCCCTCATTGTAAAATTGTGAAAACGTAAAAGGATGTAACAGCGTTTTTCAAAGGTTTAGCGAGGTCAGCTATGTGAAGAAAAAATAAAAAGTGCTACCAAAACATAAAAGCTACAGTACGTAGCATTTATCATCAAAATTATTTAAGTTCTTTTAATGGCTCTAAAGGCTATGAAAAATATTTTTAAAATGTAAATATGTGGGTCTTTTAGAAGAAGTTATCCTTCTTTGTAAACCACAGTATCACTGGTGATTTATAATTTTGAGAAAATCTTAATCCCACAGGAAACATATAAGAGTTCCTCTTTATTTTTAACCTAATGCTGGATGTAACATGGAATGCAGTTTTTATTATTAGCGAAAACTCTATTATTTTTATTTGCTTATAATAAATAAAGATAAAATCTGAAAGAACGCGAGTATGAAACCATTTTAAAAACAGATTTTTCTTTTTCCCTTTACCTTTGAAACAACTTCAGATGTAAATAAAATTGCGAATATCACATTTCCCTAGGGATTAAGTACTCTTACTGTTCAAATGTCATTAATTACCCTTAATGCCGTTATGAACTATTTGGAGATTATCATTATTAAACTGTTAGAGTATTTCTTAATTCCTCACCAGAAAGCCACAGAGTAACTAGCTGAGCCTATCCTCCCCCTCTTTTGTTGAAATAACAATAGCCTAGAGGAATTGTGTCTGAAAAGAAAAAGTCAAGAAACAACAATAAAAAATATTTTGCTTGACTAAACGAGCGGGAGAGAGACGAGTTTGGGTCTAAACCATACGCCGTTTCTCAAGCAGACTATCCGGGGCCGATGCAGCCCCATCCAAGCGGCTGGGTTTCCCCCAGGAACTGGGGAAGCAGCGTAAATCCCTCTAACGCACGTATCTTATCTGTTGCACGCCTGTTTTGGCAATACTGGAAAATGTCTAATAAGCCCCCCCCCCCCCCCCCCCCCCGTCAAAAGGGAGCATCCCCTGTTCATCGCCACAAAGTACAAGGGGGCAGAGAGACCCTGTGTGTGTGCACACGTGTGTGAGCAGCCACACCGGTGGCACAAGCACACGCCTGATGCACAAGGGTTTTTTCCCCCCCTACGGGCACACTGAAGCCATGGGGGCAAGGGTTAGACAGGCGGCTATTGTGAATAGCGACTGAATTTTAAAGCAGCTAATATAAACTCAAAAAAACCCCAAACCCAGAAAAACCCACATTAACCTGCCCCATCACAAAAAAAAAAAAAAAAAATTAAAAGAGAGTTGCGTGGACCAAGCCTGTAGAATGAGTGAATGGTCAGATGCTCACTGACATCTGAAAAGTTTAATTTTAGGGTCCTAATGGTGTTTCACTGCTGTAAAAAAATATTCACTAGAACAGAACATGGATACTGTATATGCTGGATTTGGTATCAATATATTTCGTACTTAAAAATTCAAACTGCATGCATTTTTGTCATAGCCTCATCCTCCTTTTACAAAAAAAACCCTAAACCAATGAGGATTTTAGCATAATTGTTATTTAAATTGTGTCACTTGGCTCTTTCTCTGAGTAACTGTTGGGCTGGGAGGACGAGTTTGCTCCACCACAGGGGCCACGTGTTCCTACTAGTGTCCAGATACTCATCTCCTCTTCCAAGATAAATCACAGTGTTTGGATTCGTATTTTGAAGTCTATGTTTTACTTTGTTATTATTATTCAACTTGTATTTTTCATTCAAATACACGCCACCACTTTTAATACTTCTATGTTTAAAAACTAACCTAATAGTTTTGGCTACAGGTAAATTTGATCGCTCTTCTCAGACAGAAAAAAGGCTGAACTGAAACTTCTTGATGACTACCTGGAAAGATGAAAGCATTTGCTCACTTCTGGTACTGAAAACCAAGCTACTTGTCAGCTTGAAGGCGCGCATCAGAACACGTCCTCCCTTACCTTGTGCTCACACATTAGATTAACTGCTCTGGGCTTTTCCAAGGGTAATTTTTTTTTAAGTAAAGGTCTAAGGGGCTTCTCCGAGGAGACAAGCAGAGGACCTCAGGTGGCCCTGCTTTCTTGGTTTGTATTTCTAGCTCCCCTCACCTCTGCTCTGGAGGAGTTCCCAACCCATGCCTGGAGCACAGCGGACCAGATTTTAATATTTTGTCTTATCTATTACATAATTATATAATATTATATATTATATTTTTATATTGTATTTTAATAGGACAGGAGAGCTCGAAGGTGAAGCTGCCAGCCGCCAGCTTCAAGAGTTACCCCCAAATCATCCAGAAGGGTTATAAGTCCGGGAGCATCCGTGCTAACAGAGAAGGAGGGGGACTCCAGAAAAGGGATGGCTGAAAAGCTGCGCAGGGTTTAGAGGTGGGGAAAGAGCCCCAGAAGGGCCATATCAAGGAGTAACAATAAGGAGATGGTGAGATCTGGGAGGGGAGACGGGAACAAGGTTTTCTCTGTCCCTCTTCCAGATCAGATCTACACGTTGCAGAGGCCACGGCTCCCTCGCAGAGCTCCGCTGAAAGGTAGCGAAGGGCTCGGGGATCTGTTACGAGTTATTTCAGCGAGGAATGTCTGGCTTTTTATGGTTATTTTAATTGGTGACAGTACTCACTGCTTAACATACTCAATCTGGCACCGATGTTCTCCCATGTCCTGCTCCATCCCGAACACTCATCCTGTCTCACGGCTGCTTTCTCGCCCTCGTCAGGAGCTGCTGCCCCGTTACTGTCCTTGCTCCGGCATTATCTGGTCTGGTCTGTGTAACGCCAACCGGGGCGAGCGCTGGCATACTTCATGGGAGATTAATACTTAACGCTGCCTGTCCAGAGAGCATGGGAAGTTGATAAGTGTGACAAGCTTTAAAGCAAAACCGAATTCAAAACCCTTTTAATTATTTTGTTCAAACCAGTAACTAACAGTTCAGCCTGTTCTTTCCTGCATAAAATAGATTTTGTATCCGTGAAAAAGCATAGCTGCCAGACGTCTAGGTCCGACAAGGGAGACTAAGCTATACACCTTGGCACAATATTTCTTCTAAGCATCTCAGAGAATTTTACTACCAATAACGATCTTCAACTTACAATACTTCTAGGAGAAGGTAATCGTCGTTATGCTTTTACAAGTGAGACAAGGTGACTTAAGCCTCTTGCCAAAGGACAAATGGAATAAGAGCCGTAATAAAGTCAACGTCTCTTGCCCAGTGACTTAAACACAGCTCTTCCAGTCTGCTGGGCGACAGAAGTCTCAGTAAGCTTCAGATCCAGGGCTGGCTCGCTTTGTTGTGCATAGGGCACGTAAAACAAAGCCTACGTGATTCACCTTCTTCCTCCCTCGTTTTGCTAGACAGTCAGGAGCTACGATCACTGATGCTCACCATAGGACTTCCCTTGCTCCTCTCCATACCGTGGATGGAAGAGCAACTGTAGGTTAGTGAAGATGAGCAGCCTCTTTCATTTAAACTTAGAAAAGAGAAAGGTCAGCTCAGCAACTACCTCTTTCCAGCCTCCTTTATCGCCCGTCCCACACAGCAACCTCCTCCTCTTTGCGTTGCTCCCACATTGGACCACCTCCATGGTCCACTCCCCATCCCTTTCCCACAAGCAGCGCGGTTAATCAGCCATCCTTGCTCGCTGGATGGAAAAAAATCCTTATTTATTCTTTCCCAGATTAAACATACAAAAAGACACGACAAGCCAAGAGACACTACCTGGGGGAGGAGATAACATGCTGCCAATCATCCGACCAGCGGTATCATGGGGCTGGAAAAGTAGTGGGAGGCTGAAGCTGGGAACCACCATCTCTCCCAGCTTGTGTCCTTCAAGATGCCATGGCTCACAGCCCTCGTTCCCTGCTTTACGCTGCTCAAAATCAGCCCACGTGTTGTGCTTTGCCGGAGCTTGGTAGGCTGCGAACCCCCAGCGTAGGTCATGGAGAAAGGACTTTCCTTTCATCCCTGCAGGCAGCCTTTTGCAAAAAGGCCAGGGAATAATCACAGGACAGTAGTGACTCACTGTTTCTGTCAGTGGAAAGAATCTCTGCTGCCCAGCGCTCCCCTTCTCCCACCTGGCATCGCCACCAAAACCACCACACCGACGAGCAAGGAGGTTACGCAAGGCTGCGAGGTCGGAATATTAACTTACAAAAGTCAGGAATGGTGGGAAAGGGCTGCCAGCTAGACTGCATCAGCTTCCCTGGCCTGCTAGGAAAAATAGGTCAAGGTTTTCCAAGGTGACCATCAATTTTGGATGTCCAACTTCATGTGTGTTTAAAAAAAAAAAAAAGGAAAAACAAATATTTTGGAAAAACCACTAAATGTCTATCATTGGGGAAAAAAACCAAAAGGCAGCCAGACAGCTGTATCTTTCAAGGTCCTTGCAGCTGAGCACCCCAGAAAAAACAAATTACCTTGAGCCATAAGCCCCTGGAAAAAAAAAATAAAAATAAAAATAATTTTAAAAAAATCAACCACTCTGCAAAAAAACAACAGAGGAAACCCCGTGGGTAAATAACTAGTGGGAGCTCACAAGAGCACGGCTCTCAGGATGCATGTGTGTTTCTACTGCGGGAGAGAGAACAATTGAATTACGAGGAGCTCTTAAGCAAGTAAAGTAAACATCTTTTGGCAATTTAGTGCTGCACTTTGAAGCCTGGCTATGTCATACAAATGGTGAAATAGCACGGACACCCTTCTGCTGGCTAGTTTGTTTAATATGGTGAGTCGGGAATTTTCGGAGAGCAGCACTTTTTTTTTTTATGAGCTCACGAGCTGGAGGAGGGAAAGTGTGGAAGGAGCAGGAGAGGGATGTTTAAGCAAAGCTATAGCTGCCCGGAGCCTACGGGAAGCGGCGCGAGCGGGAAGGGTCTGCGGCAGGAGCCCTGCAGCATCCGTGGGGCTGCCACCGCGGGAACCGGCCCCGAGCATCCCCCACCATGGGGACAGAGAGGGGGAGAGAGAGAGAGAGAGAGAGGTATGGGGCGAGGGGACAAGGATAATCACGCAAGCAGGGTTAATTGCTATAAATATCAAGAATCAAATCAATATGTCAAGATGTGTGTTCCACTTTTCACGTATATGCGGCGCGTAAATGAGAAACGGGGAGAGAGAGAGAGAGAGAGGGAGGAAGAGCTAGAAAGAAAAAGGAGAGACTACTAAAGAAATAAGCCCCCCTGTACAGACAGCCTGACGCCAGATGGCTTCTTCTAATAAATATTCAACCTTAACTCAGTTCCCATGTAACTTTGTTGTAAAGCTGCCAGCACACCCACACAGATCTGGGCCAGCAAAATGATTACAGTAGTACAAACAAAATAGTGCAATAGAGGAAACAGGCAGACAGGGTCCTGTATACAGAAAGACAGAGCTGTAAAGATGTGAGTTGATGAACCTTTAGATTTAATACTGAGAAACTTAAAGTAACGACTTGGGCAGAGGGGAGAAAAACCTTGGGGGGTGGGGGGAAGGGGGGGAAAAAAAAAAAAAGAGAGAACTTATTTTTTCCTTGCTGTCGCTTTTATTGTTGGGAATACAGAGAACATCATTCTGTTAAGACAGCAAATGAGGCACTATAAATCAGTTACTATTCTGCATATTTTCTGTATTCAGCTGGAATTCAGATACTTTGCCTGAAATCATAGTCCAGCTTAAATTTCTGCTGTCTGTTGTCCTCATATGGGGCACAAGTTAAAAAGGAAGATTTTGTGCATGACATTTGTTATATTAATTGGAAAGAGAAAGAGGAGATTTGGTATATTTTTCTTAAGAAAACACTGGCTCAGTGCTCAAAAACATGCATTTCAGTTGTGCGAGTGTTTTTGCCCCAAGCTCTTTAATTTCAAAATTGGATTATGAGATCTGAATATCAGAACACACCATGTTGGCAACCCCAAAACTATTTAAATAGGACTCTGACCAAATCACGATCTAGTGCTAAGATTAGGAGAGGGGAAAAAAGGCAATGAAAAAAAGACATGCTTTGCAGTCAGGCATCTATCGATAATGTGAAGCAAGAAAAAAAGATCCAGATCAGAAAATAAATTTTAAAAAATCCTGAGGATTCATACTACTAATTTCTTGGATCTGTGTCACACAGAATATCTCCATGTTAGAAGCAGAGAAAATGCACATAGCCAACTCAAAACTTCTACCTGCAGTTAAGGTGCTTACTTATCAACCACTTATGGGCCAGTGATGGGTCAGGTAGCTGAAATTATGCATTTACTTTGAGAGAGCCCCAGCATGAGGCAAAGCTCTTCTTTCTCGACAACGCAGCTTTTTGGTGTTATAAGCTAACTCGTGGTGCTCCTGCAAGGGCATCGTTTTGGATGATACAGAAGAGTATAAATAGAATTAATAAGACAGAATTTTAAAGAAAAAAAAAAAAAAAAAGAGGGGGAGGAGGTACGCTAAACGTCAGAAAATATTTCCTGGTTGTGAGAGTTTCCCTCTGCAAAGCGGATCGACAGGGAGATGTAGCAGGCTGTAGAGTCAGGCTTTCACCACTTCCCTCGGGAGATTGTCACTGCGGAGGTTTTAAAAACAAAGCTGAACTCAGCACTAGTAAATATGCTGCAGGGAATAACCCTGTGTTGGGCAAGAAATGGACAAGATCAATTAACAGATCTCTTCTATGTCTACTTTCTATTATTTTTGACTGTTGGGAAGAAAACTTTGCTAGAGAAAAGCCTAAACCTCCCTCCTCCTCCTCTCCCCCCGCCTTTTCTTTTAAAAAGAGAACAGACTATATCACATTGCAAGCCCATGTCTGAAGCTCTGTTCATTACAACCGCTAAGTCGCTCCCACCAGTTTTGCTCTGCTCGCCCTCTATCCCCGCTATTATTGAGAAGCACTGGAAAGAAT